>CM049849.1:7417234-7919790 GCA_027422415.1 Schizothorax lantsangensis
TTCATGTGTTTTTTTTAAGTTGTTAAACTATGTTACTGATAAAATCGTCAGAGTAGCTCTAACAACATTAGCACTTATGTTTACGTGTGTGTGCAAACTGTCTGTGAGGGAGAGAGAGCAGGAGAGATGGAGTATGTGCTTTCCGTACATAAAGCGTAATTTTGTGGCAAAAACATGGATATGATCTGTCGTTTTTATCCTTTTGTTTACTATATTTATTTGTTTGCTGCCAGTGTCGTTGTGGGTTTTGGTTCTTTTGCTTGCTTTTAGGCTGTAAGGACCTTTTGAAATAACTCAAATCATTTGGCGAAGTGATATGTTCATGTAATGCGGTCAAGACCGGCCTGGAACTACATTCGCTGTGCGTTTCCCTGAAAATAATTGCACACCTTAGAACATTCATCAGCCAATCAGATTCAAGCATTCAACGAAGTATAAAGTTAAATTAGTATAAAGTTAAATTATTCTATCTAATGCACTTTGAGAGTTCAATATTAAGAGCTCCAACCCATGTTCTTAACAGAAAACTTAAGTCAGAAAAAAGTCAGTGAATTTACTAGTACCTGAACTTTAAAGGGGACTCAACCCTCTTTTTATTTGTGATATACAGTCTCTGTCTAAATTACATTCACACTGGTGTTTTAGGAAGCCAAACAAATTAGAATATAATAATAATAATAACAACAATGACAGTAATAGCCATATACTGTAAAACAATTGCACTGTAAAATAAATGAAATTTTATATTAATATTGCATAGGTATATTATTTTTGCTCTACAGTAGGGAAATTACAATACTTATTTCCTAATTTCTACACTTGAAAGAGATATTTTGAATCTGGATTGCATTTAAACCACTTGCTGTCAGCAATTCATACTGCACTTTTAAGCTTTTATTTTGACGAAAACGGCGAAAAAGGCAGTAGAGCTTTTATTTTGAAGAAATCTCCAGCTTCAGTGAAAACATGCTTACAAAAACAGTCGTCTCACTACAAATCTAGTGAAATGCTGTAATCATCTGCTGCGTAAATAAAGCCTAACTGATAGCTGTTGAGTTCCCAAACGTGTGCTAAACTCACAGCACGTGCAATAAACGAGTTCACTGCTTTCATTAACTGTGAACGGAGACGTTCTGAGGCGCAGGCGCAGAAACACCGGATCACGAGCTGAATCGCCTCAAAAATGTGTGCGCTTCACTTTGAAACGCGTAACGAAAACAGACTTGAAGGCCTTAAGCCATATTGTGCTTTTCGGTTTTATGTTTGACAGATGCTGTTCTAAAGCATAATGGCCCAAAACACAACTTTAAAGACATTTTATGTTAGAATAAGTACTTTAAATATATTTTAAAAACTACACTTTTTGTCCGGAGACCTATTGTTTCATATCGTCATGTGACCACGATAATATCAGGACAGTTTTGCTATCGCAATATCACGATATTGATAATATCGTTACATCCCTACAATATCGTTTTTCATTTAAAAACATTTTAATGTTAAATTTTCAACAAAGATTTTGAGAATGGTCACCCTTTTGCTAATATGCAACAGATGTGATTGTAGTTTTCTTCTATTAATTCTACTGTGTAGTTATGTAATGTTGTTGTGTTTGTTTGTATCTGTAGTGTGAGTGGTATTGTTCGTTCTGGGCCGTGACCTTACCTCACCTGAAATGGAGTATAACGGAGAATCGAACAATGTGAAGCAGGATCCAGATTCTGAGGCTTTCACTCCTGTGGATAAAAGAGTATGAACCGATTTCAATAAGTTCTGCTTTATTTTAGATGTCACTTTAGAACTATTACATTTTTAAAATTAGTTTTACATTCCGAATATCATTTAAAACGGCTGCAATTATTTGTTGTGTTCATGCAGAAATGTGAGCGACTGCTGCTTCGTCTTTACTGCAATGAGCTCAGCACAGATTTTCAGGAGCCTGTAACACCATCAGTAAGATCTTCCATCTCACATGGCATTCTAGATCATGAACTACATTTATTTAATTGAGGAAATGATACAAAAATATTTTTAAACTGTATGGGTCAAATTTCAACCCCCCCCCCCCCCCCCCCCCCCCCCCCCCCCCCCAAAAAAACAGTAACTGTGTCCCAAATGACGCACTATACGCTATGCACTTATACACTATGTACTCAACCATGTATTGTATGAATATTTTAAGGTTATTTTGTCATTAATAATTGAAGTCTGATAGCCCCTCCTCCTTTGTGACATAATTAAAGCTGCGACAGTTGAGTGCATAAAGTGTCCAATATTCCACACTTAATTTTTTCGGTTATTTAAGTGCATCATCCAGGTATTTAAAGTGCACTTTATAAATAGTGCATCTATTCGCACTATTTATACTACGAAACGTCATAGAAAAGAGCATAAGTATGCGATTTGGGATGCACCTATTCTGCATAAAGAAAATTAAGCTTATTTTGTGAAATATATGATAATATGGTAATCTAGTATTGGAAAGTAAAATGTGCTTAATTGTCATAAATGATAGGGTTTTTCTTCAGATTTTGGGGTGACCCAGATATACTCACTAGGGTTTGGATCAAAGCTATTTTTTTTTTTCATTTATTGATAAAGACTGTTTTCTGTTCCGTCCCTTGTTCACACTTCAAATTTGCAGTCGATGCCAGAGTACAGTGAGATAATAAAGACGCCAATGGACCTGTCAGTGATCAGAAGCAAACTGGAGGACAGCAATTACAAGAGCACTGAGGACTTTGTTGAGGACGTCAGGCTGATTTTCAAAAACTGTGCAACTTTCCACAAGGTATGCGGCCTCGCATTGATTTACAATATTATTTTCAAGATATAAGGGATATTTCCCCTTCAATAAGGGGAACTTTCTGTCTCTTAAGTTGGTTTTAAGAAAAAAAGCATAAAAATAGTTTTATTAGATAGATTATACATAGCTTTAAATGTTTTATGTGTCATTTATTTATTTAGGGCTTGTTGCAGACCTTTTTAAACTTTGTTTTAAATTCACAAAACTTCTACTTTTAATTTTTCTAAAAACGTAAAAATATTTTTTCATTTCCAGTTAATTTGGTGTTTGTGTACAATTGTTTTTTGTTGTTTTAAAATAATCACCACCTTTCACAAGACTGTTTTCATTACCATTACATTCAGTTCAGTAAGTTTTATAGGTTAATTCACTGCTAGATAATGTGTTGTGTTAACCAAAGCCTGTTCGAAGGTTGTGATAAATGTTTTAACATCGTTTAAAGGGTTAGTTCATCCAAATAAATTGTCATTTACTTAACCTCAGTTGTTTCAAACCTATATGAATTTCTTCTGTTGAACACAAAATAACTGTGGTACAAACAGTGGTACAGCTTGACTGAGGCATATCACACATGTAATGTGTAATGTTGTGTATGCATGTTGTTTGTAGGAAGACACTGAGATGGCCAATGTGGGTGCTAATCTGGAGAGTTACTTTGAGGAACAGCTGAAACTCTTGTATCCGGACCGGACATTTCCTGGTGTGAAGGAGGAGAGCATTGCTCCTTTGTGTCCTGATGATACAAGTACCTTATCAAAGACGCCTCCACAAGACACTTCCCCTGCTGAGGAGATTGTGAAACCCTCCGGTGAAGATCTCCCTCAGGGGGAACCGCACACTAAAGACATTGAGAAGAAGCCAGAGAACTTGAGCTCTCCTGCAGGATCCAGTCCTGCAGATGCTGAAACGGACAGTAAAGCAACTACAGATCCAACTTCCTGAAAGAATCTTCCTTGTTCATCCTCTAAAGACTGGATGGTGACATGCACTTTCCTACAGTGTGAAACCTCTGGTTCATCTGCAATAATTATACTGTACATTTTAATTGTTTTAAGCATTTGGAAAATAGACCGTTTGACCACTAAAGATGTAATATAACAATGCAATGTGGAATATAGGCATAATAAATACCTATATAAATACATCTGAAAGATGCCCGTTTGAATTTTCATTTTATTCATGTGCTGATATGAAAGATGACAAATTACATAGTTGACTTTTAAATTATAGTTCACTTGGAAAAAACAATTGTTTGTATATTTTGTTTATTTATTAATTTAGTTATTTTATGTCAAACACAAAAGTAGATATTTTTGAGTCACTGCTCTTATCCATATATAGTGAGAGTGCATGTCTGTCAAGCTTCAAACAGAACAAAAACGAACAAAAAAACATTTCTCTGCAAAGATAACATTATGACTGTGTTCATGTCCAGATTACAAATGCAGCATCTCTCACACACACACACACACACACACACATACATACATACATACATAAAAACTAATTTAAAACCATGAGACTGCTTAAGTAGATATGGTTCAAGGCATCAAAATAGACAACAAATAGAAGTATAGGAAATACGTAATGACCAATATGAAAAACATGCATAGAGGTTGTGATTGACACACTACCAACATAAGAATACTACAATAAATATGTTAGCCTTGTCCACAAAACCATAATCAGACACATAATAATTTATAATATAATCAGCCATTTAAGCAGCCTTTAGATCAAAAGGTTTTTAGGATCATACAAAACAAGTGTTTTACTTGTAAAATGATAAATACAATTGAATTTCAAGCATCAAGAGGATAAAAGAGAAGCTAATACTCCTTTTTAATTGGCCAACAAAACTCTTAAAAATAAAGGTGCTTCCCGATGCCATAGAAGAACCTTTTTTGTCTAAATGGTTCCATAAAGAACCTTTAACATCTGAAAAAACTTTCTGTTTCACAAAAGGTTCTTTGTGGCGAAAGGTTCTTCAGATTATAAAAAGGTAAGAAAGAGATGTTTTTTTAAAGAACCTTTGACTGGATGGTTCTTTGTGGAACCAAAAATGGTTATTCTATGGCATCGCTGTGAAAACTTTTAAGCACTTTTATTTTTAAGAGTGAGATTACTGCCATATATCAGTAATCACATAATGAATATTATTGTCTAAATGGCTTGGCTAAAAGATGAGTTAGCTCAAAAACATAGAAACATTTCCAACTGTTTCTAATCAGTTTTCCATGGTAAGAATAACATTTTGGAATTAAAATGCAAGTTTTACATACAATTTTACTGAATATTGATGGGAGAAACGGAGCTTTTTGAAACTCTGAAACAATTAAATTAATTGCTTCAATAAATGACTCACGGTTTCGTGCTCTAAACATCACGTTATTGCATGTTAAGACACCTTTCACAAACCAATTGCAAATGTTCTCTTGAAAGAGCCTGTTAAATGTAATTTACAAATAATTGAATACTGTTAGATATGAAGTGCCTGTATAATTTCTGTCCTTTCATGCATTTATGGTGCTTGTTTTCTGTGTTTTTAGACAGGGCTTGGCTAACTAGGACAATTAACTATTACTCTTTCCTGTAGATTACATGCTTATTACATTTCATTAAATATATTAAAATTGAACCTGCATTATAAAAGTCACTGAAGGTAAAACCACACTTGTTTGCGGGTTCAACAAAAGAATGCCTTCTAGAGGTGAACCATCACCAAATGTTTTGAAACTTACCCACCGGCGGCTCATGTTGTCCACCTGTAACCCTGTGGTCACTCTTTTGCCTTCCTACCCTTCCACCTCAAATCCTTACTCAACTTCTTCCTGGCTGTTGACCCTGTGTGTTTCCTTATTCATCTTCCATTGTCAGAATGTGCTCTATATGCTTGAACCAAAGCAAAACTGTAAATTCCCAAAAATCATTGAGTGGACTACAGGTGCATCTCAATAAATTAGAATGTCGTGGAAAAGTTCATTTATTTCAGTAATTCAACTCAAATTGTGAAACTCGTGTATTAAATAAATTCAATGCACACAGACTGAAGTAGTTTAAGTCTTTGGTTCTTTTAATTGTGATGATTTAGGCTCACATTTAACAAAAATCCACCAATTCACTACCTCAACAAATTAGAATACTTCATAAGACCAATAAAAAACATTTTTAGTGAATTGTTGGCCTTCTGGAAAGTATGTTCATTTACTGTATATGTACTCAATACTTGGTAGGGGCTCCTTTTGCTTTAATTACTGCCTCAATTCGGCGTGGCATGGAGGTGATCAGTTTGTGGCACTGCTAAGGTGGTATGGAAGCCCAGGTTTCTTTGACAGAGATTCTCTATGGGGTTCAGGTCAGGCGAGTTTGCTGGCCAATCAAGCACAGTAACACCATGGTCATTGAACCAGCTTTTGGTACCTTTGGCAGTGTGGGCAGGTGCCAAGTCCTGCTGGAAAATGAAATCAGCATCTCCATAAAGCTTGTCAGCAGAAGAAAGCATGAAGTGCTCTAAAATTTCCTGGTAGATGGCTGCGTTGACTGTGGACTTCAGAAAACACAGTGGACCAACACCAGCAGATGACATGGCAGCCCAAATCATCACTGACTGTGGAAACTTCACACTGGACTTCAAGCAACATGGATTCTGTGCCTCTCCACTCTTCCTCCAGACTTTGGACCACTGAGTTATTTTTCTCCACAGTCCAGGTAAGATGCTTCTGATGTTGTCTCTGGTTCAGAAGTGGCTTGGTAGCCCTTTTCCTGAAGACGTCTGAGCGTGGTGACTCTTGATGCACTGACTCCAGCTTCAGTCCACTCCTTGTGAAGCTCTCACAAGTGTTTGAATCAGCTTTGCTTGACAGTATTCTCAAGCTTGCAGTCATCCCAGTTGCTTGTGCACCTTTTCCTACCCAAATTCTTCCTTCCAGTCAACTTTGCATTTAATATGCTTTGATACAGCACTCTGTAAACAGCCACACCTTTCAGTAATGACCCTCTGTGACTTACCCTCTTTGTGGAGGGCATCAATGTTCGTCTTCTGGATCATTGCCAAGTCAGCAGTCTTCTCCATTATTGTGGTTTCAAAGAACAAGAGATACCCAGAATTTATACTGTATGGATGGTCATTAATTGAAACTCAAATGTAAATATTCTAATATTTTGAGATACTGATTTTTGACTTTCATGAGCTGTAAGCTCTAATCATCAAAATTAAAACAAAAAAACTTTTGAAATGTTTTACTTTACATGCAATGAATCTAAAATATATGAAAGTTTCACTTTTTGAAATAACTTGCAAGAAAAAAAATACTTTTTCACGACATTCTAATTTATTGAGATGCACCTGTAAATGAGGGTAAAGAAAACGTTTCGGTTTCACTGTATTTTGATGGTCCTTTTACACATTCTGTTGACTATAAGTAATGTTGCACCTACATATCTACTAACTCTCACTAGAGTGTTAGTAGAGTATTAGTAGAGTGGTAGGGTTAGGGTTCGATTAAGTTGACATGTTCTGTTGGGAGCCCACCACAATAAAGAATTGGCAGATATTAAGCACTAATAATACAACCCGAATTCCGGAAATGTTGGGACATTTTTTAAATTTGAATAAAATGTAAGCTAAAAGAATTTCAAATCACATGAGCCAATATTTTATTCACAATAGAACATAGATAACATAACAAATGTTTAAACCTGAGAAATTTTACAATTACATTTTTTTTGTTAACAACTGTTTATTGAGTTTTCTTCTGGGAACAGTAGTATAAAACAAAAGCAGCTGTACAAATTTAGAACCCACCCCCTGGTAGACTTAAAAATAAATAAATAAAATTAAATAATAATAATAAAAATTAATTAATTGATATTAATATATAAATAAATAACAATAAAATTATTTTTTACAAAGATTTTAGAAAAGATGACAACATTAAAAGCTGAATGCCATGAATTTACAGTTTTCACATTAGATCCATGTATACGAGAAGTTGAGAGTTCCATCGAGATAATGTCCAACAAATACACAGTCCAGGTTCATCTGTCCATTGTGTGAGGAGGATTCCAACGGTTGACTAGCAATTTTTTTTTGCTGCTGTGAGAGCAGCTAACAGTAAACATTGTTGGACGGACAAGGTCCCAAAAGTCATTCATGAAAAAATGGCGCGGAGTCAAACATATCTCAGTACCCAAAAGATATGATAGGTCCTGTGAGAGCTGAGTCCAAAAAGGTGAGAGAGAGGGGCACTCCCAAAAAAAAAATGCAAAAACGTGCCTAAAACTCTTTGGGAACAGAGATTACACTTAGGAGAAGACGACAGATTCATATAAAAACGTTTCATTGGAGTCAAGTAAACCCTATGCAGCAATTTCCAATGAATCATTTGGTGATTAGGGTTTTTAGAAGACAATTTAAACATACCCCATACCTGATCCGAAAATAAAACATGCACATCCTCATTAAGATCCTTAGCCCAAACAGTTGTAATAGATAAAGGTTTGTATGAATGCTCAAGAAGAACGAGATAGATGACTGAAGCAGAGGAGGGAGATTCCTCAGAAGGAAGGATTAGTTTGCGCAAAGGATGAACAGGCAGTTGAGAGTTCCAAGGCACCCCATATGCCCGTAGGGCCGATCTAATATGCAAAAACATAAAAAAAGGAGGTGCCTGGCAGATTATATTGAGTTTTGAGATTCTGGAAGGATTTTAAACCACTATCATCATAGATATCTCCCAGAGTGTTTACTTTATTATGAGTCCATTGCGGACAATGAAATGGAGTACTGCCTGACAAAAGATTATTATTGTGGAAAATAGGCGAATGCCTATGCCATATTGTAACTAGTTGTGAACGTCTTTCAACATCCCTCCATGTGGAGAGGAGGTGGGTTACAATGGGACCAAACCGAGATTTACACTGCCTAAGCGGAACCCCGAAATTTATGCACAAAATGAGCTCATTTCAAATTTGATGCATTTACATTTACATTTACATTTAGTCATTTGGCAGACGCTTTTATCCAAAGCGACTTACAATTGGGGAATACATAAAGCGATTCATCTTGAAGAGGCAATCAGACAGAGGAAGTGCTCGTAACACCAAGACTCAGTCATTGTTCAAATAAGTACAAGCTAGCAAGGGAAGGAGAGAAAGATAAAGGGAAAGTTTTTTTTTTTTTTTTTTTTTTAAAGTTTAGGATGAAGTCAAGTAGTGCCGAAAGAGATGAGTCTTCAGTTGTTGCTTGAAGATTGACAGGGATCCAGCATTCCGGATAGGGGTGGGAAGATTATTCCACCATCCAGGAATGGTGAATGAGAAAGTTCTGGAGAGTTATTTTGAGCCTCTCTGTGATGGTACCACAAGGCGTCGCTCACTAGCAGATCTCAGACTTCTGGAGGGGATGTAGATTCGTAATAGTGAGTGGAAGTAGGAGGGTGCTGAGCCTGTGGTCGTTCTGTATGCAAGCATCAGTGTCTTGAACTTGATGCGAGCTGCCACTGGTAGCCAGTGCAGTGAGATGAAGAGAGGTGTAACATGGGTTCTTTTGGGCTCATTGAAGACCAGTCGTGCCGCTGCATTCTGAATCATTTGTAGAGGTTTGATTGTGTTTGCTGGAAGACCAGCCAGAAGAGCATTGCAGTAGTCCAGCCTAGAAACGACAAGGGCCTGGACAAGAAGTTGCGCAGCATGCTCTGTCAGGAAGGGCCTGATTTTTCTGATGTTGTGTAGTGCAAACCTGCAAGATCGAGCAGTCTTTGCAATGTGCTCTTTGAAGGTCAGCTGGTCATCAAAGATTACACCAAGATTTCTGACCGAAGTTGATGGGGTAATTATTGATGTGCCTAACTGAATCGAGAAGTCATGCTGTAGAGTCGGAGTGGCAGGGACGACAAGAAGCTCAGTCTTTGCCATGTTGAGCTGTAGGTGATGTTCTTTCATCCATGCCGAGATGTCCGCCAGGCAGCCTGAGATCCGTGCAGCTACCGTTGGATCATCTGGTTGAAAAGAGAGATAGAGCTGTGTGTCATCGGCGTAGCAATGGTAGGAGAAGCCATGTGCCTGTATGATGGGTCCCAGTGATGTAGTGTATGTGGAGAAGAGGAGGGGTCCAAGAACCGATCCCTGAGGAACCCCAGTGACCAGTTGATGTGCTTTGGATACCTCCCCTCCCCAGGCCACCCTGAAAGACCTACCGGTGAGATAGGATTCAAACCAGCGAAGTGGAATCCCAGTGATGCCCAGCGATGAGAGGGTGGACAGGAGGATCTGATGATTGACAGTGTCAAAAGCAGCAGAAAGATCCAGCAGAATGAGGACTGATGATTTGGAATCGGCCTTTGCGACTCGCAGGGCTTCAGTGACTGAGAGTAGCGCAGTCTCTGTTGAATGGCCACTCCTGAAACCTGACTGCTACAGGTGCCTGCTACAGGTCTCAAAATAGTTGGGACGGGGGCATGTTTACCATGGTGTAGCATCTCCTCTTCTTTTCAAAACAGTTTGAAGACGTCTGTGCATCGAGGTTATGAGTTTTGGTGTTGGAATTTGGTCCCATACCATCAGAGATGCTGGCTTTTGAACTGAACGCTGATGACACGTTGGAAGGTCTCCTTCCTCTTTAGCCCGGAGGACACGGCGTCCGTGATTTCCAACAAGAATGTAAAATTTGGACTCGTCTGACCATAGAACACTTTTCCACTTTCAAACAGTCTATTTTAAATGAGCCTAGTTCTATTGTGAATAAAATATTGGCTCATGTGATTTGAAAGTCCTTTAGTTTTCATTTTATTCCAATTTAAAAAACGTCCCAACATTTCCGGAATTCGGGTTGTACTAATACTCTACTAATACTCTAATGAGAGTTAGTTGACATGTAAGTGCAAGGTTCTACTGTCAACAGAATGTTCAAAAGGGACCATCAAAATAAAGTGTTAGCAACTTTTTTTTTCAGTTACAGGTTTTTCATGTTATTTTACATTAGACATGTAAATTCAAAGTCTAACATTTTCAATCTGTAAAATAAGTTGTAAAATTAAAGTATAGCCTATTGCTTATCATCTGCTCTTGGAGAGAGAAACTATCACTCAACAGGTTCATACAGTCTGCAGTTTTGATGTAATACTGCCTCCTTGTTACTACAGTGAGTATATGGTAAACTATAACAGAGGAATTTAATGAATGAAGTGCTATTTCTTTACTTCATTAATACACTCTTTCACTTCAGTCTAATTTGCCTTTTTGTTAATTACCACAACGTTGTGCATCAGAGCTGTGACATGGTGGGGTCACAGTGGGGTAGGGCACTAGCTCAAGACACTGGAACCGTGGCTCTCCTGCAGGTTCGAGTCTGACCTGCATAATTTCCTGCTTCCTCCTCTGTCTCTGTTCACTCTCATGTGAATTAAAAACAGAAAAGGTCATGAACATAGAAGTATTCAAAACTAATTAAATAAATAGGGATGTCACAATATCACTTTTTTAGAGAACAAGTACAAACCCGATTCCAAAAAAGTTGGGACACTGTACAAATTGTGAATAAAAAAGGAATGCAATAATTTACAAATCTCATAAACTTATATTTTATTCACAATAGAATATAGATAACATATCAAATGTTGAAAGTGAGACATTTTTAAATGTCATGCCAAATATTGGCTCATTTTGGATTTCATGAGAGCTACACATTCCAAAAAAGTTGGGACAGGTAGCAATAAGAGGCCGGAAAAGTTAAATGTACATATAAGGAACAGCTGGAGGACCAATTTGCAACTTATTAGGTCAATTGGCAACATGATTGGGTATAAAAAGAGCCTCTCAGAGTGGCAGTGTCTCTCAGAAGTCAAGATGGGAAGAGGATCACCAATTCCCCCAATGCTGCGGCGAAAAATAGTGGAGCAATATCAGAAAGGAGTTTCTCAGAGAAAAATTGCCAAGAGTTTGAAGTTATCATCATCTACAGTGCATAATATCATCCAAAGATTCAGAGAATCTGGAACAATCTCTGTGCGTAAGGGTCAAGGCCGGAAAACCATACTGGATGCCCGTGATCTTCGGGCCCTTAGACGGCACTGCATCACATACAGGAATGCTACTGTAATGGAAATCACAACATGGGCTCAGGAATACTTCCAGAAAACATTGTCGGTGAACACAATCCACCGTGCCATTCGCCGTTGCCAGCTAAAACTCTATAGGTCAAAAAAGAAGCCATATCTAAACATGATCCAGAAGCGCAAGCGTTTTCTCTGGGCCAAGGCTCATTTAAAATGGACTGTGGCAAAGTGATAAACTGTTCTGTGGTCAGACGAATCAAAATTTGAAGTTCTTTTAGGAAAACTGGGACGCCATGTCATCCGGACTACAGAGGACAAGGACAACCCAAGTTGTTATCAGCGCTCAGTTCAGAAGCCTGCATCTCTGATGGTATGGGGTTGCATGAGTGCGTGTGGCATGGGCAGCTTACACATCTGGAAAGGCACCATCAATGCTGAAAGGTATATCCAAGTTCTAGAACAACATATGCTCCCATCCAGACGTCGTCTCTTTCAGGGAAGACCTTGCATTTTCCAACATGACAATGCCAGACCACATACTGCATCAATTACAACATCATGGCTGCATAGAAGAAGGATCCGGGTACTGAAATGGCCAGCCTGCAGTCCAGATCTTTCACCCATAGAAAACATTTGGCGCATCATAAAGAGGAAGATGCGACAAAGAAGACCTAAGACAGTTGAGCAACTAGAAGCCTGTATTAGACAAGAATGGGACAACATTCCTATTCCTAAACTTGAGCAACTTGTCTCCTCAGTCCCCAGACGTTTGCAGACTGTTATAAAAAGAAGAGGGGATGCCACCCAGTGGTAAACATGGCCTTGTCCCAACTTTTTTGAGATGTGTTGATGCCATGAAATTTAAAATCAACTTATTTTTCCCTTAAAATTATACATTTTCTCAGTTTAAACATTTGATATGTCATCTATGTTGTATTCTGAATAAAATATTGAAATTTGAAACTTCCACATCATTGCATTCTGTTTTTATTCACAATTTGTACAGTGTCCCAACTTTTTTGGAATAGGGTTTGTATGATATTGACACTTTCTTATAATTGCCAATACTGATACCTGGATTTTCATTGCTAAGATAAGTAGAGCTAAATACATTTTGTGAGTTGAGTTAAAGATAGCTTTATAATAATTTAAAATGATAATATCACACACAGGCCTAATCTGTGATTATATGTCACATCCTTCACTGTATTCTGGAGTAATTGGAGACACAATCTTGACCCCTCAGGTGTAAACGGGGCCTGTGTGTATTTTTAATGCTGGGAAACTGGTTTTGTTTGTTTTCCTGGAATAATTGTGGTTTGACTGGTTATGAAGAAAAACATTTCTAGTAACAGACAAGTTTGAGGGCACCACTTCAGAGGAACAAGAAGTCATTATTCATAGAAAATCAATACTTGTGCTGTTGCATGCATATTTCAATTTGTGATTCTGATCTGCCTATAAGGTACTGCGCACTTCAGTTTAGTTTCACTTTTGGTTTCACTCAGTGCAAACAATTGAGTAGCATGCATGCAGTTCGCTTCATTTCATCATTTTAATCTAAAATGTCATATTTGAATTTCATTTCGTGGTTCATATAATTCTTAAAATAGACCTATGTTGAACATGTCCAAACTACAAAAGCAAGCTGTAACAGTGTAACGTTATATACGGATGATGGATATGGATGTGAATGTGTTGCGGTGTTAGTTTTTCCGGGTCAGTTGGCGTCTTAAGGTCAAAGTTTACTTTGACGTGAACTGTGTGTTTGCACAGTCAAACACTATCGAACAAGTCGATATAGTCAAACAAATCGAACTCATAGCTTTTCTAGATATCCGCTTGTCGGGATGTGTTTCGAATAGCTACGTCCAAGTAAGTATCTCAAAACTGTTTATCACTGTTTATTTATAGCACACCTTTAAGCTACGTTTGTAAGAACTCACAGCGTTGTACACAGTCTTCGCACCCACGGTGTCCTAGACAACATATTTTAACGGATTCAGAAAAGATGAATCACTGTCCAACTGAGATTTCGGTAAAGAGAATCATGATTTTGTTTTCGGGAGTAGGGCCTACTACAGACAACGCAACCACGAGGGTATATTAGCAGCGTTTATATTCTTTTGGTATCTATGTAGCCTTTGGAACAGGAAACAGAAACATTTTAAATGTTCTGTAAGATGCGCAGTGACCACTGATCTATAATAGAGAACTGGATTGCTCATGACGTCATGAAAGTGAAGCCGCCGCGCCGCCATATTGGTATTCCCCACTGTTCCAATGCATTCCATTGAATTAATAGGAAGTCGTACGAATTTAATGAGAAAACATCACCTAACAAGTCAGCGTTTTTAAATCTGAAGTATCCCTGTGCATTCTTACAATGCAAACAGGAAGAAAACGGAAGAAGCAAGAAGCTTTATTTCAAGATGATGCATGGTAAATTAAGCTTTTAATTTCAGTACAACATAGAGCAATATAGTAACAGAGGCTATTATTCATTGTATATTCAAATCAATTTCTGATACTAATACGTTCATGTTTAATAATTCCTGAATATTTACGTACATAAAGAAATAGGCTATATTTTGTGTTGGATCAGTTAACATTACCTATGTCGACAGTGCGCAGCAGACACCCACATTAACGATTTAAATATATCGCTTATCCTGCCCAAAAAGACCATAAACATTGCAGTTAACATCTGAAGTAAAAATTAATTTACATACACATAACATAAAAACTAATCCCGTTTGACTGATTCGCTTCAAATCGGGTGATTTTAGGTAATCGGTTTGCATGTGACTCAATGGTGCTCTCTGCTGGTAGGGAATAGTAAGATGGCGGATCGAACACTTCCGGTGGCTTCACTGCCTGTCGGCAGTTTAGAACGCAACGAGCGATCTAGTCATTATATATAGATCAGTGGCAGTGACCCTTTTTCTGTTAGTAAACATATTGTGATGTTTTTCTGTGGGCGGAGCTTAGGTGGAGGCAGAAACATCCATCCCCATAACGCTAGCTATGAAGTTTGTTAGCTTGTTTTTTTTAACAATTAGTGGAGAAAATCCGATTTTACCTGCATATGTAAGATCACTCACTGTGCAGGACCATGATTGTTATTTAAATAAGTGAACTTTAATGGACAAAACCAGATTGGCCGACCTGTACTCACTCAAAGGATGGACGCTGACAGGATTACCTCCGGGGGTGTAGTCCAGAAAGCACGGTTAACTTACCGTCAGCTAAACCCTGAACTTTCGGTTGATTAACCCCAAACCTTGCTTACTCCTTGCCCACAGAGCTCATCACATGCAGACTGTGATGTATTACAACAGCTCCAAGACTCAGCACCCAAGGACGACTTTCTGGAAAACAGCCTGGGAAGCCAGGACAACACATCACAGTCACCGGAAACACCAGAGCTAGAGCCCCACTCACCAGACACACTATCCCTCTCTCCAGCATCTCCACTTCTAAGCTTTTCACAGAAAATGGAGGAATTGGTGTATGCTGGGACCAAACGCTCTGCAAGCCCCCAGATATCAACTAAAAAACGGCGGGCCCCCCAACCACCAAAGACTGCAGGCTCAGCTCTCACGCCTCCTCCTGTGAGAGCTCTCCGACCGCTGCCACAACGCCAGGGCCCAAACCCTCCTCCATCTGCTGTAGGTGAACCAAAAACAACTGATAACAGCTCTCAGTGATATGTGTCGGGTCCCCGCTATATTAGCAGCAACATTCACAAATGTTTACAAAACAAGCGGGAACCCAGTATGCCTGTAGCCTTCTCTATTTCGGTTTTATCACGTGATAGAAGGTCTAAGGCCTTCTCAAGCCGTACGGCTGACCCATCTAATCTGCGGCCTGTAATGCATCAGTCTAAGATTGCTGTAGAGACAAAATGTAATTCCATCAAGTTAGCATTTTTAAACACTCACTCACTAAAAAATAAATCATTTGTGATCAATGATTTAATAACCACAAACAACCTGGATTTTATGTTTCTAATTGAAACATGGCTAGAAGACAACTGCAGTGCAACAGTCCTCACTGAAACAGCCCCTCCTAACTTTAATTTTATAAGTGTCTGCAGGACTGTTAGGAGAGGTGGAAGTGGAGGTGTAGCTGCTCTGTTTAAAGATGTTTATCAATGCAAGCAAGTGTCATTTGGTCAGTACTTGTCTTTTGAATATCTAGGTATTGTGCTGAAAGGTGCCCCACGCATTCTGTTTATCATCATTTACAGGCCTCCAAAATACTCTCCAGCCTTTGTTGAAGAGTTCACAGAACTGTTATCAATGATTTCCTCAGAGTTTGACTGTTTTGCTATTGCAGGGGATTTTAATATTCACATAGATAATGCTGAAATCAAAACTACAAAAGAAATTATAACTGTTTTAAACACTTTTGACCTGATTCAGCATGTGCATGGACCCACACACAATCGTGGACACACTCTAGATTTACTCATCAGTAGAGGTCTAAACATTTCATCCATTGTTATTAAGGATGTAGCTCTGTCTGATCACTTCTGTATTTTCTTTGATATATTGATCTCTGTCACCACTGAATCTAGATCTGTCTCTGTCAGAAAGAGATGCATTAATGAGAACACTAGTGTGCTATTTATGAAGGCAATATCTTTAACACCAAGCATTTCTGCAGACGCTGTTGATCCTCTCCTGGATTCATTTAACTCAAAAGTTAAGAATGTTATTGATGATATTGCACCGATAAAGGTCAGCAAGAAGAATGACAGACAAAAATCATTTTGGAGAAAATCAACAGCAGTTCAGAATATGAAAAGACAATGTAGAAAAGCTGAGCGGATGTGGCGGAAGACGAAACTTGAAATACACTATAGTAGTAGTAGTAGTAGTAGTAGTAAATTTATTGTCACATACACAATCATACAGAGTACAACCAGCAGTGAAATTCTTTGATTTTTAAGGAAATAAATGTAGCAAACATGAGGAAAGAAACGAGTATGATAAAAAAAACAACCCCCAGACTATACTCCTTTAGAGAGTACAGTTTGAGAACAGGAAAAAAACACCTCAGCATAAAGCACATAATACAACATAGACACGCAACATGCAACAGGGGAGGTAATCCAGCTCTGGCAATCAGCCATCCAGACCGGCAGCCATTTTCCGGCGCTAGTCCAGACCCGCTTGTCAGGCTGGCGGTTTAAAGCGACGGAGGCGTTGGATCGGGGGTTTGGGAAAAGTGTGTGTGTATCTGTATCAGTGTTTATGTATGTATAATCAGCAGTTGTCTGAGGAATGGGTAGGAGTGCAGAGAGCTTCTCCCAGCAGTGCTTTCAGGGATGATTTATCCATAGCAACCTTGGCCAAGGTCGCCATGGCAGAAGGGAGCCAGAAGAGATAAGATTGAGCTTGTTTAGTCTTAGGGCGAGTAACCGCATTCCAAATTGCCCAGTTACTCTTATTGTCCGTTCTGGTCTCCATCAATTTTTCTTTCCAAAGCCGTGAGCTTTTCCGTGATAGAATCCATATTGCGTTTAATAGTCTCAGTCTCAATGCTGACCGCTCTGCCCACTGCTTCAATCATGACGGGCAGCCTTGTGAGGCTTTGAACAGCTGTTCCCGTATCCTTAATTTTTCGATAACCCAGGGCAAAGCCTAATCCAATCAGCAGAAGACCTGTTATCATGGTTCCGAATAGGTAGATGTCTTCATGTCCTCCACGGAAAGAGCCGCTAAACACACGCCACGCCATCTGTCCCACGCGTCCATCGTGTAGCCAGCGGGGAGGTTCCGTCAGGGCAGTTAGGTTCCCCCGACCTGTGCTTCTCGTCGAGAAGATGGTGTCAATTGCGTTGAGAGACCAGTTGATCAAATCCATATTTCCAGTTTTGAAGTTTTGAGGAGCAATGCAGAGAGAGTCTCTCAAGTATTATTACACGATACAAGACAAGAGAGCAGGCAGGCAGGGAAAAAAAGGGAGAGGACGGGGAGTGAGAAAATGCGACCGCCTCCGTTGAGAGCCAAAGAAGAAGCATCTATAAAGCATCTATAAGCATCTATAAAGACAGCCTTCATGCTTTCAATTTGGAACTAGCCACAGCTAGACAGACCTTCTTCTCAAACCTTATAAACAGTAACTTAAACAACACTCGCACTCTTTTTGCTACTGTTGAGAGACTGACAACCCCCCCAAGTCAGATTCCCAGTGAAATGCTCTCCGACAGCAAATGCAATGAGTTTGCTTCCTTCTTTTCAGAGAAGATCAGTAATATCAGAAAGGAGATTGGCACATCTTCCTGTAATACAGAGGTCACACAGATTCGACAGCAATCTCAAAAAGAAGTGACTATGTCTGTTTTTAAAACAATTGATAGCAAAATTTTGGAAGAAATAGTACAGCATCTTAAATCGTCAACCTGCTATCTTGACACACTTTCCACATCTTTTTTCAAAAGTGTGCTTAACTGTTTAGAAGCAGATCTCTTAGAAGTGGTGAACACCTCACTTCTTTCTGGGACTTTTCCAAACTCCATGAAAACTGCAGATGTTAAGCCCCTTCTGAAAAAGCGCAATCTTGATAACACCATGTTGAGCAACTATAGACCAATATCAAATCTTCCTTTCATAGGTAAGATTATTGAAAAGGTAGTTTTTAATCAGCTGAACAACTACTTAAACTCAAATGGATACCTGGATAATTTTCAATCTGGTTTCCGCGTGCATCACAGCACAGAGACAGCACTCATTAAGATAATAAATGATATTCGCTTTAATTCTGATTCTGGCAAAATATCAGTGCTGGTACTGCTAGATCTTAGTGCTGCGTTTGACACTGTCGATCATAACATACTTCTAGAGAGACTGGAAAACTGGGTCGGGCTTTCTGGGATGGCACTCAAATGGTTCAGGTCATACTTAGAAGGGAGAGGTTATTATGTGAGTATAGGAGAGCATAAGTCTAAGTGGACGTCCATGAGATAATGAGAAAGAACCAAATTGCCTATCACATCTATGCTGATGATACCCAGATCTACCTAGCCTTATCTCCAAATGATTATAGCCCCATTGACTCCCTCTGCCAATGCACTGATGAAATTAACAGTTGGATGTGCCAAAACTTTCTTCAGTTAAACAAGGAGAAAACTGAAGTCATTGCATTTGGAAACAAAGATGAAGTTCTCAAGATGAATGCATACCTTGACTCTAGGGGTCAAACAACTAAAAATCAAGTCAGAAATCTTGGGGTGATTCTGGCGACAGACCTTAGTTTTAGTAGTCATGTCAAAGCAGTAACTAAATCAGCATACTATCATCTCAAAAACATTGCAAGAATTAGATGTTTTGTTTCCAGTCAAGACTTGGAGAAACTTGTTCATGCCTTTATCACCAGCAGGGTGGATTATTGTAATGGTCTCCTCACCGGCCTTCCAAAGAAGACCATTAGACAGCTGCAGCTCATCCAGAACGCTGCTGCCAGGATTCTGACTAGAACCAGAAAATCTGAGCATATCACACCAGTCCTCAGGTCCTTACACTGGCTTCCAGTTACATTTAGGATTGATTTTAAAGTACTTTTACTCGTTTATAAGTCACTCAATGGTCTAGGACCTAAATATATTGCAGATATGCTCACTGAATATAAACCTAACAAGACCACTCAGATCATTAGGATCGAGTCAGTTAGAAATACCAAGGGTTCACACAAAACAAGGGGAGTCTGCTTTTAGCTATTATGCCGCCCGCAGCTGGAACCAGCTTCCAGAAGAGATCAGATGTGCTAAAACATTAGCCACATTTAAATCCAGTCTCAAAACTCATCTATTTAACTGTGCATTTGTTGAATGAGCACTGTGCTACGTCCGAACTGACTGCATTGTATTTTATGTATAATCCTTTTCTATTTAACTGTTTTAAATTTAATTTTAAATCAATTTCTATATCACTTTAAAATTCCTTGTTTTATTATTTTTAATTCCTTGTTTTTATTGCTTTGAATGATTATTTCACTTTCTTTTATGTAAAGCACTTTGAATTACCACTGTGTATGAAATGTGCTATATAAATAAACTTGCCTTGCCTTGCCTTGCCTTACTCGAGGTATGTGGTTCCAAAAATGCTTCCGGGAGTAAGTTCATTCTGGTTAAGAATGATTTTAAGAATATGTTCCTGGTTAAGACTCAAGACATTCTCAACAGAACAACGAATCACTATGGTAACGGATGCAAAGAAAAAGCGTGCCATGCTGTTTCTTTCTTTCTTCTTTTGTTCAATGGTCGTTTGCATGCTTAGTGCATATCGCCACCTAATTGATGGTTGTGCAATAATTTTTTTCCCCATTTAGAATAGAATATAATTTTTTTATTTGTCACATACACGATTATATAGAGCAGTGGTTCTCAAAGTGTGGTACGCGAGCTTCCTCTAGTGGTACGCAGAGGAATCTCTGAATTATATATAAATTAGGCCGTGTGTCCACCAAAGCGTTTTTTTTTTTTAAATTGTTTTAAAAGGGAGCGTCTTTTTCATGCTGAGCACTCGGGCTCTTGGCACCGAGAGTTGAAGAATGTTCAACCAAAGTCTCTTTAAGACAAGTCCTGTCACTCGGCGGCCATCTTTGAAACGCCTCTTCCAAGTGCAGCTCCTATCACTTTGTATGGGGCACTTTGAATTACCACTGTGTATGAAATGCTATATAAATAATTTGCACTTGCCTTGCCTTGCCTTACTCATGAGGTATGTGGTTCCAAAAATGCTTCCGGGAGTAAGTTCATTCTGGTTAAGAATGATTTTAAGAATATGTTCCTGGTTAAGACTCAAGACATTCTCAACAGAACAACGAATCACTATGGTAACGGATGCAAAGAAAAAGCGTGCCATGCTGTTTCTTTCTTTCTTCTTTTGTTCAATGGTCGTTTGCATGCTTAGTGCATATCGCCACCTAATTGATGGTTGTGCAATAATTTTTTTCCCCATTTAGAATAGAATATAATTTTTTTATTTGTCACATACACGATTATATAGAGCAGTGGTTCTCAAAGTGTGGTACGCGAGCTTCCTCTAGTGGTACGCAGAGGCAATCTCTGAATTATATATAAATATAGGTTCTCGTGTGGTACGCGACTCAAGAGCTGTTATATATTTTGTTAAATTGTTTTAAAAGGGAGCGTCTTTTTCATGCTGAGCACTCGGGCATTTTTTTCTTGGCACCGAGAGTTGAAGAATGTTCAACCAAAGTCTCTTTAAGACAAGTCCTGTCACTCGGCGGCCATCTTTGAAACGCCTCTCGGGCATCCAAGTGCAGCTCCTATCACTTTGTATGGGGAAACATCAAATTCTCCAAAACTGCTCACTAAGCTCATGATTAAATTTCATATTTGAAATCACCAATGAAATCGGACATCAACTGTGTCATAAACGTTGTTTCTTTTGCTCAAATAGCGTTATAAAAAGCTTATTTCTCAGGCTAGATCAGCCAGTGCGCATGCACAGTCCTGAGCGCGCGTCTCAGGGCGCTGACTGTTTCTATAGCAACTGGGACTTCTAACGGCAGCTGCATGATGCACTGACTTTAGCGATTGGCTCTTTCATTCAGAACGCGGGGCTTCCTGCGATTGAGCGGCCATATTAAGCGTTGCATTTTTCCCCATTCAAAACTATATGAGTGACATATCTTGGGTATTCTATAGTCTTTGGTTCAATTTAGCGCTCATCACTGTCACTTTTTAGTCAGCTAACCAATCACAGTGGAGGAGGGGCGGGACTAATACCGTCATACCCTGCTTGTACTACGGAGTTGACTGAACAACAATGGAGAAGTTAATATTGCTTGTCTCCGAGTATTTATGTCTTTACCAGATGGAATTGCCGGAGTACAATAATATTATGAAAAATAATGTTTGGAGAAACATTTCATTCGCCATGCGTCTGCCATATTACTTCAGCGGATATTCCGTATCATAGCAACCACAGCGTTTCAACTGAAAAAAAAAAATAATAATACTCTGCCCTCTCAAGTGCTCACAGCAGGGCGTTTTCAGCTGGCTTTGGTGGACATGTGGCCTGATTGTTGTTACTTGCAGCTACACATACAACCTGTGTTATTTATTTATTTAGTACTTTTTTTATTTAAAAGTTAAATAAAAACTGTACTGTACTTAAATAAAGATTAAATGAAAATGTATTTTAGCTACTTAAAAGTTAAATAAAAACTAAGTTACTGTTTTTAAATGTTAAGCACAATACATTTTCATTTAATCTTTAAGTACAGTTTTTTCAACATTTAAGTACAGTTTTTATTTAACTTTTAGATACAATATATTTTAATTTAATAATTACGTTTTTTATTTACCTGGAAGTAAGCACAGTGCAGTTTTAATGTTCAAACTGTGTATTTGCAATGTTTTAAGAGGCTGACAATAATAAATAATGTTATTAGGAATAAATCTGACAGTTTTTTTTTTTTTTACTGTGCATAGTGCTACTTCATCTTAATGTTGGTCATAATGGTGGTACTTGGAAAGCCAAATATTTTCTGAGGTGGTACTTGGTGTAAAAAGTTTGAGAACCACTGATATAGAGAGTATATAACCAGCAGTGAAATGTATTCTCTGCATTTAACCCATCCTAAGTGAACACACACCCGGAGCAGTGGGCAGCCATGTTACGGTGTCCGGGGAGCAGTTGGGGGTTCGGTGCCTTACTCGAGGACACCTCAGTCGTGGTATTGAAGGAGGAGAGAGCGCTGGTTATTCACTGCCCCACCAACAATCCCTGCCGGACCCAAGATTCGAACCCACAACCTTTGGATTACGAGTCCAACTCTCTAACCATTAGGCCACGACTTCCCTTCCCTCCTGTTTAATCTTTAATCCTTGAGAATATGACTTAATTTTTTAGTTTGATGATAATTATATATTAAGTCAAATCAGATGTATTTTTATTATAGAAATACATTATAGAAAATGCTGATCCATGTGTGAGATGATAATATAAAATGTAATAAATATATATAATATAATAAATTAAACATTACCTTGTCATAGTGTTTTATAATTTATACAGATAACTATATGCCAATAAAATAACCATATTAGAATAATATATTACCTTATTTATTACTTATATTAGCGCTTTATATATATATATTTAAAATAGGCTATATTACATAATGTAATTTTATATAATGTTGCGCGCTATCTGTCACGCCCACTGAAGGCTCGTCAGTAGATCACGTGTGTGCTGATAGCGCTGAAGTGAACTAACCCTGGAACAACCTGCTCCGGAGCAGGTTATCTTCAGAGAGCAAGTTAATATGGTTACTTACATACCCTGAAAGTAACCTCCGATTTTGGAACCGAAAGCTGAGGTTATCCGCTCGCTTATCCTCAAACTTACCCGGTGTATGTCACATAACCTGCTTTCTGGCAGGGCCGTGCAGAGAACTTTGGAAAAGACCATTTTAAAGTATCATGTATATGGTCATGTGAACTGAAACCGAAAGGGATTATCTTGGGTTACTTACATAACCATTCATTGAGATAAGGGAATGAAAGCCGCCTAAGTTGGCCGTGTTACAGTGCTTGAACTGGGACAAATTTTACCCTTATGGCTTTTAGTAGAAAAATTCTAAAACAGGGGTGGAAAACTCAGTTTCTTTACGGCCACAGCCCTGCAGAGTTTTGTTTGTTTTTTTGTTTTGGTTTTGTCAAACCATGTAGTTCCCATATAATTATGAAGGACTTGATTAGCTTCATCAGTTGTGTTTAACCCATTAACTGTCCCCCCCCCCCAACACACACATACTTTTTTTGAATATAGACATAAAAATGCAGAAATGAAATTGTTGTAATTCATGAATGCTTTGAAATACATACATAAGGTTGGTCTCTTTAAAATTAAAATTGGCTATAAAATGAAAGCCATATGTGTAAATAAGTTATGTTGAGGTTCCTGTGAGATTTTTATTTAGCCATTATACCAAAAATAGCCACCAGGTGACACCCGAAGTACAATTAATTGTTTTATGCTTTTTCCGCTCACATATTTCGTTCGCAACCTTACTTCTATCACAAAAGCACAATCAATCAATCAATCAATCAATCAATAAAAAAATAAAAACACCAAATATGGACTTTTGACTAGGGTTGGGAATCGAAAATCGATTCCGATTCCAGAATCGGATACTTAAGGTCAGGAATCGGATACTTGATGTCAAATTAAAATTTCGATTCCGCCTATCGATTCCTATGCGCTTTTTTTTTTCTTCATCTGTGAGGTCCGGACCTACAGTGATCTGCCAGGACCTTGCTCACTAGTAAGCGCTCCAAAGTTTGGCTACATTTGCGATCAGAAGCCAAAAAAGTTAAGTATAATATCTGTGAAAGCTAAACATGTTGCAAGAGAGGTGTCACCACCAACATGACAAAGCACTTTAATTTAATAGATTGTTAAAGATCACGAACACGATTCAAACACCAACGTGATTCTAATCCTAAATTACAAAGATTTGTCTGTTTCATTCCTCAACCTTTGACGTACATCGTACGATCACATCAGTGTGATTTGAACATTTAAATCTGCATTCGCGCTGCCACTGACCTGAAGAGAGCAGCTGTCATCTGTCTGGAATGAAACCGCCTCACAGTCTTTTCAACCACACAGTATCATTATTTCTGTGTTACAAACATTCAAATCACAGAAGTACTTAACGATTAAAATAGAGTAAATCACCTTTTGAAAGTAATTTGACACTTCAAATGTAGATTTATCGATTACATTGTTACGCCTGTAGGTGGTGAAAATGGGCTATTAAAATATATTTGTCTTTGAATCACAAAAGAGATTCATTCAAGAACGCTGATTCATCCAGTCATAAAC
Organism: Schizothorax lantsangensis; assembly: GCA_027422415.1. NCBI lineage: Eukaryota > Metazoa > Chordata > Actinopteri > Cypriniformes > Cyprinidae > Schizothorax > Schizothorax lantsangensis. The sequence continues at coordinate 7,441,966 of CM049849.1, forward strand.
CAAGTACATCTTGAGTGAGTCACTGAATCATTCATTCATAAATTACATGTGATTTTGTTTAGTTGTATAAGGTTTTTTTCTTCAGAATCATGAGAGAAGCACAACTTCCATTGGGGGAAAAAAGAAGAAAAAAAAACTTAATTTGTTTTTTTTTAATTTATCCAGAATCATGCAGTTCTATTTTGCACACAAACAGCTCTTAAAGAGTCCAGTTTTTATGTAGCCTGTTGATTTTTGTTCATGGTATTCAGCTCCAATAAATGGTTTGCAAAAAAGAGACACAGGATAAATGTTTGATACTGGGAATCGAAAAGAATTGGAATCGATAAAATACAAACGATACCCAACCCTACTTTTGACATGTAAGGGGGCTTTGATATCCTCGTAAAGCCAAACACTCAGGAACTCTCGCAACACACATGCCATCCAACAAAACAATAAACTCTCTAATCTGACAGGAAGATCTGGGAGAAAGACCATTTGCTCATCGGTCCCTTCACCCATCCTTCCCCCATGGCACATGGTCCAGGTCAGCGGTTCCCAATTCCAGTCCTCGTGTACCCCCGCTCTGCATATTTTGCATGTCTCTCTTTGTTAACACACCTGATTCAGATCATCAGCTTGTTAGAAGTGAGCTCCGTGCATGAACTGTGTTCTGATTTACATGGTCCCTACACAGTGTCCATTGCTCCCTACTCCCTGAGCAGGGGAAATCCGTTGAAGTTTACTTCACTTCGGAACATTCATCCACAGCCTGCAGCATCTTCACACACAGACGAAACTTACTAGAGTGTGAAGTGTGACATAATATACCTCTGTAAATAAATACAATTTAAATTCACGTCTCGCACACTTCCAATACCCTTTGAATGGAACATATGCGCTCGCTTCGAACTGGAATCATAGTGGAATATCCTGTGATGTCTACTTTGCAGGGCACTTACAGTCGAATAGAACAAACGTCTGAAGCCATAAGAGAAACATACAAAATGTGCAGAGCGGACTGCAATTGAGAACCGCTGGTCCAGGGCCCGTATTTATCAAGCTTCTCAAAGACTTAAGTGCTGAGAATTCATGAAATTTACTCCTACTTTCAAACTTGAGTATAAAAGCAAGTTATCAAATTTCTTAAAGCTAAGAATCACTCTTACTCTTCCAGTTATTTAAGACAGCTCGAGAGGTCTCTCAAGTGGTTAGGAGTTGCCAGCAGGGGCTTGTGATGGCGCTGAGGAGACAGAGATGTGCGCAAATCTTTCAGGAGAGGAAGAATGTTCTTGAAATGTTTGACGACGAGCAGTTAATCAAACGGTATCGTTTGGACAGAGCAGGCATCATATTTGTCAGCGATTTGGTGAGGGACGTCATATCACCAGTAACTTTACGCAGCAATGCATTTTCAGTGGAATTGAAGGTTGTGATGACGCTTCGTTTCCTTGCCACAGGAAAAATGCAGCAATGCAATGCTGATGATTTGGGGCCATCACAACCATCAATAAGCCGAATTGTCATGGAAACAATTACGGCACTTACAGCTCCACACATTATCACGCGTTTCATTGACTTCCCAACAACACCCCGCATAATCCAACAGAAGCAAACACAATTTATGCAAATTGCTGGCTTCCCAGGAGTAGTAGGGGCAATTGATGGCACTCATATAAAGATCATTGCTCCCAGTGTAAACGAGAACGTTTATGTGAACAGGAAGAGGTACCACAGCATCAACACACAAGTAGTGTTCGACGCAGACTACAATATTTTGGATGTGGTACCCAAATGGCCTGGGTCTACACATGACGTGCGAATATTGAATGAAAGTGGCCTGAAGCAGCTGTTTGAAAGGCACTTTGTGCCGCCGGGCTGTCACCTAATAGGAGATACAGGATACCCTTTACGCCGTTGGCTGCTCACCCCTTTCCATATGCCACTGACAGAAGCCCAACTCAACTACAACAGGTAGCCTATATTGTAAGCTATTTATGCCCAATTATTTTATAGTTTATTAATACAACTCTCTATCGTAATAAAGGCTATGAATAAGGTTTTAATTCAGTATCCCTTAGGGCACATTGTATCACAAGAAGTGTGGTGGAGAGAGGGATTGGCCAGTGGAAGCGTAGATTCCACATTCTACACTCAGAAATTCGGTACTCCCCTGAAAGAGTGTGCCGTATCATAATGGCTTGTGCAATACTGCATAATATTTGCAAGAAGCGCAACATCCCACCCCCACCAGAGGATGATGACGATGGAGAAGCTGGAGATGCCAGCCCCCCTAGCAACATCAATCCATGTGATGGGGCAGCCTTTAGACAACACTTTGCCAACCTCCACTTTGGGTATACATAATTATTAATACTTTTTTTTTTCCAAATTAAGTTTTAAGACACACAAGTGGGTTTTTTTCAGGACATTTTATTTGTCATTCTTGTTTTTTTCTTTTCAGTGCTATAGTATAGTATTCCTGTTACAGTGTCAATACTTTAATTTGAAGTTTTAGTTTTTCTCTCCGCAGTGCTTGCAGGTCATCTGGGAGAGAGTCCTCTGCCATGCTGTCATCCACTGCTGGGCTGTAATTCACCACCGGGCATATCTGACTTGATGTGCTTGAGAGGACATCCAAAGCGGGGGTGGTATACAGAGAACTTGTGTTTAGGCTGGGCGGCCCAGGCGAATCCCCTGCATCTTCATTATAACTAAAAAATAAAATATTTTAAATGCTGAATATTGTCATGGTTTTGAGTTAATCAAAAATTATTTGGGATACACCTTTGTGATAGAATTTGGAGCTTCATTGCTACAGGATCCTGGCTACCCTCCAAACCGGAGATGACAGCATTGTCCTCCCCAAGTATGCGCTGCACCACCTCACAAAGAAGGAGGCGGGAACCGGCGAACATTTAAAGAATTTAATAAGACAAATAAACAAACACAAAAGTAAAGTGGCAGCCCTTCACGGACGACTGCCGCACACAAAACACAAATTAAAGTCCAGGCCTGGTCCTCTCTCCTCTTGCACACTGTCGTCGCTCCTCCTTTTATCCTTCCAGAGCTCCTCCATGGGACTCGAGACCGGTGAGTGGTGCAGGTGTCGCCCATTATCATTAACTCCACCAGCCTCTATGCTCCCACGGCTCTCGGCCCCGCCCCACTCACTACACATGGTAGTTGATTATATCATAAAATCTAGGCTATATATAGGCAGGTCAGTTAACAGCACACCGGTTTAAAATTTGTAATTAAGACATGGTGAAAAACATGTTTATCTTTCATTTCCAATGTGTATATCATAATGTAGCCTATTATCTTTAAAATTCTTCCCTCTCAAATGTGTGTTGAATGTAAACTCCTTTTAGGAATTTCACCATTCAATGTGAATTTATCTGAGAATATTCTTAAATAAGGAAATCTATTCAGTGATCGGTCCATGCGTATGTCGTCATCCAAAATCCCGTTTGTGGCACAGCAAAGTGTTGTGAATCATCTCTAAGACTGACACTTAAGATTTAGTCCTACAATTCGCTTAAAGTACGACTGAGATGATTGATAACTAACTTTTAATCGCAGCTTTGAGCCAAGAATTTTTTTTAACTTAAGTCAATTCTTAGCAGTGTTCTTGAGAGTAATTCTTAGAGGCTTGATAAATACGGGCCCAGGTCACTAAAAGTTGAGAGAGAAATGTCAAGAACTCAAGTTGCTATACTTATATCAGGCATTTACTGTATCTTCAGAATTCATAATCATAACCCTTTCATGTTTGGTATCGTTCTAAAGGTCTCTGTGTGATTGGTAAACTGGTTTCAATTTCACAGTAGTCACTTATATTATGAGAAAGACTGAAAACTTTTGTAGAATTGTGTTCTTCTGCTGAGGGGTGTGTCCACCTTTAGGGGTCTGTGAGAATGTTTATCTATCTCCAACCAGGTGCAACCCTGGAGCACGAGAACCCAAAAACAAAAAGGTATTTTATGTTTTTACAACTGATTTAAAGATTTCTTTGTTTTTGTTCTGGTAGTATTTAAGGGAAAGTTGCAAATCAGTCATTGCGATTCTGTAGCCATAAAGCCCACACTACACGAAACGCATTTCGTTTTTATTCAAAAGTGTAATTGTGTTAAACACATTGTGCCCATAGAGCACACTGTATAGTTGTCTGTGCTACTACATGTGCACATAGGCTAGTTAAGTTTTTTCTTTAAAACACATGATTGCTTTGCTGTAAGTGTTCTTTGGACTACTTAAGTAAAATGTTGTAGATGCTATGCATTTAGGCCATGCGTCTTGTGTTAAATTAGCATAACTGTTACATGTGTGACTGTTAAATTTGTTTGTCTCCTGCGTAGGTCACTTTGCTATTTCCCATATAACCACAGTATCTATGTACAGGAGCAGGGTTGCCACGCGGCTGTAATTAGAAATTACAAAAAGACTGTTTGCTTCCTGTTCATTTGTGCTTAAGTGGCAAACTGTACCGCACTTAGTTTTGATTCCGAGCCATTTGTGTGCTATAGGCTTTGCTGTGAAAATTAGAAATGCGTCGACAGCTGTTTTCACTCTAGTGGATTATTTAAGTAGAGTCAGTTCGCTGGGGCGGAAGCGTTCAGCTCTCGTGTTCAGCCTCCTTGTGTGAAAACCTAAGAGTGTAAAGACCTGCGACTTTTTCCTGCGAGACTTTAACCGAGCAACGAAACCGGCAACGCACTTAAGTATTTATTTATTTATTAGTTTCCTCTTTCCCCTTTCTATCCTCTTTTTTTCCCAACTCTATCATGTGTTTCCAATACATTCCGTTGGCTCTCAACAACGCTCTTACATCGAACGCAGACGGCAACGCTATCTTGCTCACCTGCATTCTATCTGCACCTCTTCTTCTATACCTCTCTTCTTCTATACCTCTTTCTGTGTGGGTCTCTGGAATTGTTAGTCTGCTGTCAACAGAGCAGATCTTATTCCTGTTATTGCTTCCCAAACTGCACTCAGCATTTTGGGCTTGACTGAGACTTGGATTCGTCCAGAAGACTCTGCAACCCCTGCCAACTGGACTTAATTTACACAACCCTTAATTTGGGACTTAATTTTCTAACCCCTTGTTATCTGATGTTCTTCAGGGCAGCAGAGAGAAAATGGCACAAATCAAAATATCCGTCAGACTTGAGTATGTATCAGTCTTTGCTTTCATCTTTCTCTGCTGAAGTCCATACTGCCAAGTCTTCATACTTCCACAACAAGATCAACAGCGCATCTGAGACACGCAATTTCTTCAAAACATTCAGCTCTCTCCTCTGTCCCCCTCCAACCCCCACCACCTCCTTAACAGCTGATGACTTAACAGCCACATTCTTCACAAACAAAACGAGGTCAATCAGCAGCCAGTTCTCAGCTCCACACACACAGGAACTCAAACCAACCACATCTACTGCTAAAACTCCCCTCTTCTCCTTCTGTCCCCTCACTGAGCCAGAAGTATCGAAACTTCTCCTCTCCAGCCATCCTACAACATGCCCTCTAGACCCTATCCCCTCACACCTTCTCCAAGCAATCTCCCACACACTCTTACCAGCACTCACACACATCATCAACACATCTCTCCTTACAGGCACCTTCCCCACTGCATTCAAGCAGGCTCGGGTAACCCCATTGCTCAAAAAACCTACATTCACTTACAGATAGCTACAGACCTGTCTCTCTCCTTCCATTCATAGCGAAAACACTTGGAACAAGTAGTTTTCAACCAGTTATCCTCATTTCTTTGAAAGAATAACCTACAGGACGCTAACCAATCAGTCTTCAGACGTGGACATTCAACTGAGACTGCGCTACTTTCAATCACTGAAGCCTTGTGGATTGCAAAAGCTGATTCCAAATCATCAGTTCTCATTCTGTTGGATCTATCTGCTGCTTTTGAGACTGGTAATCATCAGATATTCCTGTCCACCCTCGCATCACTGGGCATCACAGGGATTCCACTTTGCTGATTTGAATCCTATCTCACTGGTAGGTCTTTCAAGGTGGCCTGGGGAGGGGAGGTATCCAGAGCACATCAACTGGTCACTGGGGTTCCTCAGGGTTCAGCTCTTGGACCCCCTCCTCTTCTCCACATGCACTACATTACTGGGTCCCATCATACAAGCACATGGTTTCTCCTACTATTGCTATGCTAATGACACACAGCTCTATCTCTCATTTCAACCAAATGATCCAACGGTAGCTGCACGGATCTCAGGCTCCCTGGTGGACATCTCGGCGTGGATGAAAGAACATCACCTACAGCTCAACCTGGCAAAGATTGAGCTTCTTGTCTTCCCTGCCACTCCAACTCTACAGCATGATTTCACCATCCAGTTAGGTTCATCAATAATTACCCCATCAGATCACGTGACCCTTCGACTTCGATGCACGCGTAGTCTTTCGCTCTGCTGACTTTGTCAAACATTTTATTATCCTGTCAGTAAGTTTCGAACTATTTTGCATCGGACTCATCATGAGTGCTTCAACAGTCAAAGGCAATCGGAAAAGAGAGATTGGGCAATCGCCAATAAAGAAAAAATTCAGGGATTCCACCATCTCCAGAGAGGATATCGACGAGGCTATTGCTAACGGTATCAAGCTTGCATTTAAAGAACAACAAAGCACTTTGGATTCGGTTGTAACTACGGCAGTAAGAGATGCTGTGGACTCTGTACTGATTCCAGCATTACTTAAACTACGTGAGGACATACAAGCGACTAACAATTCTGTTAAAGAGCTAAGAGAGGAGTTTGAGGCCATGGCTGCCACGGCGAAGCAGACATGTGACCGCATTAATTCTGTTCAGGCAGATACACGTGAGGATCGGAATGCAGTCACGGATTTAAGAAATCAGCTAGAGCGACTCACCGAGAAGATGACGGATATAGAGGATAAAAGCAGGAGAAATAACACACGGCTTGTGGGGTTACCAGAGGGGATGGAGGGATCCGATGTGGCTGGTTTCCTCAGAATTAATCTTTCCAAGTGGATTCCTTCCCTGAAGGGTCGTGACATCGAGATTGACCGGGCGCATCGCGTATATGATGGAAGGAAAAACTCTGATCGGCCGCGTACTCTCATCTTCCGTGTGCTGAGATGGCATGACAGATTGGAGATTCTGAAAGGTGCTCGGCAGGCTTATCCGGTGAAGTGCATGCAGGACAATGTCACGCTGCTATTTTTTCCTGACTTTAGTCCAGTTACAGTCGCCAAGAGAAAAAGCTTGGTTCCGGTTTTGAGGTCGATGACGGCGCTTGGTCTCCAGTCCTTCCTCGCTTATCCTGCGGTAATTAAACTACGGCACGGGGGTGAACAGAGATGCTTCAATTCTCTTCGGAAAGCGGATGATTTTGTCGGCTCCCTGTCGTGGAGTGGGACATTTGCTGTGGATCCACGGGGCAGCGGGAGGGCGGCGGCTGCCCTTTCTTTGACCCGACGGGAGGGGCTTAGTGGCCAGTATGGAGGAGATGGTGGCAGGAGGGATATGGATGATTGCTAGATCTATTTTTTTTTCTTTCGTCTCTCCTCCTGGGATAGTATTTTTTATTTATTCGATACAATCGTCCCTTTGCTGGTAAGACTAACCCCCCCTTTTTTCTTTCTTTTTTTCTGGAGGGGACTGATGGAGAGTAGGTTTCATTACAATAATGTTTTGGTTATGTGAGCCTTTTGGGAGGCTCGTTGTGGGCTGAAGTGGATCGGTCATGGATCATCACAAGTTTTTGTTGTTCTATCAGACCTATGTTCTCGGTAACGTGCAGACTGAATTGTTTTTTTGTCTATAGTTGTTGGTCATCTCTGTCTGTGTTGCTTTTATTTTTTACAACAGATATTCATGCTTTTATTTACTTTACCTTGTTTTTAAGGGGATTTTTCATCTAGGTGTTTTGATATCTATAACGCACACTAGCGTTTGCATGTCATTTACAGAATGGGAGTGATATTGTTTCTTTTCATTTGTTGAATACAATTTTGAGATTATGAATATTTAATGTATACTCTAAATATTTTATTACCGAATGTGACGGGCTTGAATTCTGCTGTTAAACGAACCTGTGTGTTAGAATACTTACACCGTAAATCTATTTCTTGTGCCCTGATATGTAACACTGCATCTTACTTTTCTTCATGTGTTTTGGGAGTGTCCTGTGGTCATGGATCTGTGGATGCATGTAGACCTGGTTTTGTCTTCCTCACTGCAGACTGATTGCTTTGCTGATACAAGTGTATGTCTTCTTGAAACTTAATACAGAGGAGAAGGCTGTTTGCTGGTTTTGCGGCCGCGAGGAGGACGATGATGTAGAACTGGTGTGCACCGCATGTGTGTGGAGAGGCATATTGGATTGCATATTATTATTATTATTATTACTTTTCTTTTTTTCTAACATATGTGATTATACAGTATAAAGGAAGGACCTGTTTTGTTGTTACTTTTTCCCTCCCTCTCTCTCTCCCCTTTGATTGGACCTTTAAAACATGGAGTATGTGTCTGTTGTTTTGTTTTGTTGGTTTTGAGTGGATGTTATGTTGTGATGTTGTGTGTGAAAAAAATAAATAAAAAAATGTTGATAACAAAAAATGTGTCTGTTGTTTTGTTTTGTTTGTTTTGAGTGGATGTTATGTTGTGATGTTGTGTGTGAAAAAAATAAATAAAAAAATGTTGATAAAAAAATAATTACCCCATCATGTTCGGTCAGAAATCTTGTTGTAACCTTCGATGACCAGCTGACTTTCAAAGACCACATTGCAAAAACTGCTTGATCTTGCAGGTTTGCATTGCACAACATCAGAAAGATCAGGCCCTTCCTTACACAGCATGCTGCACAACTTCTTGTCCAGGCCCTTGCAATTTCTAGACTGGACTACTGCAATGCTCTTCTAGTTGGACTTCCATCATGCACATTCAAACCTTTACAAATGATTCAGAATGCAGCAGCACGACTGGTCCTCAACGAACCCAAAAGGGCCCAGGTCACACCTCTCTTTATCTCCCTGCACTGGCTCCCGGTTGCAGCTCGCATCAAGTTCAAGACACTGATGCTTGCATATAGAACAGCCACAGGCTCAGCACCCTCCTACTTCCACTCACTTATGAGAATCTACATCCCCTCCAGAAGTCTGAGATCTGCAAGTGAGCGACGCCTAGTGGTGTCATCACAGAGAGGCACAAAATCACTTTCCAGAACGTTTCCGTTCACCATTCCTGGCTGGTTGAATGAACTTCCCACCCCTATCCGGAATGCTGAATCCCTGACAATTTTCAAGCGACACCTGAAAACTCATCTGTTCCGTCATCACTTGACTTCATCTTAAAATAAAAACCCAAAAAACTTTTGCTTTCTTTCCTTAAACTTTCCCTGTCTAGCTAGTGTTTACTCTGAACAATGCTTGAAATTTTGTATTGCAAGCACTTCCTGTGTCTATTTGCCTCTTTATAATGAATCGCTTATTGTATTCCTCAATTGTAAGTCGCTTTGGATAAAAGCATCTGCTAAATTAATACATGTAAATGTAATACATTTCTTCACATTTCTTTTGGTTTTAAGAGAACACTTACTTTTCCAGAATATTATACAATTCAACATCCTGTGTGTTGTGGTCAGTTCAGCTCTGATTCACACATGAATTGAAGAGGGGCCGATTCCTATATTCTGAATTTGCCCAATTTAGGTCTGCATGCATATGTAGAGAAGGACTTGGTATAAAGATTGCTGTAAGTGATTTATTTATGGAATGGTATACAGAAAATTATCTATACAATAATTATTATATACTAGTCATTTTATAATAACAGGTGAATTAAAAAAAAAGTGAGAAACAGAAAAAGAATTACATCCCCTTCTAAATGAAATCACAGCTGTGCTAAAATAAACCGCAAATTAAATAATTAAAATAAAAGTTGCATTTAACTGTTTTAAGATTGTTGATGGAGTTTACAATATATCAATCATATTAACACATTTTACATGTACTGCTGATCTTCACAACCAGCACAGAATTACTCCTTTTATGTGTCCTGCAACAGTGTTGACATTTCTGAGCACACAACTGGAGTCAAAGTGAGCCAGGATCACCACTGCTGCCCGCTGAAAATAGGTGTACATAAGGAGAATGTAATCATGTATTTAAATCCATTACAGAGAAGAACATTACACTTATTATTTCTTTCAAATTCTAATAATGTGATAAATTACCTTAAAACTGTGTAACTCGTGAAAACACATATCCATTTGCTTGAACTCTCCATGTCACTTTTGTTTCCTTTTCTATCCCCCATTCCTTCAGCTTCTGTTTTGTCTAAAGAAAAATAATTTATTCTTTATTATGAATTACTACTGGTACTCACACCCTCTTTGCCTGTTTTAAAAGTAACTGGCAATTAAAAAAAAAAAAAGTTTTTTTTTCTTTATATATATATATATATATATATATATATATATATATATATATATATATATATATATATATATTGTGTGTATATATATACAGTATATATATGAATGGAGGTGCTTAACATTAAAAAAAAATATTATCAACCTCAGCAGGAGAAATCAAATATTACATAATTTTCTCTAAGGTTTGCAATTTGCAACGCTGTTACTAAAATGAGAGACACCTGAATACCATTTAAATCTTTAAGTAAAACAGTGATTTGTGTGACTTTAAATTTTCTAGCAGTAAACAACAAGATAGACTAAATTTATAAGATTTTGCCAGAATGTGTAGCAGGGTTTGAAAAAAAAAACTTAAATGAAGCTGTCACTCAGCTAGTTTAAAGGGGTCATATGATGCTTTTTTAAAGATCATTATTTTGAGTATTTGGTATAACAGAATATGTTGACATGATTTAATGTTCAAAAAACATTATTTTTCAAATACTGTATATTATTGCAGGACCTCTATGCCTCGCCTCTCTCAAATGCTTAATTTTCTACAAAGTCCCTCCTTCCGACAAGCACAGTCTGCTCTGATTGGCCAACCGGCACAGTGCATTGTGATTGGCCGAACACCACAAGACGCGTCGGAAATGTAACACCCCTTTCCATAATCGTGAGCTTCAGCTTTCAAAATTAAAGTAAAGACAGTTAATAATGTCCTTAGTTTTACCATCAGTTCAAGCCCGAGAGGGGAACAGAGTCGCGTGACAAACATAGTGATGATGCTCGTATGTGTTTGCAAACAAGCTGCGATCAAGACGATTTCTGACGGGCTGTACACTCCGCTGTGATGTGACCCTGTCTCTCTCTCTCACTCGCGCACATACACACACACACACACACACACACACACACACACACACACTCACACACACACACACACACTCGCACACACACACACACACACACACACACACACACACAATGCGCAAAACTCCACATTTGAACAGTCAATAGCAAATACTTAAACTAATAACAAAACATACTTACAGTCGCTGATTCAGAAGCGCAAGATTGTCATAGCAAAGTCAGAATTACCTCCTCTCCTAGGTTCACGAAACTGTCGTCCATAAAATGCATTGCACAAATTCAAACATCTGGGTTGTGCTGTTCTGTTGTAAATAATTTTAATGATTCCTAAATGCATCTACTTTCGGAAAGGCCAAATAAAATGCTTTTGCTTTTGCATAGAAACACACAGTGTCTCCCTGTCATGGCTGCATCAACACTACTGCGGTTACTGAAACCAGCCGCCTTTCTTTGCGTGAACATTTGGGCAGCATTACGCAAATATTTTCACATCGTGACATAGAGATGTGGGGGAGTGTTTGAATGAGCCGTTTTAGGGGGGGCGTGGCAGAGTCTTAACTTTGAAAAAGAATATCTCTTTGGTTTTGAGACTTTAGTCTTTGCAACTTCAGGGATCTTATCTATGCACAATCAGCTTGTAACACTCCAAAGAGAAAGGAAAACTTGAAATTGCATCATATGACCCCTTTAAACCTCTGGATACGAGGGGGAAGAGCATCCAGAGCTTGTGCTCCTAAGAGACTCAGTAATGGCTTGTGATCGGTCTCCATTTCAAAGTGCTTGCCAATGAGAAGTCGCGAAGAGCTTTATCTTTGTCTGCCAATTGGGGAATGAACCTCCCTAGCTGATTTACCATTCCCAAGAAACTCCTCAATTCGCTCACATTGGAGGGCTCAGTCATGTTTCTGATAGCTGCGGTCTTTATTGGGTCAGGACTAATTCCTTCAGCAGAAATTATTTGTCCTAAGAAATGCACTTTCCGCTTCGACAACTCGCACTTCTCAACATTGAGAGTGATGCCTGCCTTTTGCATTTTCTCCAGCACCACATGCAGTCTCGAGTCATGCTCCTCCTCTGTTCTCCCCCACACCAGAACATCATCAATATGACACACTGTGCCTTCCAGCCCATCCGTGACTTCTGTAGCCATTCTATTCTGGAAGTGTTCGGGTGCGGAAGTTATTCCAAAGGGAAGTCGTCTAAAGAAATAGCGACCAAATGGGGTTATGAACATTGTATACCGTGCAGACTCCTCTGACAACGGTATCTGCCAGAATCCCATATTGGCATCTAACTTACTGAACATTTGAGCACCAGCCAACATTCCAAGTGTCTGTTCGACTGATGGCAGAATGTATTTCTCTCGGCGAAAGGACTCATTCAACTTGGAGAGGTCTACACATATTCAAACATAATCAGACTTCTTTGGGACCACAACCATCCCAGCACACCAGCCCGTTGGCTCCTCCAATCTGCTAATTACTCCCAGTGTCTCCATACGATGCAGCTCCTCTTTAACTTTCCCCATTAGATGTAGCGGGATCCGTCTCGGGTTTTGAGTGAGAATGGAGTGGCTCCTGGTTTCAGACTGATCACATACGACTGTTGTACTTCTCCCAAACCACTGCACGATTTTGGGTAGCTCATCTTTAGAGTTTCGATGTCGATGCCATCCAATCGTGCCACAAGCCCAAGTTTTGAGATAGCCAGTCATCCCAAAAGTGCAGTATACAGATTTCTGATTATGTACACATCATCCTCTGTCTGTTTTCCACCTCTTTTTATCGCTGCCCAGGACTATGGGGTCACCCTCACACACTTCACGCACAGCTTTTGATGATGCACACACTCGCTTATAAATGGCCTTTCCTCACACAGGAGTGACATTTGACATCATTTGCTGGACACTCTCACTTTGCATGAGCCGAGGAGCTACCACACGTATGGCACTGGATGCTATTCATTTTGCCGGAGAGTGATGTTGATGCATTAGTTTAGGGTTGTTCGCTTTCTGGGGTCTACCTACATCACGCTTTCCTTAGAACACTCTATCGACAGAGCTAGCGTCAGCAGCCAGAGTGTCTGATGCGCTTCTCAGAGCTGCTTGCTGTCGTTTCACCTCCTCGCTTTGTCTTGCCATTGCAATTGCTTTATCCAGCATCAGTCCATAATCCAGCTACATATGTTCAGAAAGTCGTCTGTCCGATCACGTGACCCTTCGACGGCGATGCAGGCTTAGTCTTTCGCTCTGCTCACTTTGCCACATATTGTGTGATCCTGTCAGTAAAATTTAAACCACTCTGCATTGGACCCATCATGAGTGCTTCGGCAGACAAAGGGGATCGGAAAAGAAAGATTAAGCAATCGCCAATGAAGAACAAATTCAGAGATTCCACCATCTCCAGAGAGAACCTCGACGATGCTATTGCTAACAGTGTTAAGCTAGCACTTAAAGAACAGCAAAGCACTTTGAATTCGGTTGTGAATTCGGCAGTAAGAGATGCGATGGACTCGCATGCGAACTGCGTGAGGACATGCAAGCGACCAAGTCTGTTAAAGAGCTAAGAGAGGAGTTTGAGGCCATAGTTACCACGGCGAAGCAGACACGTGACCGCGTTGATTCTGTTCAGGCAGATACACGTGAGGATAGAAGGACAGTCACGGACTTAAGAAATAAGCTGGAGTGACTCACCGAGAAGATGACGGATATTGAAGATAGTGGCAGGAGGAACAATGTTCGTCTGGTGGGGCTGCCAGAGGGAACGGAGGGTACCAATGCAGCTAGTTTCCTCAGAGTTAATCTTTCCAAGTGGATTCCTTCCTTGAGGGGCCGTGACATTGAGATTGATCGGGCGCATCGCGTGTATGACGGAGGGAGGGGCTCCGATCGGCCGCGCACTCTCATCTTCCGTGTACTAAGATGGCATGACAGATCGGAAATCCTGAAAGGTGCCAGGCAGGCTTATCCAGTGAAATGCGCACAGGACAATGTCACACTTCTATTTTTTCCCGACTTTAGTCCAGCTACAGCGATCAGGAGAAAGGCATTTAATCCGGTTTTGAAGAAGATGACAGCGCTTGGTCTCCAGCCCTTCCTCATCTATCCGGCGGTAATTAAACTACGGCACAAAGGGGAACAGAAGCGCTTCGATTCCCCTCAGAAAGCGGAGGATTTTATCAGCTCCCTGTCTCAGCAGCAGATGTATGCCGATGCTCTGCGGGGGGCGGCGGTGGAACAGCGGCCGCTGTCTCTCTGGCCCGGCGGGAGGAGCTTGATGGCCGGGACAGACATGGTCCTAGCTGCCCGGGGGGATGGTGGCAGGATGGACATGGACACTTGCTAGACCTGTTTTTTGCTTTTTCTTCTCCCCTCTCTCCTACTGGGATATTGTCCCTATATATCCGGTACAACGATCTCGTTGCTGGTAAGACTGACACTCCTTTTTTTTTCTTTTGGAGGGGACTAATGGAGAGTAGGTTTAATTAAAAAAAAAATTTTTTTTTTTTTTTTTTGTCTGTGTGAGCCATTCGGGAGACATGTCTTGCGTTGGAGTGGATCGGTCACGAACCATCACTATTTTTTGTTGCTCAGTCAGACCTATGTTCTCGGTAATGTGCGGTCTGAGTTGTTCTTTGTTTATGGTTGTCGGTTGTTCATGTTTTTATGTTGTTTTTATTTTTATTTTTTACAACAGACATTTATACTTTTATTTATTTTACCTTATTTCTAAAGGGATTTTTCATCTAGGAGGTTTGGTATCTAAAATGCACCTCAGCGTTTACATGCTATTTACAGAATGGAGGTGCTTCTGTTTTTTTTCATTTATTGAATACAATCTTGGGATTACGAATATTCAATGCATACACTAAATATTTTATCACTGTATGTGAATGGTTTAAATTCTGTTGTTAAACGAACCCATGTTAGAATTATTTACACCGTAAATCTATTTCCTGTGCCCTAATTCAAGAGACACATTTAAAACAATCTGACGTAGCAAGTTTCCAGAATAAGTATTATAAATTAGCAGCTTTTTCCAGCGCTCAAAATAAAACTAAGGGGGTGCTTATCCTTGTTAACCGGAAGTTAAATTTAACGATTGAACACCTTGGTAGTGATGAGAAGGGTAGATTTGTTTTTATCCGATGCAAGATATATAATAATAGGTTAGCATTGGTCTCTATTTATGGCCCGAATGAGACAGAGACATTCCTTGCACAGATTTCCAAAACTCTACTTGAGGAGATTGATTGCCCTCTAGTGGTGGGTGGTGATTTTAATGCTGTCATAAATCCTGCTTTAGATAAATCTCAATCTGATACAACAGCCAATCCATCCTCTATATTGCTGAATAAATTTATCACTGAGCTTAACTTAATCGATCTTTGGAGAATTCAGAATACTAAATCTAAGGACTTCACTTTTTTTCTAATAGACACAAGACTTTCTCTAGGATAGACTACATATTTCTCAGCCCATTTTTAATTTCGTCTAATTCCTCCATCTCTATATTACCAATTTTATTATCTGATCATTCTGCTGTGTTGTGCAGTGTTCCTCTTTCCGATGTGAAAGCCAAGTCCCCTAGATGGCGCTTTAACATATAATTATTAAGTAATCAGACTTTAATTACTTCTCTAAAATAATATATTAAGGAATTTCTTGAAATTAATATGCCCTCTGATGTGGATCCTCAAATACTGTGGGAAACGACTAAGTGTGCTATACGAGGTTTCTGTATATCTTTCTCTTCTACTCTTGCCAAAGCGAAAACTCACCAGTTTACACAATTAGAAAATAAAATCCAATCATTACAAAATCTACAAAAACAACATTTTACTGAGCAACAGGCTACACAGCTGTCCTCTTTAAAAGAAGAATATGATTTACATTCACACTCAAAGGCGGAATTTATTTTACATAGGACTAGGTAAAAATATTATTTCGAATCAGAGAGACCTAGTCATTTATTGGCCCTTAGGTTGAAAGAATGCAAGTCTAAGGCATATATTAGTGCAATAAAATCATCGGATGATCAGGTCACCACGAATCCTGTGGCAATTAATGACATATTTAAAGGTTTTTACACAAATCTGTATAAAGCCGAAACAGATTTTGATGAACCAATTTGTAAGCAGTATTTAGATAAATTGGAACTGCCTCGGATCTCACAGATAGATAAAGAATCTTTGGAGGCCCCATTAAGTTTGGAGGAACTCCACGTCTCTCTAAAAAGCCTTCAAAAGGGCAAATCGCCGGGTCTAGATGGTCTCCCCCCTGAATTATATTTAGAAATCTAAAAATCTATACTAAAGTTTTTGCTTCTCGTATGGAGAAGGTAATTCATAGTCTGATCAAGGAGGACCAAACTGGTTTCATCAAGGGGCACAATGCATCTGGCAATATGTGTCGACTCCTTCATATTCTTGACTTTGCAGATTCCCACCCAACCCCTTGTGCGGTCTTTTCACTTGATGCAGAAAAAGCCTTTGACAGGCTAGAGTGGAATTACATGTGGGCAGTTCTGCAATGTTTCGGCTTCGGTGAACACTTCATTTCTATGATTAAGACATTATACCACTCACCTGCAGCATCAGTCATAACTGGTAATATTATTTCCCCCTCATTCCCTTTACAGCGGGGAACGAGGCAGGGGTGTCTGCTTTCCCCCTTATTGTTTTGTCTATCTCTTGAACCCTTAGCACAAACCATCAGGAAATCTGAAGTATCGATTAAGATTCATGATCATAATCATAGTATTTCATTATGCGCTGATGATATTATTCTATATTTAGACCACTTTGATGTTTCAGTCTCTAGTATAATTAAGGAATTTTATCATTTTTGTAGCCTATCAGGATATAAAATAAATTGGAGCAAATTTGCTTTAATGCCAATTAACAATGTTAAGGTTAATTCTTCTATTCCCTCATTTATCCCTATTAAGGAATCTTTCATCTATTTGGGCATTACCATATATAAAAACATTCATAAGATTGCCAGGGACAATTTTAATAACATTTTAGTTAAGGTCAAAAATGACATTCAAAGATGGAAGAATCTTAAAGTCTCTCTCCAAGGAAGGATCTCCACTCTTAAGATGAATTTGTTACCTCGATTAAATTTTTTTTTCTCTATGCTACCACTTTCTCCCCCTCCAGGTTACTTTAAGGAGATCAACTCCATAATTTCTAAGTTTATCTGGAATGATAAATGTCCCAGAATTAAACTTACCACATTACAAAATCCTAATAGCGCAGGAGGACTGGCTGTACCAAATTTTGAATTATATTATTGGTCGTTCCAGCTTAAGGCTCTTCATAATTGGGTTGATCCTCAATCTACAGTTTCATGGAGGGTGATTGAAGCTGACAAGGTTAAACCAAATAGACTTCAAGATATTTTATTTACTGGCACAGGAAAAAAGGGGGATCTTGGTCTTCTTTAGGGGTAAACACGTGCGGTGATATATATGATAACCAGGGCCTCTGTTCATTTCAGACATTAAGAAACAAATTTTGTCTACCAGCATCCGCATATTTTGTCTCTCTTCAATTACGTTCTGCTCTCAAAGCATTTGGCGTTCTGTGGGCATCTTCTATTTCCTCTCATCCTATGCAGGACTGGATTACACCATCTGCTGGTCGGCCTTCTGTTTCCTTAATATATAATAAAATTATTGATTGCATTACAAAACCTCTTTCTATTAAAACTATTTGGAATAGGGAATTATCTGACCTTAATTTATCTGTCGACTGGGAGAGAGTGTGGTCTAATCTCAGTTTAACATCTAAAAATCTGGCTCATCGTCTTATTCACTTCAAAGTCATTCATAGAGCATACATAACTCCTTACAAAAGATTTAAAATGAAACTACAGTCAAATTTGAACTGCCATATATGTAACACTACATCATCAGGCATGTCTTCTTAATGATGATTCTGGTCTCTGTATTAGTTCAATGCAAAAGAGAATGTTGTTTGCTGGTTTTACAGCTGCGAAGAAGACAATTAATCCAGAACTGGTTTACACCACACATGTGTGGAAAAACATATTGGATCCGTAGCCTCCTGCAAATAGTGACTTGTGAATGTACAACGGCGCGAGTCGGTGGGGCCAGGCCTTCGACCATTGACGCTTGGCAGTGTTTTTTGTTTGATATACGTGATTATATAAAGGAGTGACTTTTGTGTTTTTATTGTCCTTCCCTCTCTCCCTCCCTTTTGACTGGACTTTGAGATGTTGAGTATGTGTCTGTTGTTTTGTTTTGTTATATTTTGAATGCTGTGTTGTGTTATATGTGTGAAAAAAAAAAAATGTTGATAACAATAAAAAAAGAAAGTCGTCTGTCCGCCAACCCCACAACGAGTCTGTCCCTAATCAGCTCGTCATGTAATGCTGAATAATTGCAATGTTCCGCCAGAGCATACAAAGCTGTCACAAATGAATCCACAGTCTCATTTTCCTCCTGCTTGCGCATATTGAACCTAGCATGTTCATAAATCACATTTCTCTTTCCCACAAAGTGTGCTTCAAAGCCTGCTTTTACTGCACTATACTTTGTTTTGTCCGCGTCTGCCAGCGGTAATCCCCGGAGAATATCATCGGCCTCATCTCCCATGCAGTAAACGAAAGTATTCACCTGGTTTTCGTCCGAGTTTTCATGTAAATTGCTCACCAATCGAAATCATTTGAACCTTCGGATCCATTTCGCCCATTCCTGTGGTTTAGAAAAGTCGAAAGGCTCGGACGGCCTTATGCTGAATGTAGTACTCGGTCCCGCTGCTCTCTGCGCAGCGACCGCATTATCTCCACCGTCCATTTCAGCTCGAGCTTTTCTTCCCAGCGTATCAGGGCTTTCACGAGCTAACTAAAGCTGCTAACACGTTAAACTACATCACTTCTGACGCCATGCCATGTCTTGTAAATAAAGACTCTGGATTCGAACTGTGTTTACGTGCTTTTACTGAAACAACATTACATGCATACAACTCACTGGCACGTCAGTGTCACTCTCGCTCCCTCTAGTGGTAACCTATCGTTACACCTCAATAACCCCACAGTAGGAGTCGCATTCACATCCTATCTGTCCGCTTACACGGCAGGCACAACTGCACATATTTTTGATTTATTTCCACATATGAATGAGGCCTGAAACCAATCGGAGAATATCACAATGTTTTTTTTTTTCCTGTTTACATGGTCATGGGCCATATCCGATCTGTGCCACATGGGAGGAAAAAAATTGGAATTGGGTCACTTGAACCATGCAGTGTAAATGCGGCCTAAATTATATAATCAGACACAGACAGGAAACTAGGTCAATGGAACACATGATGAATGAATACAAACTAAAATTCCATGAAGACAGAGATAAACAGAATATAACTGTGACTGTACTCCTCCCTCCCCGAAGGCGCGACCTCCTGCCATGGCAGGACGGACAAAAGAAGGGAGGGAGGAAGGGGGATTGGGAGGAGTACGAGGTGGTGGTGAAGGGCAGGAAGAGAGGCAGTCTGATAACCAGGGTGGTGATGATGGAGGGAGGAGCCACCGGCCGCAGCGGTATCCTTCTAGCCACAACCCTGGAAGGATATGCATTACCTACTAGCTGGTAGACTGATGGGCCACGGTGGAGATGAGAGAGCTAGGAGCCAAGGTGGAGCTGCTGGGTTGACGGGCCGAAGTGGAGTCCAGGTCTCATAGGCTGGAGGTGGAGACACGTGATCCTCTAGCCACAATGCTGATGGAGACTGACGGACCTGCGGCAAAACCACACCACTGATAGTGGGCTGAGGGTGAGCTGAGGGACTAGCAGTATGCAGCAGCAAATGGGCAGAAGATGGCAGATGGCTTATGAGAGGAGGTGGGAGAGGGAGGCCAGGTGCGAATGTGACAGTCAGGGCTTTCGTAGATGGTTTGCGCTACCCACACAAACCAAATAGGGAGCACAGAGGATAGGGGAACGACCTCCATGGTCGTGACAGGACAGACAGATAGTACAGGGCAGACTGAGAGTTCAGAAGAAGGCGGAAGAAGAATGGGCATGTCCAAATATAACGTCCAACCTCAGCTCACCCTCAGCGGTGGTGCAGTGGGCAGGGTTTTTCTCTGTGCCCTTGCGCTCCACTGTGACATGCTCTGCGGTGGGCTTAGTTGCCGGCTCACGCACCTGGTCAGACGTCGGTTGAGGCTCTGGCTCCGGGGCTATCGTCAGCTCTGTCGCTCCTTTAGGCTATGACTTGTCGGTTGTGGCGGGCTCTGGCTCTCTGTCTACGGTGGGCTCTGGCTGATACTCCGTGCAGGAGAATTTGATGTTAGGCTGGACTCTGGGTCCAGAGTGGGACTGGCAAGATCTCGCTCTAGTCCGACGGTGAACGGTGAACGGTGATCTGTTTCTCACCAGTATCCACTCCACAAAGGCAGTGAAACTCTCCCGAGTACCATTTTCAGACAACTGCACTCTGCAAGCGGTGTTGAGGCTCGCATCGTAGAACAAGGTGTTGTCTGGGTAGCTGGTGTAATGAGCCACTTCCAGGTATGGTATGGTATGGTCCTGATATGGTCCTCGAGAAGTCTCTCCCCCTGCTCCAGCAGGAGGAGGAGGAAGGTAGGGTTGTCCATAAATAATAACAAAAAGAAAAACTTTCAAAAATGAGAAAACACACCAACACATGCTGCTTAACTTTTGGGTCGGGTCTTCTGTCACAATATGGTGTTGATGAAGGTTAACGGTCTTTAATAAATCCACAGATAGGTAATCCACACAGAGGAAGGTATTAACACACGTAACAATCAACGAGACCCGATGAATTCAAACTGAACAGACAAGAACTTAAATAAACAGCCCAAATGAGGATAATAAACAAAACACACCTGATCCAAATGACATAATCAGACACAGACGTGGAAACTAGGTCAATGGAACACATCAGGAATGAAAACAAACTAAAAATCCATGAAGACAGAGCCAAACAGAACATAACTGTGACAATTACATTTACCTGGGGTTAATGTTACAAATAGTAGCTATGAAGTGGTTTCTCATAAGAAGCATTACCATACATACTACCGGCACATCCGGGAACTTAACTGTCAATTTCGTCACCGCCCCTTTTTAGGGGAAAATAAACTAGACTTCCCATAGATTTCAATACAAAATAGCGGCACAAAGCAACGTTCATACACAGCCGGCAGGCGTGAATAACTTAAGAAATCTCTAAGATTAAACATGTCAAGTAATTATATGTCCACCCTGCCTGCCATAGAGTGTGAAAGATACATGCACAAACTTAATTTGGTCAATTTAAAAACATGTCCCTTCATTCTCCCAGCGTCAAATTGGTGTAACAACCCCACCCAGTGGCCAGAGGTGTCTTAACCGGACATTTACTCGTACCTCATCGAGTCACCAGGGGCCAGTTGTTCAAAAGTAAGCCAGTGAATGATTTTACTTCGTATTTGAAAGTAAACATCTTTAAATGTATATATTATGTCTTTATATTTAGAGTACTGAGTGCACTTTTCTGTCCAGCCATACAACTAGCCTGGCTTAGCTTTCGATAGCATCATCTGTAATTCATGATATTTCCATAACAGTAATATTTCTTTCTACATGGCAAAGGATTAAAATTTGTGTTTTTAAAAACATTATTGGTGCACCCAACCACACAACAACTCTTTGGCATGTTGTAGGGTTAGTCCACTTCCTCGATCCGATACTGTATGGCGGTTTGTTTTCCCCTAAAAGTGGGCGTGAATCTGTTCAGAGACATTTTGTGACGTAGCGCCGGTTGTGAGTATACAATTATCTTTTATTGCTACATTCAGCTAACAAGTGTACATCCTGTGTTCATATAATTGATTTGCTTCTATGATTTAATTTAGAACCTTTCTTAATTTTTATTTGTTTATGTATCAGCAGTGATTATGATTTTATTGGTTTCACTAATAGTTGTGGTATTTACATCTTGCATGCCTATTGTTAATAAATCATACTAATTTTATTACACTTGTGTCTTTCTTGTGGTAGTGATCAAAGGCTCTACCTGGTACCTGAATTCTCACAAATCCTTCAGATAAATAAAATAAATTACATTAATTATAAATTATGGTTAATTTTATGTTGGATAATAACATAGGACCTGTGCCACTAATGCTTCATAGAGCACTACATTATACAGTACCATATTTTTGAAATTTGGAACTACTGATTATCCATTATCTGTTTTAACACAAATTGTTTAATACTTACCCACTGTAAGATAACATTCATCACTGCAGGATCATTAAGATTCTGATCAGATTTAACCTTCAGTCTTACAATCTGCTTCTTTGCACCTGTTAGAATATAAAAAGTGCTGTCAAAATTAGTGCGGCGATTAATTTTCTGATTAATTAATTAATTTTTCCAATGTAACAGTGTTAAAGATATTTAATGCGGTTAACACAGGGGCAGAGCTAGCGTTGGCCACCCCGCTCACAACTGCTGCTTGTGTCTCTTTTTTCTTGAGAAGAATTGCATTTATTTTGATGCAGAACATCTTTATGGCCACATCAAATGGGAGACTTTTCAGACGTGAGCTCCAGTTCGCCTCAGCGACAGGTGCTAGACAAACAAGCATGGAAACGGTACAGGTGATGAGGGAGCTTCAGTAGAACAATAGTGAACTGCAGTCAGATGAGAGGTTGTCAGGCCATATGTCAGTAAAAATACATTTTCCTGTCTTGTCAGCCATTTAGTCAATTGACCGTTCGCAAAGAGCTTGTCTGACAGGTGATCTGACCAATCACAATGCAGAATCTGCGATCTTGCCCGACAAACAAATCAGACAGGAGAGTAGATTAACTTCGTTGGACTCAAACTTGAAAAATGGTGTGTAGTGACGTCTTTCTGCGGTTGAAATAAAATATTTTCTGATGTTCATTCATGTTTATTTCGTGCTTTAAGTAAATATGACAATCAACCAAATAAGACGATAGGCTGTAGCCTGTATCATTTCATATTAAATTGCAAATTAAACTACAAGCATGCATGTCAGATACGCATCACATTCAGCAGCGGCTTTAAGAGCAAATAATAATAATTTGTTACATTTATATAGCGCTTTTCTGGGTACTCAAAGCGCTTTACATGGAAGGGGGAGTCTCCTCATCCACCACCAATGTGCAGCATCCACCTGGATGATGCGATGGCAGCCATATTGCGCCAGAACGCCCACCACACACCAGCTTATTGGTGAGGAGACAGAGTGATGCAGCCAATTAGTGTATGGGGATGATTAGGAGGCCGTGATGGTCAGAGGCCAATGGGCGAATTTGGCCAGGATGCCGGGGTTACACCCCTACTCCTACCCTACCCCTAGAACTATCAAATAACTATATCTCCTACTTGCTAAAGGGCACAGGTAAATATAACATTTATTATAATGGGTTTGTGTGAAGACTGTTTTAATTCACTAAAGTTCAAAGTTGTTATTTATTTATTTTTAAGTCTAATAAATGTTAAAATTGATAGGTCTCATTTATACTTTAATGTTAAATGGCTAGTCAATGGTTAAATATTAGGAAAAAAGTTTCCTAGAGACATCAGTAGTATTGGTATCAGCGATACTCGCCATCAGTCATGAAAAAGATGCCATTAAACAAATTTAAAAAATATACTGTCTTTATGTTGTTTCTACAAATTCAATATAAAAGCATATTTAAAAACTTTAATGTTAGGTGGGATTAATCATGTAATTAATTAGTTAATTAGTTAATAAAAATTGGTATTTATTCCTGGCCACTGATCATTTGAAGAAAGCAACATTATTATCTTTGATTTAAAAGAACTTTAATTAAATGTTGAACCAATTAATTAAAATGGGAGCCCTAATAATAATGTTTTGTAAATATATTTTATCAAATCTGTTCTTAGCTCTTTTTGAATTCAGCTTGCAGTCAGCTCTTTTTAAATGGAGAGTTCACCCTAAAATTAAAATTGTCAAAAGTTATTCACCCTGAAGTTATTCCAAACCTGTATAAGTTTCTTTCTTCTGCTGAACAGAAAAGAAGATATTTTAAAGAATGTGGGTAAATCACACAGGTCTGGAACAACATGAGGGTAAATGATGACAGAATGTTCATTTTTGGATTAGGGTTAAAGGGATGGTTTATCTCTTTAGGGAAACAGAGCAGTTCTGGGGCACCATTGACTTCCATAGTATTTTTTTTCCTACTATGGAAGTCAATGGTGCCCCAAAACAGCCTGGTTACAAACTTTCTTCAAAATATCTTCCTTTGTGTTCATCAGAAGAAAGAAATTCATACAGGTTTGGAACTACTTGAGGGTGAGTAAATGATGACACAATTTTCATTTTTTGGGTGAACCATCCCTTTAACCCTAATCCAAAAATGAACATTCTGTCATCATTTACTTACCCTCATGTTGTTCCAGACCTGTGTGAGTTACCCACATTCTTTAAAATATCTTATTTTCAGTTCAGCAGAAGAAATAAACTTATACAGGTTTGGAATAACTTCAGGGTGAATAACTTTTGATGATTTTCATTTTTGGGTGAACTCTCCATTTAAAAAGAGGTGACTGCAAGCTGCATTCAAAAAGAGCTAAGAACAGATTTTATAAAATTTATTTACAAAACATTATTATTAGGGCTCCCATTTTAATTAATTGGTTCAACATTTAATTAAAGTTCTTGAATAAATCCCTCTGGTGCTCTTCG
Source organism: Schizothorax lantsangensis (assembly GCA_027422415.1). NCBI lineage: Eukaryota > Metazoa > Chordata > Actinopteri > Cypriniformes > Cyprinidae > Schizothorax > Schizothorax lantsangensis. The sequence continues at coordinate 7,466,946 of CM049849.1, forward strand.
TTCACTTTTGACCGAAACATTTTCTCTTTTGATTTTTTTTTAAATCACAACTTCATCAGAATGGAATGAAACTTGGTGACTTTTATGGCATTTGGAATGTGAACATAAAAAAATTGAGGGCTTGATTCGAGCAGGCTAAGTGGACGTAAAAAAATAGTCACACTTGTGCTCTTCGGTCAAAAATGACTGACCATTTTTCAGTCACACCAGAACTCCTGCAAGTTCTAGTGTGAATGCAGGGATGTTTCTAGCCATTCTGTTGAGGTATTTGTGTGTCACTCCATGTGCTTTTTCAGGGCTTGCCTGAATTAATCCCTTTCCTTCTGCAGCTGCAGAGGTTTTCAGGAAGTTGACTTGTGAAGTGTCAAGCAGAGGGCTTTGGCACCCCCCTTCGTATCTGTGTACAGGTGTGAGGGGTTTTGCACTGCTGGCTCTGTGACATGCAGCAGGGTGTCTTTTACTTGAGTCCATGCACAGTCGGTAGGACTGTTTCAGTTCTTTCTGGCCCATGTCATGCTCCTCTTTAATGTTGCAGAATTGCTGAGTCAGGGTTTGGACTTCAGCTCTGGCTGTATGTAGATGGCCTTCCAAGGCCTTAGCTCTAATGTCTCTTCTCATTAAGTTCCACATATGCTGTTTTAACAGTGTCCTTTTGTGAAACAATTCTCTTTCCAAGTCCTGTCTGATGACTTTTTCCAGCTGCTCTCGGTGTCCAGAAGCTGTTAGAGCCTCCTGAAGACTGGTGATTTCCTTCTGTTACTCCACTCTGTCAGGTTCCTTGCATCTGTTCTGTGCCGTCTCTTGCTGAGCAGGTGTCGGTTCCCTTGGGAACTCTGTGACTTGCAGTTTCAGTTCATTTACCTCCTGTCTGAGGCTCTTGAGAGTGTGGGCCAAGGAGAAGATGATGCTTGTCAGCTCCTGATTGTCCAGGCTAGGTGTCAGGTGTCCACTTGTGTCGCAGTCTCACTGTTCCTTTCTCTGCTGTTGCAGGTCATTGGCTGCTTTGGGTTGAAGGATGTCCATCACAGGGCTCTGCCGGTTGTCCAAGTGGTTCGGACAGGTGGCAGGGCTGGATGTCTGAGACATGCTGGCTCACTTGTGGGAACACGAGAGAGAGATGCAAAAGGCAAATGCAAGTACGTACAGAGGTGGTAAGCTATCTGTATAGGGAACGGCTCTGTAGGCCGTATAAGGTGGGAATAGCTGATGTGGGGCAGCTAGTAAGGCAGGGTGCTACAATTTAGTGTTGGTGAACAGAACTAAGGACTTTGAGTATCTTTGTTGATGGCTGTAAGCAGCGTAGACTGATGACTGGGCTCTTACGTGTCGTCAAACTATTACTCAAAACACTGATGGTTCTTCTCAAATGTCACTACGAGGATAACAAATAAAACAAAACTGAAATAAAACAATTAGATGAAATCAAAAAGAAAAAGGAAGAAGGAGGATTTTACCTATTTAGTTTTTGCTAGGAGATATGGCTAAGCAGATGTCACTTGTGGGTGATGCTGCAATAGACTCATAAACCTAGGGTTAGACGGTTAACTAAGCTAGCAGGGACACACCAAATACCTCAAGGTCAAAAAGAAAAGGAAACAATGGGAAGTGTTTCTAGTTCTGTCTGGGGCCTACATTGTGTTGAACAGTAACTGCACTTCAATGTACTAGGCCTGGCACTGAGGAGTGAGGAGGGGCAGAGAGGAAACACCTCTTAACCCCACTTACCCCACTTCTTAAGAAACCCACTCTTAAAACAACTCTTTTAAGGAACTATAGACCGGTTTCCCTTCTAACTTTCATTGCTAAAACACTTGAACGAATTGTTAACGGTGGCCACTATGATCACAAGTGTGACTCCCAAATAAGGAGCACCAGAGGGTTAAATCAAAGATAATAATGTCGCTTTCTTCAAATGATCAGTGGTCAGGAATAAATACCACTTTTTATTAACTAATGAATTACATGATTAATCCCACCTAACATTAAACTTTTTAAATATGCTTTTATATTGCATTTGTAGAAACAACATAAAGACAGTATATTTTTGGTATATTTATAGGGTGAGTAAATGATGACACAATTTTCATTTTTGGGTGAACTATTCCTTTAAGTCTTAATCTTTTTTAACATTGTTATGCAGTCCAGTATTAGGAACAGGAATAGCTGGAAGTAATGTTTGGACTATTCTTGATGTGACAGCTGATTAAAGAAGCATGATGGCAAATTAACATATACATTTTAAAGACACTTGCTGACCAAATGGGGTAGAAGAAAGTTTAGTAGCTAAGGACCAGAGATGAAACTTACGGTGCATACAGAGGAAAGGGAGAACGTTTGAGCAGACCTGATAACTCATTATACCACCAGGATCTGAAACACCACAAGGATTATGCAGCCAAGATTGTAAAGGCAGTCTAGTAAAGGAGGAAGTGGAGACATTTGTTTCATCCGACCATTTCCACACATCTCTGAAGAGTCCAATCCAAGCACTTGTATATGGTTTCATCAGCACATGCAGCTGGTTATTCTCAGTTTGGTTCTGAATGATGACCAGGTCTGTATAATACTGTCTGCAGTAGCTCTGAGCATCCTTCCAGGTCTTGCTATTACTGATGAAAACAAACCTGTTTACTCCATTCTCTGTAACAAACAAATAAATAAATAAATACATACATAAATATGGTGAAGCCAGACATGTTTTAAGAAGTAGTGATCACCTGTTTTGAAATGCCGGTAATGCTTTAGATTACCACCCGCAACGTACTGCGTAAGTAAACAGAATTTACAGTGTAACTTTTTTGTAATTATAGTGCACCTATTCAGTACCTCCTTGTAGGTAAAAGGGAATAATATGTAAAGTTTGGGGAATAAAGGGGTAATAACCTGTAAAATTACAAATTATTTCTACTGTACGTATTTTGAAACTAAGGGGTACCTATTCTAATATTACGTGGAATGTAGGCTATACAACAATCTTATATTTGCAAGCGATTTAGCAAAAATGTACACTGTGTAGGCCTACTTTTTAAACACGCTGGGTTATTGTTTCAATCCAAACGAATGGTTGAGACTGTCGGGTTAGGAAGCTGACTTGATTTGACCCAATTTGGGTTGATATCAGTAATAAGTAACCCGACTCTCCTGGGTTAGGAACAGTGTTGTCAAGTCCGCGGTTTTCCCTGGGAATTTTTACCGGGGAACTCCCCTCGAAATGCGATTGGGATAGTTTTGTTGTGAAAACCTGGCAACCCTGGTTAGGAATGTGGAGGTTCAAACGCGAACGGTTCTGTGTGCGACGAAATCCATGTCTGCGGTGCTTAAGATGGAAACGTGTGGAAAATAGGAAAAAAATAATCGAAGCGCAGATGAGGAACAACATTGAAACTGTCTGGAATCCATTCGTTTAAAACTGGAGCAGTGAATGTGCTGATCGGGAACTGGAAACAGCTTGAATGTCGCTTGAGACGAGTCTATCTGTGTTTGCGGCACTCACGACAGGAATATGTGTCAAAAATACAAGAAAACTAATCGAAGCGAAGAGGAGAGAGATTTTTGAAACTGACTAGAATGTGTTCTTTTCAAACTGGAGAGTTTTGTCCGAGTATGTTCTGTCAGTTCGCTATAATAGCTACATAGTTTAATCTTGACTTAAGTGTTTATAACTGTGTGTTTATTGACGTGATGGTTTGGCCATAGTAGTTTAACTTCATCAGTCGTCAATTTGTTCTTAAACAAGCTTTTCAAAAGAATTTGTATAAGTATGTTGCTTTGCTTTCTTTCTGAACTGGTGTAATAAATGTTTATCTTACTTGTATATTATCGGTTGCCTGTGTTGTTACTGTTGTCATATTTTGTGTGATTTTAATTTAAAAACCCAAATTTCAAATAATATTTTAATAAAATAAAACAGTCACCATGTTTATTGATATATTACCTGATATATAATGTATGTATGACCTACTGTATAAACAATCATTTCAGAGCAATTTGTTGTAAAAACCCAAATTTCAAATAATCTTTGAATAAAATAAAACAGTCACCATGTTTAGTGATATATTACCTGATATATAATGTATGTATGACCTACTGTATAAACAATCGTTTCAGCGCAATTTGTTGTAACCACTTACCCTGTAACTACATGGAATAAGGGGGGAACAAGCACCACTTTAATTTACAGCCCGCAAATGTTGAATTTACCTTGTAACTACATGGAATAAGGGGGGAACAGAGCACCACTTTAATTTACAGCCCGCAAATGGTGTATTTACCCTGTAACTACATGGAATAAGGGGGAACAAAGCACCACTTTAATTTACAGCCCGCAAATGTTGTATTTACCCTGTGACTACCTGGAATAAGGTGGGAATAAAGCACCACTTTAATTTACAGCCCGCAAATGTTGTATTTACCCTGTAACTACATGGAATAAGGGAAGAACAAGTTGGGCTTAAACACAGAACAAGTGTATATTTGCACAATAATTACAGAGAAAAATATTGCACTAGTTTTCATTTAATTGTTTGATGGCCAAATTAAACCCTCTTTTTTTTTGCTATAAAAACATCCAACTGAAATACAAATGTATCATGTATTTTTTTTCTTTGAACAGCTGGAAAGAGGTAAGCTTGTTTTAAGCTGCATTGAACCTTGATGGTATATCGTGTAAAGTTATTTGGTGATAGCGGTGTTGGGAAGTTTCTGGTGTGAAGTTGCTGAGATCGATGAATAAGCTTTCATAAGGTAAGCTGACTTGTGAATTATAAGTCATAGCTAAAACTCATTAACTCATTCCACTAGATGTCCAGTTTTGTTGTTCAGTAATCTCCATCATGTTTCCTTTAATAATAGAATGGTTAAAAATACCTAGGCCTATAATAAAATACCAGTATAAAATTATAAAAAGAATATCGTCTTTCTAAATCACTCCCAAACATAAGATATTGTTTAGGCCATACATACCACATAATATTAGAATTGGTATCCCTTAGTTTCAAAATACTTACAGTATAAATAATTTGTAATTTTACAGGTTGTTACCCCTTTATTCCCCAAACGTCGCCATATTATTCCCCTATACCTACAAGGAGGTACACTATAATTACAAAAAAGTTACGCTGTAACAGTTTACTTATGCAATTCTTTGCAGGTTGCATATCTGTTTGTTGCCCCCTTATTACACAAACTTAACACATTGTTCCCTTATACCTACACGTACGTTCTTTATAGGTACACTATAATTACAGAAATGTACACTGTAAATTCAGTATACTTACGCAGTTCTTTGCGGGTTGTAATCTAAAACGTTACCTAAATGCCTCATGTTTATAAATACCTTAAATCAGATCCAACAGTATGGTTGGATTTTCTATTGAACAATCCAAAATGAAAATCATTCAAAACAAGTGCAACTGTGAAGCAGTACATATCTAGAAGATGATACAAAGCCATTTTAAATGCAGTTTAACATATTCAGTGTAGCTTTTGATATAGAAAAAATGTGATCTTCCTCTCCATTAAACTTACATTTTATTACAATCAAATATGTTATAACTTATAATAATTATGACTGTTAAAGGAAATACTCAATACTCTGAGTTTATCCACATTACAGAAGCATAAATAATGTCACCAAGAAAGCATAAAATTAGCTCACTGTGTAGCTGTTATGAAGCTGCTTTGCTCAACTTAATTGCCCCTCGGCTAAGAAGGAGCCTGTGTCAATTGCACTGTTCCTTTTGTGGGCTTAAGTGTGAAGTGTTAGTTTTGTCTTGAGCTATTTGCACTGCAGCTGCTATAGACTATTGGCTGTGATAATTAAAAGGCCACCACAGCGACTGTAAAAACTATTTAAACTGCTCATCACTGTTAGACCCTGGGAGAAGGCGATTAGTCAGCAGAAGAGACGGACGGCAGCACGTAAGTGTTGTAATACTTGTTCGTAGATGTGGTATTTAAATTATTATTTTTTACTTGCTGCTAGGAAGGAATACTTAATTTCCTACCCATTTCTATTCTGCAATTACATTGAGGTGTATATTTTTTTTATTGCACTTCTGGTCATTATAATAATTGCCCCTTGCCTAAGAAGGAGCCTGTGTCATTGCACTGTTCCTTCCGTGGGCTTAAGTGCGAAGTGTTAGTTTCGTCTTGAGCTATTTGCACTGCTATAGGCTATTGGCTGTGCTAATTAAAAGGCCACCACAGCTGTTTTCACTCTAGTCTCTTAGAATCTGTATATATTTGATGTCCGCGTGCTGTATGGAGTTCCTCAAGGCTCAGTACTAGGGCCGTTACTTTTCACGCTTTATATGTTACCCTTGGGAAATATCATTAGGAAACACGGGGTTAGCTTTCACTGTTATGCTGATGATACTCAGCTCTATATTTCTTCACGGCCTGGTGAAACGCACCAAATTGAGAAACTTATGGAATGCATAGTCGATATAAAAAACTGGATGACGAGTAATTTCTTACTGCTAAATTCTGAAAAAATTAATTATCGGACCTAAAACCCCCACAAGTAATAACCTAGAACACTGTTTAACACTTGATGGCTGCTCTGTAAATTCTTCGTCATCAGTCAGGAACCTAGGTGTGCTATTTAATAGTAATCTCTCCTTTGACAGCCACGTTTCTAGCATTTGTATAACTGCATTTTTTCATCTCAAAAATATATCTAAACTGAGACCTATGCTCTCAATGTCAAATGCAGAAATATTAATTCATGCGTTTATGGCCTCAAGGTTAGATTATTGTAATGCTTTATTGGGTGGTTGTTCTGCACGCTTAATAAACAAATTACAGATGGTTCAAAATGCAGCAGCTAGAGTTCTTACTAGAACCAGGAAGTATGACCACATTAGCCCGGTTCTGTCAACACTGCACTGGCTCCCTACTAAACAGCGTATAGATTTTAAAATCTTGTTAATTACTTATAAAGCCCTGAATGGTTTAGCTCCTCAGTACTTGAGCGAGCTCTTATCGCATTATAGTCCTTCACGTCTGCTGCGTTCTCAAAACTCTGGCCATTTGATAATACCTAGAATATCAAAATCAACTGCGGGCGGCAGATCTTTTTCCTATTTAGCACCCAAACTCTGGAACAATCTACCAAACACTGTTCGGGAGGCAGACACACTCTAGATTAAAGACCCATCTCTTTAACCTGGCGTACACATAACACACTAATACACTTCTATTATTCAAATCCGTTAAAGGATTGTTAGGCTGCATTAATTAGATCAACCGGAACCGGGAACACTTCCCATAACACATGATGTACTTGTTACATCGTAAAAAGATTGACATCTACGCTAATATTAGTCTGTTTCTTTCTTATTCTTTCTTATTATAATAAGATTAAACACTAAATTTTCAGTTAAGGGCATTTCCTTATTGAATTCGGAGATGTCATTGTCTAGCTCAGTTTAGTTTAAATAGTATCTGTGAAATCAAATTGACGATAATCGCTAGAAATTAAGTGTCCCCAACTGAGCAAGCCAAAGGTGACAGCGGCAAGGAACCAAAACTCCCTCTGTGACAGAATGGAGAAAAAAAAAAACTTAGGAGAAACCAGGCTCAGTCGGGGGGGTAGTTCTCCTCTGGCCAGGATATTATTGTTTATTTATTGTTTACTTATTGTTTTAATAAAAAAATTTAATGTATAAATGTATTATATTTCTATTTTTATATTGTTGCAATTTCTAACAATAGTAGTATTATGAAGTTAGGTATTTTGTTATTATATTTTTAGTTATTTTGTTTTATTTTTATTTTATTTATAGTCGAGGTCTTCACTGGGGATATGTCTCTGGGGCTCAGCGCTGACGATCAGGGCCGCAGACATCATCTCCCGGTGTTGATCCACCATCTGATCCGGACACGGACTGAGAAACCGAATAAGAAAGAAACAAATATTAGCGTAGATGCCAATCTTCTTACGATGTAACGAGTACATCGTGTGTTATGGTGAGTGTTCCCAGTTCCGGTTGATCTAATTAATGCAGCCTGACAATCCTTTAACGGATTTGAAAAATAGAAGTGTAGTAGTGTGTTATGTGTAAACCAGATTAAAGAGATGGGTCTTTAATCTAGATTTAAACTGACAGAGTGTGTCTGCCTCCCGAACAGTGTTAGGTAGATTGTTCTAGAGGTTGGGTGCTAAATAGGAAAAGGATCTGCCGCCCGCAGTCGATTTTGATATTCTAGGTATTATCAAACGGCCAGAGTTTTGAGAACGCAGCGGACGTGGATGACTACAATGAGATAGGAGCTCGCTCAAGTACTGAGGAGCTAAGCCATTCAGGGCTTTATAAGTAATTAACAAGATTTTAAAATCTATACGATGTTTGATAGGGAGCCAGTGCAGTGTTGACAGAACCGGGCTAATATGGTCATACTTCCTGGTTCTAGTAAGGACTCTAGCTGCTGCATTTTGGACCAACTGTAGTTTGTTGATCAAGCGTGCAGAACAACCACCCAGTAAAGCATTACAATAGTCTAACCTTGAGGTCATAAACGCATGAAGGGGATCACGTGACCCTTTGACGGCGATGCAGGCTTAGTTTTTCGCTCTGCTCACTTTGCCACATATTGTATGATCCTGTCAGTAAAACTTAAACCACTCTGCATTGGACCCATCATGAGTGCTAAGGCAGACAAAGGGGATCGGAAAAGAGAGATTGAGCAATCGCCAATGAAGAAAAAATTCAGAGATTCCGCCATCTCCAGAGAGGACCTCGAAGATGCTATTGCTAGCGGCATTGAACTAGCACTTAAAGAGCGGCAAAGCACTTTGAATTCGGTTGTGAATTCGGCAGTAAGAGATGCGATGGACTCTTTGCTGATTCCAGCATTGCGTGAACTGCGTGAGGACATACAAGCGACCAACAAGTCTGTTAAAGAGCTAAGAGAGGAATTTGAGGCCATAGCTACTGCGGCGAAGCAGACACATGACTGCGTTGATTCTGTTCAGGCAGCTGAGTGTGAGGATAGGAGGGCAGTCACGGACTTAAAAAAATCAGCTGGAGCGACTCACCGAGAAGATGACGGATATTGAGGACAGGTGCAGAAGGAACAATGTGAGGCTGGTGGGGTTACCGGAGGGTCCAGATGCAGCTGGTTTCCTCAGAGTTAATCTGTCCAAGTGGATTCCTTCCTTGAGGGGCCGTGACATTGAGATTGACCGGGCGCACCGCGTGTATGACAGAGGGAGGGTCCCCGATCGGCCGCGCACTCTCATCTTCCGTGTACTAAGATGGCATGACAGATCGGAAATCCTGAAGGGTGCCCGGCAGGCTTATCCGGTGAAATGCGCACAGAACAATGTCACACTGCTATTTTTTCCCGACTTTAGTCCAGCTACAGCGATCAGGAAAAAGGCATTTGGTCCGGTTTTGAAGAAGATGACAGCGCTTGGTCTCCAGCCCTTCCTCATCTATCCGGCGGTAATTAAACTACGGCACAAGGATGAGCAGAGAAGCTTCGATTCTCCTCCGAAAGCGGAGGATTTTGTCAGCTCCCTGCCTCAGCGGAGAACGTATGCCGTGGCTCTGCGGGGGGACGACGGGGGAACAGCGGCCGCTGTCTCTCCGGGCCGGCGGGAGGGGCTTGATGGCCGGGATGGACATGGTCCTAGCTGCCCAGTGGGGGAGGATGGCAGGATGGACATGGACGCTTGCTAAACCTATTTTTTGCTTTTTCTTCTCTCCTCTCTTCTACTGGGATATTGTCCCTATATATCTGGTACAACGATCTCTTTGCTGGTAAGATTGACACTCCTTTTTTCTTTTTTGGAGGGGACTAATGGAGAGAAGGTTTAATTAAAAAAAAAAATATATATATATATATATATATATATATATATAATTTTATTTTTTTGGCTGTGTGAGCCTTTCGGGAGACATGTCTTACGTTGGAGTGGATCGGTCACGAACCATCACTATTTTTTGTTGCTCAGTCAGACCTATGTTCTCGGTAATGTGCGGTCTGAGTTATTCCTTGTTTATGGTTGTCAGTTGTTCATGTTTTTATGTTGTTTTTGTTTGTTACAACAGACATTTATACTTCTATTTATTTTACCTTATTTCTAAAGGGATTTTTCATCTAGGAGGTTTGGTATCTAAAATGCACATCAGCGTTTAAATGTTATTTACAGAATGGAAGTGCTTCTGCTTTTTTATTTATTGAATACAATCTTGGAATTATGAATATTCAATGCATACTCTAAATATTTTATCACTGAATGTGAATGGTTTAAATTCTGCTGTTAAACAAACCCGTGTGTTAGAATATTTACACCGTAAATCTATTTCCTGTGCCCTAATTCAAGAGACATATTTAAAACAATCTGACGCGGCACGTTTCCAGAATAAGTATTATAAATTAGCAGCTTTTTCCAGCGCTCAAAATAAAACTAAGGGGGTGCTTATCCTTGTTAACCGGAAGTTAAATTTAACGATTGAACACCTTGGTAGTGATGAGAAGGGTAGATTTGTTTTTATCCGATGCAAAATATATAATAGGTTAGCATTGGTCTCTATTTATGGTCCGAATGAGACAGACAGTGCATTCCTTACACAGACTTCCAAAACTCTACTTGAGGAGATTGATTGCCCTCTAGTGGTGGGTGGTGATTTTAATGCTGTCATAAATCCTGCTTTAGATAAATCTCAATCTGATACAACAGCCAATCCATCCTCTAAATTACTGAATAAATTTATCACTGAGCTTAACTTAATAGATCTATGGAGAATTCAGAATACTAAAGCTAAGGACTTCACTTTTTTTTTCTAATAGACACAAGACTTTCTCTAGGATAGACTACATATTTCTCAGCCCATCTTTAATTTCATCTAATTCCTCCATCTCTATATTATCAATTTTATTATCTGATCATTCTGCTGTGTTGTGCAGTGTTCCTCTTTCCGTTGTTAAAGCCAAGTCCCCTAGATGGCGCTTTAACATATCATTATTAAGTAATCAGTCTTTCATTACCTCTAATAATAATAATATAATAATATATTAAGGAATTTCTTGAAATTAATATGCCCTCTGATGTGGATCCTCAAATACTGTGGGAAACGACTAAGTGTGCTATACGAGGTTTCTGTATATCTTTCTCTTCTACTCTTGCCAAAGCGAAAACTCACCAGTTTACACAATTAGAAAATAAAATCCAATCATTACAAAACCTACAAAAACAACATTTTACTGAGCAACAGGCTACACAACTGTCCTCTTTAAAAGAAGAATATGATTTACTTTCACACTCAAAGGCGGAATTTATTTTACATAGGACTAGGCAAAAATATTATTTCGAATCAGAGAGACCTAGTCATTTATTGGCCCTTAGGTTGAAAGAATGCAAGTCTAAGGCATATATTAGCGCAATAAAATCATCGGATGATCAGGTCACCACGAATCCTGTGGCAATTAATGACATATTTAAAGGTTTTTACACAAATTTGTATAAAGCCGAAACAGATTTTGATGAACCAATTTGGTAGCAGTATTTAGATAAATTGGAACTGCCTCGGATCTCACAGATAGATAAAGAATCTTTGGAGGCCCCATTAAGTTTGGAGGAACTCCACGTCTCTCTAAAAAGCCTTCAAAAGGGCAAATCGCCTGGTCTAGATGGTCTCCCCCCTGAATTATATTTAGAAATTTGGGATTTGGTAGGGATACCTATGCTTAACTCATTTAATTTTGCAATTGAACATTGGGTATTTCATAGAGATAAAAAAACTTCACTGATTTCATTACTTCTTAAAAAAGGGAAAGATCCATTAGATTGTTCCAGCTACAGACCGATTTCGCGTATCCCATGTGATCTAAAAATCTATGTTAAAGTTTTTGCTTCTCGTATGGAGAAGGTAATACATAGTCTGATCAAGGAGGACCAAACTGGTTTCATCAAGGGGCGCAATGCATCTGTCAGTATGCGTCGACTCCCACCCAACCCCTTGTGCGGTCTTTTCACTTGATGCAGAAAAAGCCTTTGACAGGCTAGAGTGGAATTATATGTGGGGTGTTCTGCATTATTTCGGCTTCGGTGAACACTTCATTTCTACGATTAAGACATTATACCACTCACCTGCAGCATCAGTCATAACTGGTAATATTATTTCCCCCTCATTCCCTTTACAACGGGGAACGAGGCAGGGGTGTCCGCTTTCCCCCTTATTGTTTTGTCTATCTCTTGAACCCTTAGCGCAAGCCATCAGGAAATCTGAAGTATCGATTAAGATTCATGATCATAATCATAGTATCGTATGCTGATGATATTATTCTATATTTAGACCACTTTGATGTTTCAGTCAATAGTATAATTAAGGAATTTGATAATTTTAGTAGCCTATCAGAATATAAAATAAATTGAAGCAAATCTGCTTTAATGCCAATTAACAATGTTAAGGTTAATTCTTCTATTCCCTCATTTATCCCTATTAAGGAATCGTTCATCTATTTGGGCATTACCATATATAAAAACATTCATAAGTTTGCCAGAGACAATTTTAATAACATTTTAGTTAAGGTCAAAAATGACATTCAAAGATGGAAGAATCTTAAAGTCTCTCTTCAAGGAAGAATCTCCACTGTTAAGATGAATTTGTTACCTCGATTTAAAAAAAAATTCCACCAAATAGACTTCAAGATATTTTATTTACTGGCACAGGAAAAAAAGGCGATAATTATAAATTTGTTCCGTTGTGGCCAACTCTATTAAAATCTGGAAAACGGTCGGATAGGTGGACCCTTCAAATTTTGTAACAGTACTCCTTTATGGCACAATTGTAATTTTGTATGTGGAAATCGTCCATTTGTCCAACCCTCTTGGTCTTCTTTAGGTGTAAACACATGCAGTGACATATATGATAACCAGGGCCTCTATTCATTTCAGACATTAAGAACCAAATTTTGTCTACCAGCTTCCACATATTTTGTCTTTCTTCAATTACGTTCTGCTCTCAAAGCGTATGGCGTTCCGGCATCTTCTATTTCCTCTCATCCTATGCGGGACTGGATTGCACCACCTGCTGGTCGGCCATCTGTTTCCTTACTATATAATATAATTATTGATTGCATTACAAAACCTCTTTCTATTAAAACTATTTGGAATAGGGAATTATCTGACCTTAATTTATCTGTCGACTGGGAGAGAATGTGGTCTAATCTCAGTTTAACATCTAAAAATCTGGCTCATCGTCTTATTCACTTCAAAGTCATTCATAGAGCATACATAACTCCTTACAAAAGATTTAAAATGAAACTACAGTCAAATTTGAACTGCCATATATGTAACACTACATCATCAGGCACTTTTCTGCATATGTTTTGGGAATGTCCTGTCGTCATCAGTCTATGGACACATGTAAACCTGGTTTTATCATCCTTACTGCGAATTGATTGGTCTGTTAACCCAAGTTTGTGTCTTCTTAATGATGATTCTGGTCTGTGTATTAATTCAATGCAAAAGAGAATGTTGTTTACTGGTTTTACAGCTGCGAAGAAACCAATAATCCAGAACTGGTTTACACCACACACGTGTAGAAAAACATATTGGATCTGTAGCCTCCTGCAAATAGTGACGTGTGAATGTGCAACGGCGCGAGTCGGTGGGGCCAGGCCTTCGACCATTGATGCTAGGCAGTGTTTTTTGTTGGATATACGTGATTGTATAAAAGAGTGACTTTTGTGTTTTTATTGTCCTTCCCTCTCTCCCTCCCTTTTGATTGGACCTTGAGATGTTGAGTATGTGTCTGTTGTTTTGTTTTGTTATATTTTGGATGATATGTTATGTGTGAAAAAAATAAATAAAAATAATTGTTGATAATAAACACATGAATTAGCATTTCTGCATTTGATGTTGAGAGCATAGGTCGCAATTTAGATATGTTTTTGAGATGGAAGAACGCAGTTTTACAGATGCTAGAAACATGGCTTTCAAATGAAAGATTACTATCAAATAGCACACCTAGGTTCCTAACTGATGAAGAAGAAGAATTGACAGAGCAGCCGTCAAGTGTTAGATAGTGTTCTAGGTTATTACATGTGGGGTTTTTAGGGTCGATAATTAACACCTCTGTTTCTTCAGAATTTAGCAGTAAGAAGTTACTCGTCATCCAGTTTTTTATATCGACTATGCACTCCGTTAGTTTCTCAATTTGGTGTGTTTCACCGGGCCGTGAAGAAATATAGAGCAGTGTATCATCAGCATAACAGTGAAAGCTAACACCATGTCTCCTGATAATATCTCCCAAGGGTAACATGTAAAGCGTGAAAAGTAACGGCCCTAGTACTGAGCCTTGAGGTACTCCATACTGCACTTGTGATCGATATGATACCTCTTCATTCACTGCTACGAACTGATGGCGGTCAGATAAGTATGATTTATACCATGCTAAGGCACTTCCACTAATGCCAACAAAGTGTTCTAGTCTATTAAAAAAAATGTTGTGGTTGATAGTCTGTCAACAAAGCAGACTTCATTTCTGCTTTTTCTTTACAATCCACACTCTGCATCTTGGGCTTGACTGAGACCTGGATTCAGCAACCCCAGCTGCTCTCTCTAACAATTTCTCTTTCTCTCACACCCCACGTCAAGTTGGCCGGGGTGGGGGTACTGGTCTGCTCATTTCAAACAATTGGAAATACTCAACCCATTCTCCCCTATGCAATTAAAACTTCTTTGAATCTCATGCGATTACTGTAACAGCTCCAACAATAAAACTCCAGATTTTGGTAATTTACCGCCCCCCTGGGTAAATTCTAGGCACCTTCCTAGAGGAGCTGGACGGGCTGCTGGCCTCTTTCTTGGAGGATGGTACTCCACTCTTAGTCTTTGGCGATTTCAACATTCATCTAGACAAGCCTTATGCTACAGACTTCCATTCACTCCTAGCTTCATTTGATCTCAAACGCCTTACCACTACAAGCATGCACAAATCAGGCAACCAACTTGATTTAATTTACACATGCAATTGTACTGCAGATAACATTTTGGTACAACCAATACATATCTCTAACCATTTCTTCAATACATTTAATTTACATTTTGCTACCCGTGTGCCACCAACCCCTTTACCGGTTACTTTTAGATGAAACCTATGGGCTGTAGGTTTCTCTCCCTCCCATCTTTCCTCTGTAGTATCCTCCTCTCTTCCCTCACCTACCCATTTCTCATCTCTGGATGTGAATGCAGCTACTGACACTTTATGCTCTACTTTAACCTCTTGTCTAGACGACGTTTGTCCTCTCTCCTCCAGGCCAGCATGGGCTTCCCCTTCTAACCCCTGGTTATCCGATGTTCTTTCGTGAGCATCGGACCAAACTCAGAGCGGCAGAGAGATCCGTCAGACCTGAGTCTTTGCTTTCATCTTTCTCTGCTGAAGTCCACACTGCCAAATCCTCATATTTCCACAACAAGATCAACAGTGCTCCAGAAACGTGTAATCTCTTCAGAACATTTAATTCTCTCCTCTGTCCCCCTCCACCACCTCCCACCACTTCTATAACAGCTGATGACTTTGCCACTTTTTTCCACACACACACACACACACACACACACACACACACACACACACACACACACACACACACACACACACACACGGCCTCCAACCATCCACATCCACTGCTAAAACTCCCATCTTCTCCTTCTGTCCCCTCACTGAGGCGGAAGTATCCAAACTTCTCCTCTCCAGCCATCCTACAACATGTCCTCTAGACCCTATCCCCTCACACCTTCTCCAAGCAATCTCTCCCACACTCTTACCAGCACTCACACACATCATCAACACATCCCTCCTCACAGGCATTTTCCCCACTGCGTTCAAGCAGGCTCGGGTAACCCCACTGCTCAAAAAACCTACATTAAACACTTCTCTTATAGAAAACTACAGACCTGTCTCTCTCCTTCCATTCATAGCGAAAACACTCGAACAAGTTTTCTTCAACCAGGTATCATTGTTTCTTTCACAGAAAAACAAACTGGACGCTAAACAGTCAGGTTTCAGGAGTGGCCATTCAACTGAGACTGTGCTACTCTGTCACTGAAGCCCTGCGATTTCGATTCCAAATCATCAATCTTCATTCTACTGAATCTATCTGACACTTTTTGACAATGTCCACCCTCTCATCACCGGGCATCACTGGGATTCCACTTCGCTGGTTCGCAGCTTTTTGTCCAGGCCCTTGTCATGTCTAGGCTGGACTACTGCAATGTTCTTCTGGCTGGACTTCCATCAAACACAATCAAACCTCTACAAATGATTCAGAATGCAGCGGCACGATGTGGTCTTCAACGAGCCCAAAAGAGCCCATGTTACACCTCTCTTTATCACCTTGCACTGGCTACCGGTTGCAGCTCGCATCAAGTTCAAGACATTGATGCTTGCATATAGAACAACCACAGGCTCAGCACCCGCCTACTTCCACTCACTATTATGAATCTACATCCCCTCCAGAAGTCTGAGATCTGCTAGTGAGCGACGCCTCGTGGTACCATCACAGAGAGGCTCAAAATCACTCTCCAGAACATTCTCGTTCACCATTCCTGTCTGGTGGAATGATCTTCCCACCCCTATCCGGAATGCTGGATCCCTGTCAATCTTCAAGCAACAACTGAAAACTCATCTCTTTCGACACTACTTGACTTCATCCTAAACTTAAAAAGAAATAATAATAATTATCTTTATTTTTATTTATTCCTTCCCTTGCTAGCTTGATCTTATTTGAACAATGCCTGAGACTTGGTGTTACGAGCACTTCCTCTGTCTGTTTGCCTCTTCAAGATGAATCACTTTATGTATTCCCCAATTGTAAGTCGCTTTGGATAAAAGCATCTGCAAAATGACAATGTAAACGTAAAAATGTAAACTTCTTGTGTGTACAATGTAACACAGGCCTTATGTTACCTGCTAAATTATCCTGGATTACTCTGGATGGTAGTTAGAGATTGGTTATAACTTATTACAGGGTTTCCTGAAATCTAGTCCTGGAGGGCCACTGCTCAAACCCTGATCAAACTCACTTACCTGTAATTTTCTAGGGATCCTGAAAACCTTCATGAGCTTGCTCAGGTGTGTTTGATTAGGGTTGGACCTAAACTCTGCAGGCCATTGGCCCTCCAGGGCAAGATCTGAGGAACCCTGGCTTGTCCACTCAAAATATTTACATTAATAACATTGTTTCTATCATTTCTTACCATTAAAGCAAAAAAATGGAAGTAGACTATTGCAATCATAATCATTCCATGAGCTACCCTGCGTCGAAGCACAAGCCTCATATCCTCCATAGTTGTTTGGTTCTCCAGAACTCCAAGTGCTAAATGCAATTTCTTTATTTTGATAAGACCACTGCCAGCTGTTGATGTCATTGTACAGTCCAATCCAAGCCATTTTAGTCATTTTTTGAACTACATCTCGTAGATTCGCCCAGTCTTCATCACTCTGAACAGTAGCCAGGTCAATGTGATTCGCTGTGCAGTAAGCTTGTGCCTGTTTCCAAGTTTTCTGTTCCTGAATTACAACATACTCACGTGAGATGCCCCCAGTAAATGAACAGAATCCTGTTGAGAAAAGTATAGAATGTTACAGTGTGCAGAAATACATATGCAAACACTTAACCAGGCATGGGATTTGGGATTTTGAGATGAAGCAGCTTTTCAGGTGAGCTATACAATTTGGTCACGATTGTCAATTTTTTGATGGCAATCAAGTCAAAATGTGATGATCCTCATGATAGGGATAAAAAAAATCAGCAACAACCTCCAGAGGGCAGGAGTGAAGGTATCACAATCTACTGTTCGCAGAAGACTTCATGAACAAAAGTACAGAGGCTACACCAGAAGATGCAAACCACTCCTTAGCAAGAAGAATAGGAGACGAGCCTCAAATTCTGGGACAAGGTTTTATGGACTGATTTTATGGACCAAAGTGATGGAAAGGCTAAAGTTTGGAGAAAAAAGGATCCACTCATGATCCCAAACATACACGCTAATCTGAAACACAGTGTACACAGGTGTACATTATAGTACACATTACACAGGTAATGTAATGGCTTGGGCTTTCATCGCTTCTTCTGGGATAGGCTCATTAATCTTCATTAATGATGTAACACATGACGGCAGCAGCAAAATTAACTCAGAAGTCTACAGAAATATTTTGTCTGACAATTTACAGAAAGATGCAACCAAACTGATTGGGAGATCATTCATCATGCAGCAAGATAATGACCCAAAACATAGTGCCAAAACAACAAAGGAGTTCATCAGGGCAAGAAGTGGAAGGTTTTAGACTGGCCAAGTCAATCTCCACTCTTAAACCCTGTAGAGTATGCATTTTACCTGCTAAAGAAGAGACTGAAGGGGGAAACTGAAAGAGGCTGCGGTGAAAGCCTGGAAAAGCATCACAAAAGAAGAATGCAAAAGTTCAACCTGGTCTCACAGAATTGCGTGTTGCATTCCAAGTCTTCTGAAGCCATACGAAGTCTTTATGCGAAGAAGAGAGTAAAACACAAGGTTTTAATCGCTGAAAATGATCCCGCTCCGTTAACGTGCTCACATCTCATTCAAAAACATACTCCCGTCCCGTAGCATGACGCAATCGGTCACGAGACATACAAGAGCCAATAGCCTGTCACAACAGCATGACGCAATCGATCACGAGACACGTAAGAGCCAATGGCATTTCACAACCAAAGCTAACGTAAGGCTTCTTCTGGCGGCATTTTTTGAATTTACGCACAGAGACCGCAGCACATAGGAAGAACTTTACGGCAGACGGAGACGGTGATCGCACATCTATTCCTCTCACAAATCAATCGTTTTGCCTCGGAAGACTTGGCACATTAATACTTTTTGAATAAATTATGACGTAGTTGTGTCTGTCTGTTATATCTTCTGTTTTATTGACAAATGGTAGGTTTAGGGGCAGGGGTTGGGTTACGTGTAATGTGTAATGTAATATAAATAAAACTGTTGTGGCTGTTTACATTGAAAAATCACACCCCATCATATATGCAATAATGGCAATGTTGATACCCAATATATAATTTAATTATGACGATAAAATTCCCAGTATCGCGTTTGTGACACTTACATTGGTATCACTTCTGTGAGCCCATCACGGAATTTTCGGCGATTCCGTGATGCCACCACAGATTCGGAATTAAGGGTCCATGGTCATTACAAGGAATTCTGTGAGACCAGGTTGTTAAAATCATGAGAGCAGTTATAATTGAATTAATTACCGTATTATCAAAGTAATGAGGCCAAGGCCCAGAATTAATTTCTAATAAAACCCACCAGCTATTAAAACTAATACCCGCTAAAACAACCTTAATCAAATGTTTATTAAAACCATCTGTGAGATCGTTAGCTACTTTGATGATTGGTTATAAACATACAGCAAGTTTTATTAATATTGCATTCATCAAAGTTCTTTTAAATTAGGGTGACCATACGTGCCATTTTTCCCGGACGCGTCCTGGCCAGAATTTCTATATTGCTTTGATTCAAAGTACCTCGAGAGCATTTCGAAAACATAAGGAACCGATGTCATGCACCGATCGGTCTTCACACGCAAACAAAGCCAAATCCTAGATATTTTAGGCAATATAGAAATCCTGGCCAGGATGCGTCTGGGAAAAATGGCACGTATGGTCACCCTATTTAAATGGGAGGAGAGGGAGAGATAAAACAGGAGAAAAGTGAATAAGGGTGAAAGAGAAAGAAATGCGGTAGCAAGTCTCTGTGAGTCAAAGTTCAGATGCAAGTTTAGATACAAAAGCTTAGATCACTTCAACATTTCAAACATTCTGCAAAATACACCGTTTTAAACCCACACAATGCTACCGAATGCTAACCGCTAGCCTTCAATGCTAATAGCTCTGCATAGGCTTCAATGAAAACTCATTAGCTTCAGTTAGCTTAGGTCATGCTATGCTATTTGTTTACCACAGCTCAAAATGGCGCTTGCAGGCTGCGCTTGCACCCTTGGGAGTTATCCCGGAAGAAGTCACTGAGGACTACTGTTAACTGTTGTTATGGTGACCATAAACTGGTCATGTGTCACACACAGGCTGCAGTTAAACACAGTTTCAGTACATCACGGAGGTGTGAGTGCATCTCACACTTGAAAAACCAAAAAGCACTATTTAGATTCTTATCTTTCTTATAGCACTGAACAATCTCAACTCACTCATTTAGAGCGAGTTAAATTAATCTACAGATTAATTATTAATACAACAGCGTTATTGAGGCCTCGGCGGACCCAATCACTTTGCCAGTCTATCTGACAGGCAAAGACACACGTGGATTTTTTATCACACAATTTTTTACTTGATCAAGATAAATAATTCTCCCATAGGACGCGTTTTGGCCCCTCCTTCTGAGCACCGCATCTGACGTTCTATAGTCTTAGTAAATCAAAGTGGCAGAGAAGTAACAGTTAGCTAATCTGATATTCTCACACCAGGGAGATAGCATAGTTATTTCCACATTGGAAAACGCAATATGAAATAACCAGCAATAGGTCTAAACAGAGACGTAAGTGAGGAATTCGCTCACTTCTCTCTAAGTGCGCTTTTTTAAGTGACTCAATCTGTCTCAGCAGACAAATATTAATCATTTACAGCAGTTCATTTTCGTTTAAATGACAACTCCGTTGCACATTCATTCATCCAAAATGCACTATTTATCACAAATAAGAATACAGTACCACAAACAAAACTCTGTTTCTCTGTATCTAATCTATTTTTTTCCGCAAATTGCCTCTGGTGTTATGAATTTTCACATCTAATTTGCCCGCTTTTATCCTCCACCATTCTGTAAGGAATTGATTAGCTCTTATTTCAGCTTTTAGGGAATTGAGTCTTAAAGAATCGGGTTGATTTGATTGAATTGATATTAATTCACATAATTTATACATTATTAACGATTCGTCCAGTGAACGTTAAAATCAGTATATCTTAACAATTTTGTTTGTCTTACTTCGTGGCCAATGATAAAATCAAACAAAATAGTAATTTATCAATTTTGCAAGGTAGAAAAGGGTCGACAGCTCAAGGCAGTAACTAATCAAATACAAAACACAAACACTGCTCTGTAAAATTAAACACAATTTTATTTGCTAACTGCGGTACAGTAAACTAAGCTAAAACACACACACACATACACACGTTCAGGAAATAAGTTATTGTGTTTGCATGAAGTTCACAAAGTTCTAATACTCATTTTCTGAGACTTCTTTAAATTCACCCTGAGGAGGTCACAAGCAGAGAACTTTACCATCTTTACTTTTAAAGATTAATTCGACCAGCTCAGCAGTATATGAAGATTTGTTTTTACTTGCGTTTGAGGTTGAGCTGTTTTCCTGGATGGCGGCTTGAGGGAACCCCGGCTGCTGATTGGCTGCTGATGCAATCCTTGCGTGATGCGTTTCTAGGAAAACCCTCCGGTGAGTGGTTGCCTTTCCTGGTGACGTGAGAGTGACACTCTGAAACTCTTAGGAAGTCTGGTTGCAAAGACTCAGCTTTGAAAGTCTCCTCAGTCAGAGGTTCCAACGAAGTTCCAATGAAGTGTTTGTAGTTCTGAAGTCACTTGGCCTGATGTTATGGCTGTGAGCGCTTCGCAGCGCTATCAGTGAGACGAAGCCAAAATTTGAGTGAGAGAGAGCAAGCCTGGCTGAATTTCGTCTGTCCCAGGCGCATGATCCAATCAAATTATCCCTGCAGGGCGGAGCCCCGCCCCGCACTGTTCCTCTTTGGAAACAAATTAATCTAATATTTAACCTTCCCCGTGGGGAATATTTCTGTAAGTTCTGTTAAAAATGTAATCTTATGAACACTGTATGTAATATGCACTCGTCAGATCATTCAACGTCCTGCATTTAAAATAAGCTTCAACATGATACTAAACTTAACATATCTCACACACGTTAATAGCTCTTCCTGCTAAATCAAAAGGGTTACAAGCTAAAGATTAAAATAAACACATCACGCATAAAATGGCATAGAACACAATTATTAGTAAGCCTATTGCTCCAATACTTTAAATGATTTTCTTTTTTTTAATGATTGTCCTTTTGAGAGATCTTCATACAAGGTTTGAGTTTCTTTGTCCTTAACCCTTTCGCACGTGAGTTTAAAATATTCTAGCTGAGCCCCCAGGGTGAGTTTTTTTCAGGCGACCGTTATTTTAGAATGTTTAGCCTTATTGTTTCCATGGCGACGCGTCATGCTTGTCATGTGACACACCGCTGTCACAATAGCGCTGTATGACACATGGATCGCTTTTATTTCGTTTTTCCTTTTTATTCAAAATATTCACAAACATGCTCACTATATTATGAAATATCTGATATTCCGATTCTGAAATATGTGCAAGTAAATGTATTTGGTAGTTTAAACACTTTTATAATGACCGTGTTAGTTGATCTGTACCGGGTGATGGGCGCCGCCATATTAGTTTGCGCTGAATCTGAGCCGTGGGATTAACAACACATAAATTAATCCTCTCCTCCCGAAACACATTAAAATAAGTCTCCGGTGAACTGGGAGAAGAGCAGAGTAAACTTTATAGTTATCTACACAATCTGTAAATGATATCAATAAAACATGTCGTCAGATTATTATTGTAAGGATCATTATTGCTGCTTCCATAGACATTATTTGCGTATTTTACAAACTATAAATGTATGGTTTTGTTAGAACTTATGTGTATTTAAATGTCTGAAACCTAAAATAAGCATTATATGGTTGAAAACACTGGGTATTTGTGATAATATGACAAGCGCTCAGCACGTCCGATCTGGCTCCGCGCCAGTCAAAGTGGCGAAAGCAGATTTGAATTCAGCAGTTGATGACATGACTCACTGAACGTTCTAATCACACCGGTGTGATCGTACGCTTCAGGGACCAGCCAAGACTGATCACACCGGTGTGATCGTATGCGTCAAAGTGTTAAAGAAAGGTTGAAGAGGGAGTCATAAGATGGGCATGGGTGTCTGAAGGCCTGAGGACAGTCAGTTAATTTAATCACCATTTTCCTGTTGGATGCACTGATTCCATTTATTGCTTGATCACGAGGTTCTTGATACAAAAGACCTTTGTTTCCCTGATTAAGTTGATAACAAAAACGCTGACTGAGAGGAAGCCTGACAGGAAATGGTCCAAACAATCACAGGAGGTTGATCATTAACTATTTTTACGACTCTGTTCAGGAGGATAATATTTAATTTTCCTTTCCAGTGGAAGATTCCATAGTTACTTGGGTCTTGTTCGATACAAATCCTACATCCACTAGGATTTTGTAGCCCCCATAACCAAAAAAGGAAAAGCATTAGAGCAAGAACTTTCTGTAGACCAATGCGATTGGGACACACCACTCTCAGGCAGCTGCTCTTATTCTCACTGCTAAAAACTTATTCCAGCTGCACGCAAAAAGGTTCATGTGCAGGCTGGCATCGCTGCAAAATGATGCAGTGTACAGTGAATTTTGCACAAGCAGAAACAACCATAATCAAATGTGTCCAACAAGAGATCTTCCAAGAAGAGTTAAAGTCTTTGTACAATGGTCTAGTCAAAGTTCTATTAAGAGTCTGAATCCCATCCTTGATGAGCAAGGACTAATTAGAGTGGGAGGATGCTTGTCAAACGCAGACATGACAAACGATGAGAAACATCCTCTGATCATTCCAGCCAATCATCACATAAGCGCTCTCTTGATCAAACACTACCATGAGAAGGTAGTCCACCAAGGACGTCACTTTACAGAAGGTGCACTATGCACAGCTGGCTTATGGATAATCAGAGCTAAGAAACTTGTCTCCAATTTCATCAGAGACTGTATCATCTGTAAAAAACTCAGAGGACAACTGCAAGAACAGAAAATGTCAGATCTCCCCACAGACAGACTAGTTGTGGCCCCACCGTTCACTTATGTAGGACTTGATGTTTTTGGCCTCTGGAATGTTCTGTCATGCCACACTCGGGGTGGCAGCACAGAAAGTAAGAGGTGGGCAGTCATGTTCACTTGTTTATGTACCAGAGCAGTACACATAGAGATACTCAAATCTATGTCCTCTTCAAGCTTCATATACACCTTAAGAAGTTCTGTGTCTGGGTGGGTCTGTCAAGCAATTCAGATCTGACAGAGGCACGAACTTTATAGGAGCTCGCAAGGAACTCAAAATCAACACTGAAGATCCTGAGATTCAGAATTACCTACTGGACCATGGATGTACCTGGACATTCAATGCACCCCATTCATCTCACATGGGAGGAGTGTGGGAGAGAATGATAGGTATAGCCAGACGCATTCTCGACACAATGCTGTTAGCAAACACTCGACTTACAAATTAGATTCTCACTACACTGATGGCTGAAATAGCAGCTATAATGAACGCACAACCCTCGGTTGCTATTTCTACCGATTGCGAAAAAACAGAGATTCTTACTCCAGAAATGTTATTAACTCAAAATGTTTATGCAACATCTGCACCTCCTGGAGAGTTCAACATTAAGGATATGTACAATGGAAGCAAGTCCAGAGTCTTGCAGATACATCCTGGAAGCGTTGGAAAAAAAGAACAAGATGGCGCTGCTTTGTTCAGATGCCGTCCAGGTCGCTCCGCTTAGATTGTGCTCTTATTTACTTTTTTACTTACTTTTGATTTCTATTTTTACACACATAACGTCTGCACTGATCACCTACGACAAAGGAACACTTTTGGACATTGGACATCGCTTCACTAACCTGCTTCAGGACACCTTATCCCCGAATTCATCCTGGCCACCTGAGATTCTTCAAAACGCGGACGAGAACAATGGCCACAGGAGACGGAACAAGAAACTCCATCGAAAAAGCGCTGGAATTCGCAACAGACTGAGGAAAAGGGCTCACAGTCCTCCTTTACCGAGCATTCTGCTCGCTAATGTCCAATCCTTGGAGAATAAGATGGACGATCTTAGAGCCAGGATAAGTTTCCAACAGGACATAAGGGACTGTAACATCATCTGCTTGACTGAAACATGGCTCACGCCATCGGTTCCGGACACTGCTGTAACGCCGTCTGACAACTTTTCTGTTTTACGTATGGACAGAACAGCCGAGGCCTGTAAATCCAAAGGCGGAGGAGTGTGTTTCATGATTAACAAGAAATGGTGTGACCCCATGAACATCTCCTCTCTGTCGCGTTCCTGCTTGCCTCATCTGGAAAATCTATCCATTATCTGCCGCACATTCTGTCTGCCCCGTGAATTTTCTTCGGTCATTGTTACTGCCGTTTACATTCCACCACAGGCAGACACCGGCTTGGCTTTGTCCAAGCTTCACGATGTGCTCAGCGGCTACATTAACAAACATCCTGACGCTGCCTTTATCATCGCAGGGAATTTTAACAAAGCCAACCTCAGGCAGGTCATGCCGAACTTTCACCAACATGTATCCTGTCCAACTAGAGGACCGAATACACTGGATCATTGCTACTCTCAGTTTAAGAATGCCTACAAAGCCCGCTCACTACCGGCTTTTGGCAAATCGGACCATGCCACCATTTTTCTCACACCGGAATATAAACAAAGGCTCGCTCAGGAACCCCCCGTGAAGAGAGAAGTGACGCGCTGGTCCTCCCACTCAGAAGCTATGCTACAGGCGGCTCTTGATGATGTCGACTGGGACATGTTCTGGGCGAGTTCATCTGACGTCAGCGTGTAGCAGTGAGCTTTGTTAATACGCTAACCGAGCAAGCTACAGAAACGATAACTGTAAGGACCTTCCCAAATCAGAAACCGTGGGTGGACAGAACAATCCATGATGCGGTTAACAAACGCACTGCCGCATACAACGAGGCTCTTTTGTCTGGGAATATGGGTGGGTACAAAGCATCGTGCTATGCTCTCCGTCGTGCAGTAAGAGCCGCCAAACTTCGATACAAGGAGAGAATTGAGTCTCATTTTCAGCTCAATGACTCTCGACGCATGTGGCAGGGACTAAGGACCATCTGTGCCTTTGGAAACAAATCCTCCGCGGAGGTGAGAGCAGATCCGTTGCTGGCCGACGAATTAAACACCTTCTACGGCCGCTTTGAATGCAATGGTGCTTTGAATGCAATGCACTCAGGAAGCTGCAGGCAGAGCAGCGAAAATCATGTGATCACCGTGTCGGAGGAAGAGGTTCGGAAGGCCTTTAAGAGAGTGAACGTAAGGAAAGCGGCCAGACCTGACGGGATTACTGGCCGTGTCCTGAGGTCCTGCCCTGATCAGCTTGCTGGTTTGTTCACTTCTATCTTCAATGAGTCCCTTGCTACCTCTGTGGTTCCCACCTCCTTTAAAAAATCCATCATCATCCCTGTGCCTAAGAACAATAAACCCTCTTGCCTGAATGACTATCATCCAGTGGCCCTCACATCTATAGTCATGAAGGTTTTTGAGAGACTTGTTAAGAGCCACATTTGCTCCTCCATCCCTGTTACTTTGGACCCTCTTCAGTTTGCCTATCGTCCCAATAGATCTACTGATGATGCCATCTCTCACATACTCCACTCCTCCCTCACACACATTGACAGCAGCAATGGGAACTTTGCAAGGCTGCTATTCATTGACTATAGCTCAGCTTTCAACACCATAGTCCCCATCAAGCTGTCTTCTAAACTCATAGACCTCGGCCTAAACTCTTCACTCTGCGACTGGATTCAAGATTTCCTCACCGGCAGACCTCAAGTGGTGAAAGTCGGCCAGTTCACCTCAAACTCCATCACCCTGAACGTAGGAGCCCCACAGGGTTGTGTCCTGAGTCCCCTGCTCTACTCTCTCTACACACATGACTGCGTGTCCTCTCACAGCTCCACTTCTATTATCAAATTTGCTGATGATACTGTGGTTCTGGGCCTCATTTCCAACAATGATGAGACCGCATACTTGGATGAGGTAGAGAGACTTACATCATGGTGCCAGGACAACTGTCTCTCTCTGAATGTAAGCAAAACTAAAGAGCTGATTGTGGACTTCAGAAAGAGACACCTGCTGCCCTACACTCCTCTTATGATCAGTGGGACCCCTGTGGAGAGGGTAAGCAGCTTCAAGTACCTCGGTGTAAACATCTCCGAGGACCTGACTTGGACTACACACATTCAAACACAGGTTAAGAAAGCCAGGCAAAGACTGTACCATCAGCGACAGCTGAGGAAATTCAGGGTCTCACCAACAATCCTGAAAACTTTCTATTCAGGGACCATAGAAAGTGAATTGACTCAGTGCATCTCAGTGTGGTATGGAAACAGCTCCAGTCAAGACTGCAAAGCCTTGCAGAGAGTTGTGCACTTAGCTGAGCGCATCTCAGGGTCTGCTCTCCCCTCTCTGCAGGACATCTACCTCAAACGCTGCAGAAGCAGAGCTGTCAAAATCATCAAGGACTCAAATCACCCTGGTAACTGTCTTTTCACTTTGCTGCCATCTGTTAAGCGCTTCCGCTGCCTGATGGCAAAAACTGAGAGACTTAGGGGGAGCTTCTTCCCCCAGGCCATCAGGCTCCTAAACTCAACTCAGCCTCTTAACATCATCATGACTCCACTTTTATAATCACTAACAATCAGTAAGATATTCACACTCATTATTCTCTACCTCATACTGACAGTGTAATTTGCACACAACACTTTCTGTGTTTTGGTATCTTATTTTTTTATTTATTTTTTTGAGATTGCTGCTACATGTCAACCATGTACAAGCTGTTTGCACATTCCTCTCATGTACAGTCATGTTTATCTTAATATTTAAGTCTACAGTATATTGTCATGCACATTCTTTTATATTTTAAATTTTGTTCTTTATATCTTATTTTTTATTCATTTCATTTTATGTATACTTCCTTTGTGTTGTATTCTATAATATTTGCACTGTCCATGGAGCGGACCTGACTCACATTTCACTGCTGTTCACTCTCTGTATAATCGTGTATGTGACAAATAAATCTTGAACTTCAACTTGAAACAGGAATACTTGACTACTCTCCAGACTCGGAGAAAATGGACAGACGAGAAACCAAATGTTCAAGAAGGAGATGTTGTGTTCTTGAAAGACCCTCAAGTAAAACAAACAATGGGATTTGTTACAAAGGTCATTCCAAGTGCCGATGGGAAAGTTCGAAAAATTGAAGTGACAACAATGAAACAAGGGACTGCTTAAGTATATCTTAGACCCATTTCAAGCATAGTTGTTCTTCTGTCCTGTGAAAAATAATTTAATTTGTAATTTGTAAACATATTCAAAATGTAAATGTTGTTATAAAAATATTGATGGAATAATTTATATCAGGCGGGGAGTGTTCTGCCCATTTTCTGGTCATGTTGCATGGCTGACACCTACAGGCCATTTTCAATATTGCAGTTTTATTACTCCTCTGTATATATACAGTTTATTTAGTTTGGCAACAGGCAATGTGCAGCAACGGTTTCAGTTCAGCTCGTGAATGGTCACTGCCTTGGATAAATATATATACTTGTAAGTTATTGACTATTTTTAATCAGTCTTTAAGGCCCCATTTACACTGTCAGTTAAATGTGACCCAATTCCTATTTTTTGCTCATATGTGACACAGATCGGATCTGTTGTATGGCAGTGTAAACAGGAAAAAACCCGCATGCATTCAGATATAGGGAGATCAGTTTCAGGCCTCATTCATATGTGGAAATAAACAGTATGTCATGTAAACAGGCAGATCAGATTTTCTGAAGCATCGTGTTCTGTACGGCATTAAAACTACGACAATTTAGTACTTCGCCGCGGTTTAATGATGTCATATGGGACCCATGCTGGCAAAATGAGTGTAAATGCATAAAAAAACAAAAAACAAAGTGAAAAATTTTGATTTTAGTCGAATTTGAGGTTTTCACAAAAATGAAGCCCTCGTTTAGCGATCCCAATGCTCCAAATAGTAATTAAACATCTAAAAGTATTTAATTGTATATTTTCTGAGAGGATTACCTTCTCTCCGCTCGCTTCTCACGCTGACCGTCATCTGAAGAGCGCGCATAACGGCGCTTCTGATGGCGCGCGATCCCGATAAATACACAGAATTACAGTATTTCAGTATTCCCGCAAACATAATCTGTTCTGTTTTAAGTGAAAGCTTGGGGAACTGATGGGGTAAAACATCTGATGTGTAACTTTATATGATTTGTGCATTACAGTAGGCCGTCTGTCTCAATATTATCTATCAATAGCCTAAAAGAAAAGAGGGAATCACTTGTAGCACTTCATTTAACTGCTTTTGTAGTTTTAATAATCAATTTATTTGTAATGAACACACTGAATGTCAGCAGATATACACGAGACACTGAGGTAGGTGAAATACAAACAGCAGTTTTATTGAAATGACACAGAGGAGAAGTGGTGCAGTGAATCCAGGTAAGCAGGCGGGGAATGGGAAAGTCTATGTTAGTCTTATCTTTGGGGTAATGTCCTTTTCCTTTCCAGGGAGTCCAAGGGAGCGATGGAGCCAGTGTGCAATGGAGTCCAGGAGGGGTGGAGAGCGAGGAACAGAATCTCAGGATAACTGGTAGGTGAGTAAACACAGGTAAGGGTCAGGTAAGACAAGCATGCTATGTTAGAGACCAGAAAGTGAGTGAACGGGAGGAGTGCAAGGATATAGGGAGTGTAACGAGCTGCTGATGAGTGCTGACAGGTGGCGGTGATCAGCAATCCGGGGATTGTGATCAGGTGAGTGTCGTGACTGGTGACCGAGACTCCCTGACATTACCTCCCATTCCCGGAAGGCGCGTCCCGCGCCGTAACATATTGGGGGGGTAGAGGACTCCAAGGCCCTTCCTGGGCCTGATATAGGATCTGGCTGGCGCTCTGGAGGAGCGGGCACTTGAGGGCGCTCTGGAAGAGAGGGGACTGGAGGGCCCTCTGGAGGGCGCTTTCGAGGAGCGGGCACTGGAGGGCGCTCTGGAGGAGCAGGCTCTGGAGGGCGCTCTGGGGCTAGAGCCGACACAGGAGAATGCTCTGGAGCTAGAGCCGACACTGGAGGATGCTCTGGGGCTTGGATTAGGGCTGACAATTGGGCTGCCGGCGGGCTTGAGTTCGCCGCAGCCGGTGGGCTTGTGTCAGTGGCGGCCGGCAGGCTTGAGTGAGCTGCGAATGGCGGGCTTGACTTCCCCGTGGACGGCGGGCTTGACTTCGCCACGGATGGGAGCTTGTGAATGGGAGCTTGTGAAGGGCCCGGTTCAGAACGTGCAGGTCCAAGATTGGTCGTAACCCACCGCCTTTCTTGGGTACGATGAAGTACGGGCTGTAGAACCCTGACTTCATCTCGGCTGGAGGGACTGGCTCTATCGCATCCTTCGCCAGCAGGACCGCGACTTCTACACGCAAGAGAGGGGCGTCTTTGCTCAACACAGAGGTGAACCGAACGCCCCTGAGCTTGAGAGGACGCCGGGCGAACTGAATCGCGTAGCCAAGTCTGATGGTTCTCATGAGCCAGCGAGACGGCCTGGGGAGCGCTAGACAGGCCCCCAGAGACCGTACAAGCGGGACCAGGGAAGCCACAGACGTACCCGCGGTGGGGCAGCGAAGTGGAGCACAGGGGCCCGACTCTGAAGGCAGTGCGTTCCGAAGTGGGGTCTGAGTGCGCAGTGCGACACTTACCTGGCTCCATGGCTGAGCAGGGGGCGTGGGAGAAGGCATTGCGTCGTCGGACCGGACCCTGCTGCGCACAGGCGAAAGGAGAGGGGGACGGGAGTGTGGAGACTGGGTCTTGTGCACTGCCATCCTCGCCCTCTTGGGACCTGGAGAAAAAGGAAACTGCTCTTTTTTTGAGGTTTTGGGTACCACTGGCTGGAGAGCCAGTGGCGGAACAGAACAAAAAGGGAACAAAAGATTCTCCACCCGGCCCAACTCTCCTGAAGAGCAGGATCCAGAGACTCCGGGTCGCCCGTCTCAGGAACGCCGCTTGCCCTGGCGCTTCACGGGCTTGGCAGGGGCAGAGACGGGCTGCGCCGCTTTCCTGCAGCCAGCTCCACGCTGTGGCCGTTGTGAAGGCTGCTGCTGAGGCCGAGCTGGAGCGGAGGTGGAGGCCGCAGGAGGGTGCGCTCGGTGACGAGCAGACGGAGGGGCTGCAGCCGACGGTGGGGTGGAGACAGCAGCGGACCGCCGGGGCAGGATATGTCGAAACGCCTCCGTCTGCTGCTGTGCGGCAGAGAACTGTTGGGCAAAGCCCTCCACCGCTTCGCCGAATAGGCCGGCCTGGGAGATCGGGGAGTCTAAGAAACGATGTTTGTCGTTTGTTGACCTTGGCATATCCGCCAAGGTCAGCCATAGGTGGCGCTCCTGGACCACCAACGTGGACATTGTCTGACCCAGGGCCCGCGCCGTGACTTTCGTTGCCCACGGGGCGAGGTCCGTCGCTGTGCGCAGTTCCTGCAACCCAGCTGGGTCAGCACCACCCTCGTGCAACTGCTTTAACGCCTTGGCCTGGTGGACTTGCAGGAGGGCCATGGCGTGCAGGGCGGAAGCGGCCTGTCCAGCAGCACTGTAAGCCTTGGCCGTCAGAGCGGATGAGAACTTACAGGCCCTGGACGGAAGGCGTGGATTACCCCTCCAGGCGGCGGCACCCTGCGGGCAGAGCTGCATAGCAATGGCGCGCTCGACTGGGGGGATCTCCACATACCCTTGGGCTGCCCCACCATCGAGGGTGGTGAGGACGGAGGATGCACTAGGCCTGTTCCGGGCAGAAAAAGGTGCCCTACAAGACCTAGTCACCTCCTCATGCACCTCCGGGAAGAATGGAACCGGAGGCGGTTGCCGGCGATTGGCCTGCGCCCCCAGGAACCAATCGTCCAGCCTCGAGCGTTCGGGAGAAGGAGGAGGCGTCCAGTGCAGCCCGACGCTCTCAGCGGTCCGGGAAAGCATAGCAGTCAGTTCTGGATCTGACTCGGGCAACGCCACTCATCCTGATGGAGGCAGCGCAGCCGAATCATCATCTCCAGAACCTAGCTCATCCCCCGATGCAGTGATCGACATCCTGTCATCTGCTGGAGCTCCGAACGAGATGCTGGGCCCCGCCCTGTCCTAGGACTCCACAAGCTCGTCCGGAAACCCCAGACGGTGCGATGCGCTGGAGGAGTGAGAGGCCCGCGGAGATGCACTCGATGGGGAAGCTCTCACTGTGATCCTCAAGTCACCCTGACCATGAGCCGAAGTAGCCCTCCGAGAACCGGAGGAGCTAGAACGGGGCATGGCAAGGGGGATACCCCCACGTTTGACGAGGAGGTATCTGGAGCGCAGCATCGTGATGGTCATGTTCCCACACAGAGAACATGAGTCATCCACGAGCGCTGCTTCAGCGTGCTGAAAGCCCAAGCACGAGACACAGCGATCGTGACCATCAGATGAAGTCAGGAAACGACCACATCCAGAAACACACGAGCGGGAAGCCATCTTTAAAAAGACGCCTGTCGCTCGTGGAGCTCTTTTATAATTTGCTCTTTTTTTTTCGAAGAAAAAATGCTCTTTTAGAAAAGTGCTGAAGCGCACAGGGGAGGTCGCGGCGAGACCGCAGTTGAAGAGCTGCAGCACGCCGTCAGAGAAGCAGCAGCACTGGATCGCAACCTCCGCTGACGCGCTGTAACACCAACACCTGTAGCTGTCTGTATACACTCTCACAGATTCACACGAAAGGCTTGGCTCCGAAGCGAAAAGCTGATGTGCGTTTGCACGCGCTCTCCTTTTATACCCGCGCTGCGGGGCGGGGTGCACGTGGCGAAACACGCACGCCAACTGTCATTGGCTTGTTTTGTTAACACTCGAAGATGATTGGGCTCTTGAGCGAGATCCCATTAGTCAGTCACACTGACGTTACGTCGAACGTGACTGACTGATAGGGAACTAGAATATATCACTCTTTCCAATTAGTGTAACTGCCAAAAATATCATAGTTCATTTAAAGACAGCTCATTCAGTTCAGTCCAATAGCCTATGTAAAGTTCTTCAATTATGAAATGAGTTCAATTGGGCAATATAGCATTGTTTACTAATATGAAGCCTTATTAACAAGCCTTTGTAAAAGAATAGTTAGCACATTTGTTTGTAAGGTAACAACCTTGACAGCTGTGCTGAATTAATGTTTGTGTTTGTCATGTGACAATTAAGCATACTACTCAGAAACATTTGTTGCTTATTAAGGCCTTTCACACAGTAATACCAGTAAATTGCCATAAAATTACCGGAACGACTTTACCAGTAAATTCAAAAATGTGCTGTTCACACAGGTAACAACGTTCCGTCTTTTTTCCGGAAAAGCACCATTCACACAGGTTTCAAATTACCGGTAAATTCTGTGACATCATTAACCAGAAACGACCTCTTAATGGCTGTGCCTCCCGGTGTTTTTGTTGATGTTTTAATTTTTGTATCAAACGTTCACATTCACGCAGCGATTTTGGCCCAGAGACATCCATTACACGACTTCAAAGAAAACTACACGGCGCGTCAGTGTTGCCAGATTGGATGGACGATTTCCAGCCCAAAAGCTCACAAAAACCCGCCCAAAACTTTAACTGTCAAAATAATGTGATATAATGTAAATCAAGGTTGATAAGAGCCATTTTTAACTCATTATAATGAAATAATGATGACAAAATATAAATATATATATATATAATATAATGCTAGATACATTTCCCATGGATCAAATTGGGGCAAATACATTAAAGAGAACGACCAAATATGATTAAAATATGCAAGCAGACACTGTCAAAACGGCAATCAAGAAATTAACCGATACCCTCGAAAAACACATGCATCATTTTCAGTGTCAACAGAATTTAAATGCAAAAAAGTGCCCAATATAAGTGATCGGAATAAGCAACGTAATTATAGGTATTTCACACTCGTTCATGCACACACCATGACAGTCAAAACTGTGTCATTCTGTATGATAATCCGACAATAAAATAAAAAAATTAACAACAACAATAATGCTCTTACCTTCGTGTCGCTCTATAATTTCACACAGAACTAAGTCTTTCGTGAAGTTCATATTGAACATAGGCCTAATATAGAACTTTGCAGTCAAAACTAACAAGTCCATCAGCTTTAAAGGATCCAATCTGGACCGTTTAAAAGATAAAAGACAGGATCGTATAGATATAAATATTTTGATTAAATAATTTAACTGTGGTCTGATTTCGGAGTTGCAGTGCCTTCATGTCATCTCCCTCAACAGGTGTAATTCACGTTTTGAGAGTTAAAACACTCTCCACTCTTTACCATCTAACTTATATATAGGCATTATGATCACTTACAGTTATACATTCAAAATCAGATCCGTTATCGCGCTAAAAACCCGTCGCTCATGAATCATCACGTCTGTCTGCTGATCCCTAGTGATAGGCTAAAAGTGCTGCCGCGACGTCAACATCAGCACCAGTCTCTTTGCAGCGTGCGTGTGTGAACCCGCCCAATCTGGCAACACTGCACACTGCGCGGAGTAAATGCGCCGAATGTTGTGATTGGCCCAGAGCCGCTGAATTTTTTAATTTCAACGGCTCTGGACTGGCCCAGAGTACACCTCTTACGTCTTACATCACTGCGTTCTGAAATTGTACGTCCTCATACCGGTAATCTTCACTCTGCGTTCACACACAGCATCATTCTGGCAATTTACTGGTAATGTTACAACTTCTCATACCGGTAAATTGCCGGAACGAATTTACCGGTATTTTTGAAAAGGTCCTGTTCACACATGATCTCTTTACGGCAATTTACTGGTAATTTTCCGGAAAAGTCTGTATGTGTGAAAGGGCTTATTGTGTACTGTTTCACACACTATTCTTTAAAAAATAGTAGGCAGTATGCACTGTGTACTGGGCAGTAAGCAGTAAGCAAGTATGCCATTTCGAACACAGCCCCTGACACTGAAGTGATTTTTATATTTGATAATATATTTTTCGTAGGCTATATGAATGCTTTTGTTTAGATGTAAAAAAATAAAGGTAATGCATTATTTGTTTCTTTCTAGGCTATTTGTTCTTATACTGTTTTTTTTATTATTATTATTATTTTTTTGCATCTGTTCTTATTTATATTAGGAAAGATCAAATAAAAAACAGCTATATTGTGATTGTTAATATAGTAGCCTAATTATTAATAAGAAAAGAACTGGAGGAAAACTTTAATCTTTCTCATAATCAACCTTGCTGACTCTATATCGACTTTAAATGGGTGTAGCAGTCATTTTTTGTTCGATTCCAAAAAATCATACATCATTTTGAAGGTATTTTAATGGAGAATGTGAAAATAAAAATAACTCATTTTTCAAATTTGCTTGACTCATTTTGTCAGCACAGGTCAAATTATTCTCGGGAGGAAGCATGTGTGGAGGCGCTAAATGACAACAACGCATGCGGGATGTTTCAGATGGTATGGTAAGTGTAAACACATGAATCGGATATGGGTCACAATTAAAAGAACGTGTAAACGGACAGCCCAAAAAATTGGATATAGGCAACAAATCAGAATTGAGCATCAAGACCTGCAGTGTAAACGAGGCCTAAGAGTGTTATGTGCTAAGACAATGTTACTTCTTAAAGGTGAAAATTGTAATCAATATGATAATGGAATTTCCATCACATGTATACGCACATGCAGACTGTACGCGTTCATAGTATATCAAAGAAATTAATGTATTTTAATGTAATTTGTAATTTGAAATTTGTAATTTCATTCCTGGTTTATTGTATTTCAGTTTTACAAATGAAAAGGAAACGAGCAATCACAGAAGTAAATATTCTGGAAAGAATAAACTGCTTTGTGTGCATTTTTTACCTAGCTGTCTAGCTTCTTCAGGGCAACGTAGTTGTGAGGACAGCATAGTAGCGGTTAACCAGCATTGAAAACAGATGAGCGCACATGTGCATATAAAGCTCCCATTCTGGGCAAGTTCACAGGATTTTTAAAAAATTTTATTTAATGTTTTATTTGTTAGGAACAGATACAATAAACATAGATGAAAACTGAAATAACAGTCATCCCATGCATGTACCATAGTGCTTATAGCCTAAACTAATTTGCAACACTTTTATATATTACAATTACAAAATAAATAAATAAAAATTATAAATAAAATAAATAAAATGGCGTGGCGCGCACGGACGCAGCGGCTTCTCTCTCTCCCAACAGAACGGTATTTTCGTGTTTTTTGTCTTGTAAGTCGCAATGTTTTTGTACATCTTCGTCTCGTCTACCTGTCTTTAAGCACGCATACAGTCGTGAGTTTCTGCTCGATGTCGGCAGAACCACATTTTTAGAGTTAAACTCTGCGCACGCCGAAGAGCTGCGGGACCTCGGTCTGCTCCGGAGGCCTACACCATCAACGTAGGCTTACCCCCACTACTGCATCTCCCAGAGCGGAGGCGCTACAAGCGGCGTGAGAGGAAGCAGAAGAGGGGTAAGCGTGGAGGTATCCGAGCTAGGCTAGCGGCTAACCCACACAAGCCAGCTATCCCCACCATCATACTGGCGAACGTACGCTCTTTGGACAATAAACTGGACTACATCCGACTACTTCGCTCTACTCAGAGGACTGTAAGAGACGGTTGTGTTTTTGTGTTTACAGAAACATGGCTTAACAACAGCATTCCGGACTGCGCCATTCAGCTTGACCAGCTAATATGCTATCGAGCAGACAGAGCTCTCGTCGAGGGAGGTAAGAGACGCGGCGGCGGGCTTTGTATTTACATCAATGATGCATGGTGCCGCGACGCTGTTGTGGCCTGCAAACACTACTCACCCCTGGTGGAGTTTATGATTATTAAGTGCCGGCCGTTCTATCTACCGAGGGAATTTACAGCCATACTGCTCGTTGCTGTATACATCCCTCCCAGCTCCAATAACAACAACAGGAGTGAGGCACTAAATGATCTGTACCAGCACATCAGTGGGCAGCAGACAGCCCACCCAGATGCTTTTCTCATCTTGGCTGGGGATTTCAACCACGCAGACTTAAGGAGTGTGTTCCCAAAAATTCACCAACATATAGACTTTCCAACAAGGGGAAAAAATACCCTGGACTTTGTTTACACCACACAGAGAGGAGCTTATAAGGCCCTCCCCCTCCCCCACCTCGGAGCCTCAGACCACATCACTGTCATGCTAATGCCTGCATACAGACCGCTCGTTAATGCCATCAAACCAGTACACAAACAGATACAAGTGTGGCCTGAAGGGTCGTCAGATGCACTTCAAGACTGTTTTGACACTACTGACTGGGATATGTTTAAGCAGGCTGCCACATACAACAATACTACAGACCTCCAAGAGTACTCAGAGACTGCCACTGCCTACATCACCAAGTGTATTGATGATGTTACGGTCAAGTCACCTTTATTTATATAGCGCTTTTAACAATACAAATTGTGACAAAGCAACTGCACAATATCAAAATAGGAAAATAGTGTCAATAATGTAAAATGACAAGATTAAACACTCAATTTTCAGTTAAACGGTTTTTCACACGGTCACAAAGTATATCACTGTCCGGGCCAACCAGAAGCCGTGGCTGACAGGGGAGGTCTACAGACTTCTGAAGGCTCGGAATACTGCCTTTAGAGCTGGAGATGAGGATGGCCTGAAGACAGCTAGGGCCAACCTATCCCGCGGCATCAGAGAGGCCAAGAGACAGTACTCCAGGAGGATAGCCCATCGTTTCAGCGACAGCAGA
Source organism: Schizothorax lantsangensis (assembly GCA_027422415.1). NCBI lineage: Eukaryota > Metazoa > Chordata > Actinopteri > Cypriniformes > Cyprinidae > Schizothorax > Schizothorax lantsangensis. Next base: position 7,504,669 of record CM049849.1, read on the forward strand.
GACACTCGGAGCCTGTGGCAGTGGATTCAGACCATTACGGACTACAAGCCCCCACCACAGACCTGTGACAGAACCATCCCCCTGCTGAATGAGCTGAATGCCTTCTTTGCTCGCTTTGAGGCACAAAACAGCACCACTGCACAGAAGACTCCACCTCCTCCCGGCAACCAGGTGATGACGCTGTCCCCAGACAGCGTGAGGAGATCCCTCAGCAGGATCAATGCACGCAAAGCTCCGGGTCCTGACAACATTCCTGGGCGTGTACTGAGAGACTGTGCAATGGAAGTCACTGATGTCTTCACAGACATTTTCATCATCTCTCTAAGTCAGGCTGTTGTCCCCACATGCTTCAAAGCTACCACCATCATTCCAGTCCCGAAGAAGTCATCTCCATCCTGCTTCAATGACTACCGTCCAGTAGCAGTCACTCCTATTCTCATGAAGTGCTTTGAACGGCTAGTCATGCAACACATCAAATCTGTCCTCCCCCCCTCCCTGGACCCCTTCCAGTTTGCATATAGGTCCAATCGCTCGACCGATGATGCCATCGCCACTGCCCTCCACCCAGCCCTCACACATCTGGACAAAACGAACACGTATGTCAGATTGCTGTTCATAGACTTCAGTTCAGCATTCAACACAATCATCCCTCAACAGCTCATTCATAAACTGGTCCAGCTGGGGGCTCAATACGTCGCTGTGCAACTGGCTGTTGGACAGGCAGTACGGGTCGGCAGTAACACATCCAGCACCATCAAACACTGAACACAGGGGCCCCCCAAGTATGTGTGCAGAGCCCCCTCCTCTTCACTCTGCTGACCCACGACTGCACACTGTCACACAACTCCAACCTCTTCATTAAATTTGCGGTTGACATTACTGTGGTGGGTCTCATCAGCAACAGAGATGAGACAAACTACAGGAGCGAGGTGAGCCGCCTGGCCGGGTGGTGCAGTGACAACAATCTCTCTCTGAATGTGGAGAAGACGAAGGAGATTGTTGTTGACTTCAGGAGAGTGCACTCTCTGCATGCTCCTCTGACCATCAATGGTGCGACCGTGGAGAGAGTGAGCAGCACCAAGTTCCTGGGTGTACACATCACAGAGGACTTCTCCTGGACCAACAACACAGCAGCACTAGCCAAGAAAGCACAACAGCGTCTCTACTTCCTCCGAAAACTCAGAAGAGCTAGAGCCTGGCCCCCATCATGTGCACCTTCTACAGAGGCACCATCGAGAGCATTCTGACTAGCTGCATCACTATGTGGTATGGCGCCTGCAACACGTCCTGCCGCAAGTCCCTTCAACGGATAGCGAGAGCAGCTGAGAAGATCGTTGGTGTCTCTCTCCCCTCCCTCCAGGACATCTACAGCACCCGTCTCACCCGCAAAGCCCTCTGCATTGCAGGTGATACCACCCACCCGACACACAGCTTCTTCAGTCTGCTACCATCAGGGAGGAGACTGCGGAGTTTCCAGGCCAGGACCAACAGACTGAAGGACAGCTTCATCCACCAGGCTGTCAGGAAGCTGAACTCTCTCCCGTCCTTGCCCCCCCTCCCCTCTCTTACACCACGCACCACTGAACTCTGACCCCACCCCCCACACACCACACCCACCCCCCACACCACACACACACACACACGCACGCCCGCACACACGCACACACGCACACACACACACACACACACACACACATACATACATACATACATACATATAAATACACACACACACATATACATACACACACATTATGACCAGCACCAGTCACTTTGTACAGCATTGGACTGACCTCATTCAACTACCTCTTCTGACAGTCTGAATAAAGACTGCTCTCTTTTTGTCACTTTAAATAGAATAGAATAGACTTAATAAGCTCTCTGGACTACACCATTCATATTCTGCACTGTCTGTGTATTTCACTGGTTTGCACTATCTACCAAGTGCTTTATCTATTTTTTATTATTATTATTATTTTTATTTTTTTTCTACATGTCCTTATTTGTATATTTGTGCGTTCTACTGTTAGTGTTTAGTGTTATCTGTATGCACCAGGGAGTAAGAGAGTAACGCAATTTCAATTCTCTGTATGTATGTACGGTACATGTGGCAGAATTGACAATAAAGCTGACTTTGACTTTTGACTTTGATACAGCGCCAGACATGACCGATTATCTTGTATGCAAAACAAGTACTTTAAGCTGTGCTGTTGTTGGCTGCTACAGTAACGGCAACAAGCTAAGGTATTCCTTTAACCCTCCGCACATACAGTATATATATTTAGTAATATTGAAAAAGTTTCAATTCAGTCAATCTTTTTTAGCCCGTTTAAAAAGTCTTGAACTCTTGAATGGAATTATAATGTATGTGGAGCTCAGTAGAAAACATTCTGACATACTGTTCAAGGATTATTATTTTACTCCCAAAGAGGAGATGCACATTTTGTACATACATCATCACCAAAGATAAAAGCATACAAGGATGAATGCATTTCCTGAAAGCCTCTGGTGCAACTCTCAAAAGGGGAAATAATCCACTTAATGGTGAGTCACTGGAACAACTAGCTGATTAATGTACTCTAAAAAAAAAAAATCTGATATGATGCCGCAAATGTGCACTTATAAGGGTGATATGACGCAACTCGTTATGAGTGTTGCTTTATTATCATCAGTCAACTAATATATTCCCATTGCATCATTATGCAGATTTGAGTTTGTGTTAAAGGGAACTCTAATCAAACTAATTGTTTTACAAACATTGTGCATAAAAATACTTTATATGCTACAAATAACAGTTAAAAAAGTGATATTTTCAGATTTTCACTGAAATTATAGTGAATTACAGATTCAAAAATGTACTTCTGGTTATGTATTTTAATTTCAGCCACTGGGTCATGTTTATTTATTTTTAGAGCAAAAACTAGTCCAGTGACCTGTGAGAATGAATTGTGTCAAAGCAGAAATCTGGGATTCTATTTTATTTTCCAAAAGTTTTTAAAGAAACATTTACTAAAACATTGCTAAAAAAATACTCACCTGAGAAAAAAAGCAACTGAAACAGCCTATCCATTGTGATGGATTTAAAGTATGTATGGAACCTGAAACTGTTGTTATTCTAGATGTTCTTTCCACAAACACAATTAAAACAAGAGCTTAAGCATTTAAATGTAATACAAGACAAAACTCATGACTAGATCCCAGCAGTTACCTCCAGCAACAGGCAGATTGAATGATCCCAACACACATATTTGTATATTTATACATTACATTTCATGCAAAATCTTTTCTCAGATGCAAAATATTAGCAAAAAAAATACACAACTTTATTTCCATTTGGAGATTTGTTTGCTCTTCATTCAAATATGGAAATAGTAAGTGCTCAGTAAAAACACACAGTTCTCCATTACTCTTTTGATACCCACAACTAAATATAAGCTCTTAAAAGGTGCCTTGACAGGGTTATGAAACACAAAAATGAAATGAAAAGAAACAAAAACTATCAGAAACTAAAAAAAACCTAAAGTGTCACGATCTCCAGCTGGAGTGCCCATGAGCTCCTCTAGAGGGCACTCCATTCTGTACCTTGCTATTCACTCAGGACTCCATTTCCCATAATCCTTTGCCCGGACTCATCAGCACTCATTACCAGTTCACAGTGGCCTCATATTAGTAGGACTATAAGAATAGCACACAATTGCTGATGCAATCTTCAGCGAATAGCAATATTCACTGATGATTGAATGTTTAGCCCTTCCAAGTTTCTCAGTTTCCTAGATTTTGCCTTTCTCGTGTTTTGATCCTTTGATCATTACCTTGTTTTTGACTTATTGCTGCCTGCCCTGACCTTTGCCTGTCTTGTGGATTACTCTTTTGCCTGTGCCTCGGACGTTATTGTTTGCTCTTGTTTGACCCTACCTATTCTGAGTACACTCTGGAAAAAAGCCTTGCTTTTGGATCCCCAACTCCGTCGTTATGTCTCCCTTCATTACATAAAGAGATAAATCCGTCAAAACATCAAATAGTTGAAATACCATGAGAGAGTGTAGTTAAAACAGCAAATTTTGTACTTCACATTAGTGAATTACATCCACTAAACATGGGCTAAAAAAAATAAAAAAAATAAAAATTAATCGTGATTAATCGCAGTTGATCCCACCTAACATTGACGTTTTTAAATATACTTTTATATTGCAATAATTTCACATTCAATCTTCAAATTAATTTAGAAACAACATACAGACAGTATATTTTAATTATTTGTTTAATGGCATTGTTTATTATGACTGAAGGCGAGTATCACTGATATCAATACTACTGATCTCTCTAGGAAATTCTTTTTTTCCTAATATTAACCACTGAGTATAGCCATTCAACATTACAGTATAATTTTAACATTTATTAGAAAATAACAGATTCTAATTTAAGTGAACTTAAAACAATCTTAACATGCCCTTCAGCAAGCAGGAAATATACAGAAATAGAATAAAGTTATCAAACACTAAATTCTAAATTAATCATAGATGAATCCTTAAAGCTACAAAAGTTACTGATTTCGTCTTTTTAGGTATTCAGGCACGTAGTGCTGAAACCCTGTTGTGATTGTAGGGATTTTTATTATTATTTTTCTCCGGTAAAATGATCGTGCAGAACAAACCGTAAGGCCTAGAGAGCTGAAACAATATCCTTGTCCAAATACCCTCACTTGCGGTCTTGTGCCACTTGAGAGCACGTGTGCGCGACAGGAAGTAAGTCAAGTCAAGTCACCTTTATTTATATAGTGCTTTTAACAATACAAATTGTGTCAAAGCAACTGCACAATATCAAAATAGGAAAATAGTGTCAATAATGTAAAATGACAGGATTAAACACTCAATTTTCAGTTAAAGGCATTTCATTATTGAATTCAGTGATGGCATCGTCCAGCTCAGTTCAGTTCAAAAAGTTTCTGTTCAATCAAGTGGATGATATCGCTGGAAATGAAGTGTCCCCAACTAAGCAAGCCAGAGGCGACAGCGGCAAGGAACCAAAACTCCATCGGTGACAGAACAGAGAAAAAAACCTTGGGAGAAACCAGGCTCAGTCGGGGGGCCATTTCTCCTCTGGCCAGACAACACAGCAGTTCAATTCCAACTGCTGCAAAGTAAGATTGTAAGGGCTCAACTGGTTCCAGTGGTCTTTTCCCGATGGCTGTCTAGGTGACGGGGTCCTCACTGGGGATCTGTCTCTGGGGCTCATCTAGGTGTGCTGGTCTCTGCTGACATTCAGGGCTGTAGAGGTCGTCTCTAGGTGCTGATCCACCATCTCATCTGGTGATTGCAGTGACCTCGGAATAAGAAAGAAACAGACTAATATTAGCGTAGATGTCAATCTTTTTACGATGTAACAAGTAAATCATGTGTTATGGGAAGTGTTCCCGGTTCCGGTTGATCTAATTAATGCAGACTAACAATCCTTTAACGGATTTGAATATTAGAAGTGTATTAGTGTGTTATGTGTAAGCCAGGTTAAAGAGATGGGTCTTTAATCTAGATTTAAACTGACAGAGTGTGTCTGCCTCCCCAACAGTGTTTGGTAGATTGTTCCAGAGTTTGGGCGCTAAATAGGAAAAAGATCTGCCGCCCGCTGTTGGTTTTTATATTCTAGGTATTATCAAATGGCCAGAGTTTTGAGAATGCAGTGGCCGTGGAGGACTATAATGTGATAAGAGCTCGCTCAAGTACTGAGGAGCTAAACCATTCAGGGCTTTAGAAGTAATTAACAAGATTTTAAATTCTATATGATGTTTAGTAGGGAGCCAGTGCAGTGTTGACAGAACCGGGCTAATGTGGTCATGCTTCCTGGTTCTAGTAAGCCAGTGCAGTGTTGACAGAACCAGGCTAATGTGGTCATGCTTCCTGGTTCTAGTAAGAACTCTAGCTGCTGCATTTTGAACCATCTGTAGTTTGTTTATTAAGTGTGCAGAACAACCACCCAATAAAGCATTACAATAATCTAACCTTGAGGTCATAAACGCATTAATTAATATTTCTGCATTTGACATTAAGAGCACAGGTCTCAGTTTAGATATATTTTTAAGATGAAAAAATGCAGTTTTACAAATGCTAGAAACGTGGCTGTCAAAGGAGAGATTGCTATCAAATAGCACACCTAGGTTCCTGACTGATGACGAAGAATCGACAGAGCAGCCATCAAGTGTTAGACAGTGTTCTAGGTTATTACTTGTGGGGGTTTTAGGTCCGATAATTAACACCTCTGTTTTTTTTCAGAATTTAGTAGTAAGAAATTACTCGTCATCCAGTTTTTTATATCGACTATGCATTCCATAAGTTTCTCAATTTGGTGTGTTTCACCAGGCCGTGAAGAAATATAGAGCTGAGTATCATCAGCATAAAAGTGAAAGCTAACCCCGTGTTTCCTAATGATATTTCCCAAGGGTAACATATAAAGCGTGAAAAGTAACGGCCCTAGTACTGAGCCTTGAGGTACTCCATACTGCACTTGTGATCGATATGATACCTCTTCATTCACTGCTACGAATTGATGGCGGTCAGATAAGTACGATTTGAACCATGCTAATGCACTTCCACTAATGCCAACAAAGTTTTGTAGTCTATTCAAAAGAATGTTGTGATCGATAGTGTCGAATGCAGCGCTAAGATCCAGTAGCACTAATAGAGAGATATAACCACGATCAGATGATAAGAGCAGGTAATTTGTCACTCTAATGAGAGCAGTCTCAGTACTATGAGATGGTCTAAATCCTGACTGGAAATCCTCACAGATATAATTTTTCTCTAAGAAGGAATATAATTGTGAGGATACAACCTTTTCTAGTATATTCGACATAAAAGGGAGATTCGAGATCGGTCTGTAATTAACTAGATCTTTGGGGTCAAGTTGTGTTTTTTTAATGAGAGGCTTAATAACAGCCAATTTAAAGTTTTTGGGGACATATCCTAATGACAATGACGAATTAATAATAGCCAAAAGAGGATCTATGACTTCTGGAAGCACCTCTTTTAGTAGTTTAGATGGAATAGGGTCTAACATACATGTTGTTGGTTTAGATGATTTAACAAGTTTATACAATTCTTCCTCTCCTATAGTAGCGAATGAGTGGAATTGTTCCTCAGGGGATCTATAGTGCACTATTTGATGTGATACTGTAGCTGACGGCTGCATGGTTACAATTTGATCTCTAATAGTATCAATTTTGGAAGTAAAATAGTTCATAAAATAGACATTACTGCTGTGCTGTTGGGAAATGTCAACACCTGTTGATGCTTTATTTTTTGTTAATTTTGCCACTGTATTGAATAAATACCTGGGTTTATGTTTGTTTTCTTCTAAAAGAGACGAAAAGTAATCAGATCTAGCAGTTTTTAAAGCTTTTCTGTAGGATAGGGTACTTTCCCGCCAAGCTAAACGAAATACCTCTAGTTTTGTTTTCCTCCAGCTGCGCTCCATTTTCTGGGCTGCTCTCTTTAGAGTGCGAGAGTGCTCATTATACCACAGTGTTGGACTCTTTTCCTTAATCTTCCTTAAGCGTAAAGGAGCAACCGTATCTAAAGTGCTAGAAAAGAGAGGGTCCATAGTTTCTGTTACATCATCAAGTTGTTCTGAGCTGTTGGATATGCTGAGGAATTGAGATAAATCAGGAAGATTTTACTGGCCTAAGGGACCATAGAAAGTGTTTTGTCTCAGTGCATCTCAGTGTGGTATGGAAACAGCTCCAGTCAAGACTGCAAAGCCTTGCAGAGAGTTGTGCGCTTAGCTGAGCGTATCTCTGGGTCGGCTCTCCCCTCTCTGCAGGACATCTACATCAAACGATGCAGAGGCAGAGCTGACAAAATCATCAAAGATTCAAATCACCCTGGAAACTGTCTTTTCACTAGGCTGCCATCTGGTAAGCGCTTCCGCTGCCTGATGGCAAAAACAGAGAGACTCAGGAGGAGTTTCTTCCCCACGGCCATCAGGCTCCTGAACTCAAAGTCAGCCTCTTAAAAACATCATCTGACTTACTTCAAATCACTAATCACACACTCATTATTAATCTCTACCTCATAACTACCTCATAACTGTCAGTGTCATTTGCTCATTTGCACACTTGCACACTTGCACACAACACGTTCTGTATCTTGTAAATCGTATCTTATTTTTATATTTATTTTATTTTTTGTGATTGGCTGCTTCATGTCAACCATGTATAACCTGTTGCACATTCCTCTCTGTACAGTCATGCTTATCTTAATATTTAATTCTACACCTTACTGTCATGCACATTCTTTTACATTTTATATTTTATTCTTATATCTTATTTTTCATTCATCTTATCTTATGTTTACTTCCCTTGTGTTGTTTTTTCAATATTTGCACTGTCCATGGAGCGGACCCGACTCTCATTTCACTGCTGGTTATACAGTCTCTGTATAGTCGTGTATGTGACAAATAAAACTTGAAACTTGAAACTTGAGATTACTTACAAAGCAGTCTTTTGTGGTAGAAGTGATGGTTCTACCATATTTGTAAGAAGGAGTTGAGTTTACACAAGACTAGATAATGATCTGATATATCATCGCTTTGCTGCAGAATTTCAACACCATTAACATCAATTCCATGTGACAGTATTAAATCTAGAGTATGATTTCGACTATGAGTAGGGCCTGAAACGTGTTGTCTAACCCCAATAGAGTTCAGAATGTCTATGAATGCTGATCCTAATGCATCTTTTTCATTATCAATGTGGATATTAAAATCACCCACAATTAAGACTTTATCTGCAGCCAGCACTAACTCTGATAGAAGATCAGCAAATTCTTTAATAAAGTCTGTATGGTGCCCTGGTGGCCTGTATGCAGTAGCCAGTACAAACATCACGGGGGATTTATCATTAATACCTTTTTCTCTAGATAATTTTATATGAAGCACCGTTACTTCAAAGGAGTTATACTTAAAGCCTGTCTTCTGAGAAATACTGAGAATATTGTTATAGATTGTAGCAACACCTCCCCCTTTGCCTTTTGAACGCGGCTCATTTTTGTAACAGTAATCTTGGGGGGTAGACTCGTTTAAAATACTGTATTCATCTGGTTTTAGCCATGTTTCTGTCAAACAGAGCAAATCTAGGTTATGATCATTAATCAAATCATTTACAAAAAGTGCTTTTGTAGAAAGGGACCTGATATTCAGTAAGCCAAGTTTTATCAATTGTTTCTGTGTATTGTAAACATTTTTTTATTTTTTGAACATCAATTAAATTGTTACTATTACTTTGGTTTGGACGTTTTCTGTATTTTCTAGTTCGGGGAACAGACACAGTCTCTATAGTGTGATATCTAAGTGAAGGAGTCTCTATGTGCTGAGAATTAACTGACTTCTGTGACGTGAGGCGGCTAGCAGACGGTCGGTTTATCCAGTCTATCTGCTTCCTGACCTGGGCTCCAGTTAGTCAAGTATGAACTCTAAGACTATGTGCCATATTTCTAGAGAGAAGAGCGGCACCATCCCAGGAGGGATGAACACCATCTCTTTTCAACAGGTCAGGTCTGCCCCAAAAACTCGTCCAATTGTCTATAAAACCTATGTTGTTTTGCGGGCACCACTTAGACATCCAGCCATTGAGTGACGACAGTTTGCTATGAATCTCATCACCCCGGTAAGCAGGGAGGGAGCCAGAGCATATTACAGTGTCTGACATCATACTTGCAAGTTCACACACCTCTTTAACATTATTTTTAGTGATCTCCGACTGGCGAAGTCGAACATCATTAGCGCCGGCGTGGATAATAATCTTACTGAATTTACGTTTAGCATTAGCCAGCACTTTTAAATTTGCCAAGATGTCAGGCGCTCTGGCTCCCGGTAAACAATGGACTATGGTGGCTGGTGTCTCTATTTTCACGTTCAGTACAATAGAATCGCCAATAACTAGAGCACTTTCACCAGGTTTCTCAGTGGGTGCGTCACTGAGTGGGGAGAACCTGTTTGATGTTCTGATCGGAATGGAATGCGTTTATGACCTCAAGGTTAGATTATTGTAATGCTTTATTGGGTGGTTGTTCTGCACGCTTAATAAACAAATTACAGATGGTTCAAAATGCAGCAGCTAGAGTTCTTACTAGAACCAGGAAGTATGAGCACATTAGCCCGGTTCTGTCAACACTGCACTGGCTCCCTACTAAACATCGTATAGATTTTAAAATCTTGTTAATTACTTATAAAGCCCTGAATGGTTTAGCTCCTCAGTACTTGAGCGAGCTCTTATCGCATTATAGTCCTTCATGTCCGCTGCGTTCTCAAAACTCTGGCCATTTGATAATACCTAGAATATCAAAATCAACTGCGGGCGGCAGATCTTTTTCCTATTTAGCGCCCAAACTCTGGAACAATCTACCAGACACTGTTCGGGAGGCAGACACACTCTGTCAGTTTAAATCTAGATTAAAGACCCATCTCTTTAACCTGGCGTACACATAACACACTAATATACTTCTATTATTCAAATCCGTTAAAGGATTGTTAGGCTGCATTAATTAGATCAACCGGAACCGGGAACACTTCCCATAACACATGATGTACTTGTTACATCGTAAAAAGATTGACATCTACGCTAATATTAGTCTGTTTCTTTCTTATTCCGAGGTCACTGCATTCACCAGATCAGATGGTGGATCAGCACCTAGAGACGACCTTTACAGCCCTGAACGTCAGCAGAGACCAGGACACCTAGATGAGCCCCAGAGACAGACCCCCAGTGAGGACCCCGTCACCTAGACAGCCATCAGGAAAAGACCTCGGGAACCAGTTGAGCCATCCAATCTGACTTTGCAGCAGTTGGAATTGAACTGCTGTGTCGTCTCGCCAGAGGAGAAATGGCCCCCCGACTGAGCCTGGTTTCTCCCAAGGTTTTTTTCTCCGTTCTGTCACCAATGGAGTTTTGGTTCCTTGCCGCTGTCGCCTCTGGCTTGCTTAGTTGGGGACACTTCATTTCCAGCAATATCGTCGACTTGATTGAACAGAAACTTTTTGAACTGAACTGAGCTGGACGATGCCATCACTGAATTCAACAATGAAATGCCTTTAACTGAAAATTGAGTGTTTAATCTTGTCATTTTACATTATTGACACTATTTTCCCATTTTGATATTGTGCAGTTGCTTTGTCACAATTTGTATTGTTAAAAGCGCTATATAAATAAAGGTGACTTGACTTGACTTGACTTGAAAAACATGTGTCAGGTGCTTCTTAATAAGCATGCAAAGGTTTTTTGCTCAATCTCGATCAAACCACTGCAGCAGAATTCTCTGGACTCTCTAGATCAATAATTATCAAAAAATTTGAATTTTGTCCTTTGGTTAGCTATAAGGGGCGTGGCCAAATATATCCAAAAGCCTATACAACCTAAATGAAAACTCAAAACTTTATGAAACTCATTGAAAAACATATCAGGTGCTTCTTAATAAGCATGCAAAGTTTCATGGAGATCGGACCATAGGTGGCACTATAACAGTTAAAAAGGCCTCAAAAACACAATATTTATATGGTAAGTGACCTCAAATTGTAGAACATGTTCATATATTCACACAAACACTACATCTTCATATCATATGACAGATCTCCTCATTTTGAACAACTTTTCCTCTGGGACTAATTTTGTCAATCAAATCGTTCATTAAATATTCTCAATTATATTAAAAAGCTACTTTTGTGAAATAGTCCTAGGTTCTTTTGCTCAATCTCGATCAAACCACTGCTGCAGAATTCTCTGGACTCTCTAGATCAATAATTATCAAAAAAAAAAATTGGTTTGCTATAACGTGGTCATTTAGATAAGGGGCGTGGCCAAATATATCCAAAAGCCTATAAAACCTAAAACTTTACGAAACTAGGTGAGAACACATGTCAGATGATTCTTAACAAGCATACAAAGTTTCATGGAGATCAGACTATAGGTGACACTATAACTGCCATAAAAGCTCATAACTATCACATTTCTATGGTAAATTAGCTGGAATTGCCAAAAAAGCTAATTTTATTCACTGATTTAGCTGGATACACGCTTGCTAAATATTATGCAATGTCTTTTTACTTATGTGCATGAATGCCTTAAAGTGCTTGAACCCCGGTAATTGCTGTTTGCAGCTATATTTTCTTCTGCACTGCAAAAAATGGCTTATCTTGCTTAGTATTTTTGCCTTCTTTCTAGTCAAAATATCTAAAAATTCTTAAATCAAGATAATTTTACTAGATAAGCAAAATGACTTAAAATATTTAGTCTTGTTTCCATGGAAAAAAACTAAATTAAGTGCATTTTGCTTAAAACAAGTAAAATTATCTGCCAGTGGGGAAAGTAAAATACTCTTGTTTTAAGCAAAATGCACTTAATTTAGTTTTTTCTTACTCAATTTTCAGTTAAAGGCATTTCATTATTGAATTCAGTGATGGCATCGTCCAGCTCAGTTCAGTTCAAAAAGTTTCTGTTCAATCAAGTCGACGATATTGCTGGAAATGAAGTGTCCCCAACTAAGCAAGCCAGAGGCGACAGCGGCAAGGAACCAAAACTCCATTGGTGACAGAACGGAGAAAAAAACCTTGGGAGAAACCAGGCTCAGTCGGGGGGCCATTTCTCCTCTGGCCAGACGACACAGCAGTTCAATTCCAACTGCTGCAAAGTCAGATTGGAGGGCTCAACTGGTTCCCGAGGTCTTTTCCTGATGGCTGTCTAGGTGACGGGGTCCTCACTGGGGGTCTGTCTCTGGGGCTCATCTAGGTGTCCTGGTCTCCGCTGACGTTCAGGGCTGTAAAGGTCGTCTCTAGGTGCTGATCCACCATCTGATCTGGTGAATGCAGTGACCTCGGAATAAGAAAGAAACAGACTAATATTCTTATTATTAATATTAATATTAATATTAGTAGTATACTTCAAGTTTATTTTATTAAGTATACTTAAGTAAAGTTCATTTTTAAGTATACTTTTTGTAGTAAGTATACAAATATCAGTGTATTAGTAGTATACTCGTAAGTGTAGTATTTCAATGCTCATTGGGACTAAATTGGCCCACTTTCCAGTATATAAAAGTATACTTTTAAGTATACTTTAAGTATTAACAGTAGTAAACTTTGAGTACACAACTAGTTTACATCAAAGTTTTTAGCTTGTGGGCTACTTTGAAGTATAGTCTCAGTAAACTACTAGTTTTTGTAGGTTTATACTGCAAGTATACTCATAAGTTTTCTTTAAGTGAACTTTACATCATACATTAATTAGACTGCTCTGTCCCTATTTAAGTATTAATTTGTATATATTTTGTTAAATGAATATCTGGGTAAGGCTTTAGATTACAACCCGCAACGTACCGCATAAGTAAACAGAATTAACAGTGTAACTTTTTTGTAATTATAGTGTACCTATTCAGTACCTCTGTGTAGGTATAAGGGAATAATATGTGAAGTTTGGGGAATAAATGTGTAATAACCAGTAAAATTACAACTTATTTCTACTGTAAGTATTTTGAAACTAAGGGGTACCTATTCTAATATTATGTGGTATGTAGGCTATACAACAATCTTATATTTGCAAGTGATTTAGCAAAAACATACACTGTGTAGGCCTACTTTTTAAACACGCTGGGTTATTGTTTCAATACAAACGATCGGTTGAAACGCGATTGGGCTAGTTGTGAGTAGTAATTGGGCGGGTTTTCTTGTTAAAACCTGGCAACCCTGGTTAGGAATGTGGAGGTTCAAACACGAACGGTTCTGTGTGCGACGAAATCCGAGTCTGCAGTGCTTAAGTGTGGAAAATAGGAAAAAAAAATAATCGAAGCGCAGACGAGGGACAACTTTGAAACTGTCTGGAGTGTGTTCGTTTAAAACTGGAGCAGTGAATGTGGTGATTGGGAACTGGAAACAGCTTGAATGGTGCTTGAGACGAGTCTATCTGTGTCTGTGGTGCTCATTACAGGAATATACTGTATGTCGAAAATACAAGAAAACTAATCGAAACGAAGAGGAGAGAGATTTTTGAAACTGACTGGAATGTGTTCTTTTAAAACTGGAGGGTTTTATCCGAGTATGTTCTCACAACATTGAGCGGCGATTGAAACCGGGAACTGAACTAGTCAAAATGGTGCTTGAGGACGTGGATCAAAATGGTAAAATCAAAGATTGTAAAATCCTGTCAGTTTGCTATAGTTCTTGACTTTCAGTGTTTATTACTGTGTGCTTATTGACGTGATGGTTTGGCCATAATAGTTTAACTTCGTCGGTGGGTGAAAAACATGAACAAATTGAACAAAATCTTAAATTTGTTCTTAAACAAGCTTTTCAAAAGAATTTGGTTTAACTAGGGTGTCAGTCCTCTGTCGTGTGTGTCATGTGTTCCCGCCTCTTGTTTCCATATTTGGTTTGTTTCCTGTCCTTGTTTTATGTCATTATTAGTTAATTCTGTTCCAGGTGCGTGTATGTGATTGTGTTAATTACCCTGTCTATTTAGTTCATGTCTGTTGAGTTCCTTTTGGTCTTGTCTACTCGTTACTCCCCGGTGTTTCTGTGAGTCTGCCTTGTCTTGCCTTGCCCTGATGTGTTCATTAAAGACTATTATTTGAGTTTACTCCTCGTCTCCATGTTCCTTGTTCCTCCCTGCTGTGTGCACCGTGACATAGGGTTGGGTATCGTTTGAATTTTATCGATTCCAATTCCAATTCTGCTTATCGATTCCGATTCTTTTCGATTCCAATGTGATTAAATAATGATATCAAACCATTTATTGGAGCTGAATACCATGAACAAAAATCATAAAAACTGGACTCTTTAAGAGCTGTTTGTTTGCAAAATACAACTGCATGATTCTGGATAAATTTAGTTTTTTTTTCTTTTTTTCCCAATGGAAGTTGTAGTTCTCTCATGATTCTGAAGAAAAAACATTAGACAACTAAACAAAATCACATGTAATTTATGAATGACTCACTCAAGATGTGTCAAGGATGAATCAGCGTTCTTGAACGAATCTCTTGTATGATTCAAAGACAAATATATTTTAACAGCCCCTTTTCGCCACCTACTGGTGTAACAAAGTAATTGATAAATCTTCATTTGAGGTGTCAAATTACTTTCAAAAGGTGATTTGCTCTATTTTAATCACTACCGTACACATCAGAGTTTATATCTGAACTATAAACTTTTATCCCAGTACTTCTGTGATTTGAATGTTTGTAACACAGAAATAATGATACTTTGTGGTTGAAAAGACTGTGAGGCTGTGTCATTCATGACAGATGACAGCTGCTCTCTTTAGGTCAGCAGCAGCGCGAACGCAGATTTAAATGTTCAAATCACACTGGTGTAATCGTATGCTGCACAGACGAACCAAGTGATCACAACATTGATCGCACACGTCAAAGGTTGAGGAATGAAACAGACGAATCGTTATAATTTAGGAATAGAATCATGTTGGTGTTTGAATCATGTTCGCGATATTTAACGATCTATTAAATTAAGGTCATGTTGGTGGTGACACCTCTCTTGCAACATGTTTAGCTATAACAGATATTATTCTTAGCTTTTTTGGCTTCTGATCGCAAATGTAGCCAAACTTTGGAGCGCTTAGATTAGCGAGCAAGGTCCTGACAGATCGATAGGTCACACACAAAAAAAAAGTGCATAGGAATCGATAGGCGGAATCGAAATTTTAATTTGACAACAAGTATCTGATTCCTGACTTTAAGTATCCGATTCTGGAATCGGAATCGATTTTCGATTCCCAACCCTAGGTTTAACTGTATGAGCTTTATAAGCATGGAGTTGCTTTGCTTTTTTCTGAACTGTTGTAATAAATGTTTATCTTTTATTATCTGTGGCCTGTGTTGTTACTGTTGTCATATTGTGTGTGATTTTAATTTAAAAACCCAAATTTAAAATAATATTCGAATTAAATAAAAAAGTCACCATGTTTATTGATATATTACCTGATATATAATATATGACCTACTGTATAAACAATCGTTTTAGAGCAATTTGTTGTAGCCACTTACCCTGTAACTACATGGAATAAGGGGGGAACAAGCACCACTTTAATTTACAGCCCATACATGGTATTTATCCTGTAACTACATGAACAAGTAACAGCACACTTTAATTTACAGCCTGCAACTGTTGTATTTACCCTGTATGGGAGGAACAAGTTAAATTAAACCCTCTTTTTTTCTTCTTTTTTTTTGTTGCTATAAAGATATCACAGTATACATCCACTGAAATACAAATGTTATATCATGTTTTTTTTTGTGAACAGCTGGAAGGAGGTAAGCTTGTTTTAAGCTGCACTGAACATTGCTAGTATATCATGCAAAGTTATTTGGTGATGGTCGTGTTGGGAAGTTGCTGGTGTGAAGTTGCTGAGATCGATGAATAAGCTTTCATATGGTAAGCTGACTTGTGAATTATAAATCATAGCTGAAACTCATTAACTCATTTCACTAGATGTCTAGTTTTGTTGTTCAGTAATCTAGATCATGTTTCCTTTAATACTAAATTGGTTAAAAATACCTAGGCCTATAATAAAATACAGTATAAAATTATCAAAAGAATCGTCTTTCTAAATCACTCCCAAACATAAGATTATTGTTTAGGCCATACATACCACGTAATATTAGAATAGGTACCCCTTAGTTTCAAAATACTTACTGTATAAATGATTTGCAATTTTACAGGTTGTTACCTCTTTATTCCCCAAACGTTGCCATATTATTCCCCTATGCCTACAAGGAGGTTGACACAGAACAGCCGGTTCTCCAACCCAACCAATCACAGTGCACCAACTCACCAACTCACCTGAGTATTGATCACCCGCACCTGCAAATCATTCAGTCACTCATCACTCAGCATACTTTAGCACCATCAACAGCTCACTCCGGTGTCCGGTCTCGTTGACACATAGTGGACTCTATTGCTAATGCAAATCTATTCCAAGTGTTATAGCCTTCACTTACCTCCTGTATTCTCCTCAGTGTGTTCTCCTCGTCCTCGTCCTCGCTCTCCATCGTCTCCGTGTCGTCCTCGTCTCCAGTCAGTCTGCTCCTGTGCCTGCCTCCATCCATCCTTCAATCCACGATCTTCTGGGTCTGTAAGCAAGGCCTGCCATTACCATTCCCTTCAAGTTCTTGAAGTATCATTGCTCCAGTGACTTACCTGCTTCTCTGCTCACTCTATTGTGCTGTTTAATAAATATACTCATTCAACGTCTTCTCTGTGTCCTGGAGTCCTTCCATAAAAGAGGTACACTAAAATTACAAAAAGTTACACTGTAACTTCAGTTTACTTGCGCAGTTCTTTGCAGGTTGCATATCTGATTGTTACCTCCTTATTACCCAAACATAACACATTGTTCCCTTATACCTACATGTACATTCTTTATAGGCACACTATAATTACAGAAACGTACACTGTAAATTCAGTATACTTACGTAGTTTTTGAGGGCTGTAATCTAAAGCGTTACCAATATCTGAACATACAAAGCATCAAAAGAAAGAACAGGGTATCTGCTTGTAAACAAAAATATTTTATTCTAGCTTCATGCATTCTTTTTTAAAACACTTGAATGTGGGTAAGTTTCATAAATAAAAAATAAAGAAATAAACAATATTTTGAACAAAAAAGCTGAAAAAAACTATGAATTGGATTCAGAATGATAATCAAAATGTAGATGGAGTTGATCAACACCCCAAAGCTTGACAGTCATTATTACCTCTTCATAGTTCGACATTTTATTCCATAATGTTACACAGTTTAGATGCTGTGTTATCTCAGATGATTGTGTTAGATTACACGTGGAAGCATCTGTTGTTTTGGTTTCTTCTTCACTTTCTTCTTCACGAAATTCTGTACAGAAGATGTGTACTAGCACCCCTACCATATAACAATGAAAACAGGGATTCTAGGAGCACAAGTATAGCTCAAATATATTTAGACTTTTTCTAAGTATAAGTCAAGTATACTTAAATGTCATTTTAAGTATATTTCTGAGAAGTACATAAAGCCCATTTCTGAGAAGTATATAAAAAGTAGAATAAAAGTATACTTTCCTATTTTTAGTTTAAGAGAAGTATATATCAGGATTATGGACTGTCTGTATTGTGTTTTTGCTCCCCATGTGCTCCGTGACCCAGTTTTTCACTTGTGTCGATTGTGTTCTTTTGATTCAGCTGTGTCTCATCCTATTACCCCTCGTTAAGTTGTGTACTTAAGGTGTTGTCTCCCCTGGATTCCCTGTCCGGTATTATTCGTCTATGTGGTACGTGTGTGCCTGCCTGCCCTGTGTTTCCCCAAATTGGAAGATTAAAGACTGTGTATTTGTGAATGTTCCTACATCTCCTCGTTTCCTCACTCCACGCTCCCTCAGCGTAGCATATCGTGACAGAATACCGGACCGAATACAGTAAACTCTGTGTTTTCCCCTCCGTTTTCTCATTTTATTCAGTGTCTTTTTTTCTCTGTTGTGTTCCCTGTATGGATCCCTTCACCTACCCGGAATACCTCCTCCTCCTGCTGGAGCAGGGGGAGAGATCGCTCGAGGGCCACACCAGACTATTCCTGGTCCTCGCCAACCTCTCCAACTACCCGGATGACGCACTTTGTGTGTTCTATGACGCCAGCCTACCCTAGTGAAAAAAAAGTATACTTTATTGTATTTGTAATATATTTCCTGTTTTAAAAGTACATTGCAAATATACAAACAAAAAATTCACTATCTTTAAATATATAAAAAGTATATTAGCATCATGCTTTTGCCTATTTTCACAATACAACTTTTAACACACTTTAAAATAATTCCAATTTATTATATTTTCTAAAAAAAAAATATTTTACAAAAAAATATTTGAATTGAACGTTCTGTTTATTTTTTATAAGTATATTTATTTGCACTTAAATATATTTTATGAATATTTTTTAACTGTGTGCTGAAAATGATCGTTGTAACAATGCATTGAAAGTATACTTTCAAAGTACATTATTAAATAACCTGAAGTTGTAGTATGTTTTAAGTCACATTTGTGAGTAATTTTTAAGTTTACTTCTTCATGCTTGGAATTCACTTCATTACTTGGCCATACATTGCTTTCAGAAAGTAATAAAACAAATAAATAAAGCAAATAAATAAAGCAAATGCATTATAAAGTGTACAGTCAAGTAAACACTGTCTATATTGCAAGGCCAAAAACTGAAGTTCACTCACTCTGAATTAATATTATATCACTGCATTATTATAACATATCATTATACATTTTATGGAGAAATAAAGCTGAAAAACAACAATTGGCATTGATATCTGTATAAAGCTGCAGAAGTTGTTCCCCAGGAATGAGTTTTTAGTTTCTTTCAATAATGTTTGGAAGTGGAATGACATACAGTTTGTACTTAGACCTAATAATTACACATTTCCCTTTGAGTGATTGTGGATGGACAGCAAATACATTATGAAACACTATGTAAATGTTCAGGCAACCCATTCTCATCAGTCTGCGTATAAATAACATGGCTTTACACTTTCCAATTGCGTATAATGCATACGCCAAATGCCAATTTTACGTGCATATGATACGCCAATCCTTCCCATTAACTTCAGTGGAGAGCAGATGCGTACAAATACCACGCAGCATCTTCAGCGGCAGTGACGTCACCAGCAAGGCTCGGTTCACCCACTTCACCTGATGCGCGTGCACCTTCAAACAGGTAAGGGTATCAATCTTTTCCTTTTTAATGAGATTTTAATTATTTCAGTGTTTCTGCGTTGCACGGCATGTGCTAAAATGGAAGCGTATGCATTCAGATTAGTTAGTGGAACAGTGCCTAACAGCTGCTAAAGTTAGCCTACCATTGACATTAGCCTAAGCTAACTTCTATTATACGTATATAGACCTGTTGCCGTTTGAAATAAATAAATAAAACCGTTTTAAATCATGTTGTGACATGGGTCTTCAGCTTTTAGACATGGCTGATGACAGCACAACAAATCAGCCAACCCAGTATGACGTGATAAGCGTGACCATGCAAAAAGTCCACACATTTACCATATTTTTACCATAGTAACTGTTTCTCTGCCGTGTCATGTGTAGTCAATGCACAGTAACTACAACATATTTGCCATGCTTCTCCCACCATAACTGCACTTTTACTATGGTATTTGTAGGTATGGTAACCACAACAATTTTCGTGATTTTACCATAGTAACTGTGTTTACTGTCTACTCTTTGTATTTAAAGAACAGTACAGCTTCTACCATGTTTTTATTGCATATTTGTAGTTAAAGCACAGTAACACAACTCTTAAAATGGTTCTACCACAGTAACCGTAGTTTTACTGTGGTATTTGTAGTTAAAGCAGTAATTGTACTGAAGAAATTGTAAATCAATATTTTTTTCTATCTTGCAGTTCCGTCAGATCACATTCTCCAGCAGCTCTTTTAAGAAGTCATCTCTTGTAAAAGCCATCACTTATTTTTCCAAACTGTAATCCATAATTCATTTACACATAGTTTTGCTCTCTCTCTCTTTCTGTGCTTTGTGAAATTTTTAAATCTCATAATCTCATAATTTTGACCAATTCTGACAGAAAGCTGCTGGAATTAACAGGGAACTTGAACTCGAAGCTCCCAATGCTGATCTTGAAGAAGCTGCCAAGAAAGCTGAGCAAGTCCTTCAAAGATTCAACCCTTCACAGGTTTTGTTAAACACATTTAGTTATAACTGATTTGCTTTAATGAACGCATCCTTATTTTATGTGTTAATAATAACTTAAATATTTTGGTCACAGCTCATTTTTAACACACTGTCTCAACATGTATGTATTTCTCTTTGTTTCAGCTGGAAGGGAAGACCAAAGGAAGACCTGTCCTGGGATTTGATTTTGGCTGTATTTTGCGTTTACGGAGAAGAACAAAAGCTGCAAAGGCAAACATTTCCAATGGTATGTCTGTATTGGTCTGAGCACCTTGACTGAACTGTACTGCAGATACATTTTGCACAGCATTTTGATGTTTCTTAAACTTTGCTTATCACACTTATCCCACGGCCCCATCAGAAAGAACCCTCAACAAAGTGTCATGTCGAAGTAGTAATAAGTTATACAATTTAACAAGTCAGCAAATTCATACAATAGTATACTAGCGTACTCGTACAAAATTCTGCGACTTTTACTCCTACTTCTGTCATTGACCATTGCCTCAACTCTCATGCAAATTGTGCCCATTGTAAGTAATCAGAGTGTTTATATCAAAGTTTATATTAAGTCCATTGTTTTTTTTATTAACCTTAACAGATTAACAGTACCTTAACAGTCTCTTCCTGTTCTAACAGTACATGATATCTGTCCACACTTCAGAGTCTGCTTTTCTTTCCATGTTGATTTTTATTGAACGCATCTGTCTAAAAAGCAAGAGTCTGGAAATGCTAGTTTAACTTGTCACGTGACAAATCAGATCTTCCATTAATTTGGCCAAATCAGATCACTTAAAGCTGTTCACACCAAGAACAAGAAATATAATAACTATTTTAACTATTTATTTTTCACACCAACAGATGATAACGTTCTATTTATTATAAGTGCGTGCTGCAATTATGTTGTCTGCCATTTAAATGCTCAAGCTCTTTAAAGTCTAGTGGATTCTGATTGGCTGTCAATGTTTTTATTGTTCATCATCTGGAAAAACTTCTTCTGAAAGAGATTCCAATGATATTGTTTCTATGTGTCATTAAGTGTTAAATAGCTGCGGTGTGGACTCATCCTGGGTGTGAAGAGGCCTTTAAACTGCTTGTAATACTGTCAGCATGTAATAATATTTTAAAGAATTCATATTTCTGTCATGGTGTACTCAGGGAGCCAGGAACGAGGAGGCGAGGAGCTTCTTTCAAACTTATCTTTATTCTTTCCAACACAGAGAACGCAGGAGACACAACATCCACACACCTAATGACGTTAAGACTGAACACAGAGGCAGGGAAACACAGGGCTTTTAAAGGGGAGACTAAACTAGATAATTCATAACACAGAGCTGGGGACTAATTAACTAAAGACACAGGGCTGGGAACTGATAATTACAAATGAGGAAAGGAACAGGAACTAACCAAATATGGGCACGAGAGGAGGGGAAACACGTGACATGGGGAACGCAGGTCTGACAGTACTCCCCCCTCCCAAACGGTGCGTCCCGCACCGTACACCATCCAACGGGGAGGGGGGGTGGGCGCTCTGGAGGCCTCAAGGGACACGGAGACAGGACAGGACAGGAGGCCTCCAGGGCGGCGCCCGTTCCGGGACCCACGGCGGAGCAGGGAGCTCGGGCGGCCATGGCCGATCCGGGGATTCGGGACGCCATGGCGGTGCAGAGCGCATGGGCGGCCATGGCGGATCCGGGGATTCTGTGGCCTTGGCCCTTGGCCCGGCCACACCGGCCATGGCTATATGGCCCCCCCAAAAAAATTTCTTGGGGAAGTTCCCCTCTGGGAGCAGCTCAGGAGGAGCGGGCTCTGTGGGGCGCTTGGGAAGCGCGGACACTTGGGGGCGCTCGGCAGGCGCGGACACTTGAGGGCGCTCGGCAGGCACTCTCAATGTCAAATGCAGAAATATTAATTCATGCGTTTATGACCTCAAGGTTAGATTATTGAAATGGTTTATTGGGTGGTTGTTCTGCACGCTTAATAAACAAATTACAGATGGTTCAAAATGCAGCAGCTAGAGTTCTTACTAGAACCAGGAAGTATGACCACATTAGCCCGGTTCTGTCAACACTGCACTGGCTCCCTACTAAACATCGTATAGATTTTAAAATCTTGTTAATTACTTATAAAGCCCTGAATGGTTTAGCTCCTCAGTACTTGAGCGAGCTCTTATCGCATTATAGTCCTTCACGTCCACTGCGTTCTCAAAACTCTGGCCATTTGATAATACCTAGAATATCAAAATCAACTGTGGGCGGCAGATCTTTTTCCTATTTAGCGCCCAAACTCTGGAACAATCTACCAAACACTGTTTGGGAGGCAGACACACTCTGTCAGTTTAAATCTAGATTAAAGACCCATCTCTTTAACCTGGCTTACACATAACACACTAATACACTTCTATTATTCAAATCCGTTAAAGGATTGTTAGGCTCCATTAATTAGATCAACCGGAACAAATTAGTATTGTTTAAACAACAATAATAATTGAACATGGGGGTCAATATATATTTTCTTGTTTTACAGCTGAAGACCAAAAATGCAAAGAATATCAGTCACAGCAAGCCAGTCAAACCAGTCCTGATGAATGAGGAATGAACATCAACTGTGCCATCATCTCTGGAATTTAGGCAGGAAATGACTGAATATGGTGAGTACTTACAGCTGTATTCACCCACACTATTTCTCTAGAGTTATTGTTGACTTATTGTTTTGTCTCTTTGTTTGAAGGAGGATGAAGCAGTTGATGAAGATATCAATTCTATGGCCACCAAGTGAAGCACTACTGCCTGAACCCATCAGATATCTGCTGTGAAGACTGCATTCACGAACAGCTCTATTGCAACAGTTCAGATGTTACGGCCCATAAAAGAAACTTCACAACTGAACAACTGCAAGATAGTGGTGGAGGGATTATTTTGGCCCATACCTCCAACAAGAATCAATGGTTCTGTGACGGAGCTGACGAGACGTGAGACATGCGGATCCAAATGCAAGCTTTTTATTAGAAAACATGGTCGAAACAGGCAGGGTCAGGCTGTAGCAATCAGGTATGGCATGGGCAAGACACAAGAGTAATCCTTAGGCAAGCGTAGGTCGGCGATCGGCAAACTTAATCCAGAGGGCTAGGCAGAGAGAATAATCCAGGAGCACGGGCAGAATCAGAACACAGGAAATCAAACTAAGAATACTAGGGAAATGCTTTGTATGCAGCGGGGCTAACAATACTCGGCAGAGTGTGAGAGAAAGTCCAGAGTTTATATAGTGTGTGTGTGTGTGTGTGTGTGTGTGTGATTGGATGATGGTGATTGAGAGATGGTGAACAGGTGCAAGCGTGATTATAGTGAACAGCTGTGTGGGTGCAGTGAATGCTGGGAAATGTAGTCTAAGAGTGATCTGACTGTGTGAAAGTCCATGTGCTGGGAGAGTGACCTCTAGTGGTGAATGAAGGAAAGTTCATGGCCAGGATTCGTGACATAGCCCCCCCCTAAGGAGCGGCTTCCAGACGCTCCTAAACAATCCTAGGTGGGCGGTGGAACGGAGGCGGAACAGGGGGAGGGACGGAGGGCCAGGTCCATGTGGAAGCCAGGGCGGAGAGGATGGAACTGGAGCCCCCCAGGGCGGAACAGATGGGACCAGAACCCGCCAGGGCGGAGCAGACGGACCCGGAGCCCACCAGGGTGGAGCAGACGGGACCAGAGCCCCCCAGCGCGGAGCAGACGGGACCAGAGCCCCCAAGGGGGGAGCAGACGGGACAAGAGCCCCCCAGGGCGGAGCAGATGGACCTGGGGCCCACCAGGGTAGGGCAGACAGACCCGGAGCCCACCAGGGCGGAGCAGATGGACCTGGGGACCACCAGGGTAGGGCAGACGGGACCAGGACCCACCAGGGCGGAGCAGATGGACCTGGAACCCACCAGGGCGGAACAGACGGGACCAGAGACCACCGCAGGGAAGCAGACTGGGCAGGTAGCCCTGACAGAACCTGGAAGCAGAGGAGAACAAGGACAAACAACACAGGGAGAGCAGAGACAGACAACACTGGGAGAACAGAGACAGACAACACAGGGAGAGCCTTCCCGATCTCAGGGGCCGTGCCAGGGCAGGACAGGAAATCCCAGATGGCCTCCGTAGCCATGACAGGGCCGGACAGGGAATCACCGACGGCCTCCTTAGCCGTGTCAGGACAGGGCGTGAGTTCATAGACAGCCTTCCTAGCCGTGACAGGACAGGGTGAGAGTTCATAGATGGCCTCCATGGCCGGGACAGGACAGGATGAGAGCTCACAGACGGCCTTCTTAGCCGTGACAGGACAGGGTGAGAGCTCACAGACGGCCTCCATAGCCGTGACAGGACAGGATGAGAGCTCACAGACGGCCTTCTTAGCCGTGACAGGACAGGGTGAGAGCTCACAGACGGCCTTCTTAACCGTGACAGGACGGGGTGAGAGTTTACAGGAGGATACCACCGACACCTCTGGAGGTTCTGCAGTTAACGCCGCCACCTCTGGAGGTTCTACGGTGGTAACCTGACCGGGTGAGAGTATATTGCTGGGCGCCACCACCTTGCCAGGGGCTGAGGCTCGCACCACCGCTTGGGGAGGTTCTGCAGCAAATGCCTTCCCCTGGGGCAGTACAGTGGTGGTGTATGTGGCCCAAATGCAACATAGTGCGATCCCCACCCTGGGAAGCGCTTCAGACAGGGTAAATAGTTCATGGACAGGAGGGTCAAAGTAAGTGGATTTGGAGATACCAGCAGTGCGTACAGACACCAGCGGTGCATCCCTCAAGCTGGATATCAACCGGAGAACTCGAAGGACTGACCTTAAATCTCTCGGTGTGACAGAGTCTGGCAGTTCCGCTGAGACGTGAGGAGACTCTGGCAGTTCGGCTGAGACTTGAAGAGACTCCGGTTGTTCCACTGTGACGTGGTCTGACTCTGGCTGGTCAGCTGTGACGTGGTCTGACTCTGGCTGGTCAGCTGTGACGTGGTCTGACTCTGGCTGGTCAGCTGTGACGTGGTCTGACTCTGGCTGGTCAGCTGTGACGTGGTCTGACTCTGGCTGGTCAGCTGTGACGTGGTGTAGCTCTGGCTGTTGAGCTGAGGCGTGATGTGGCTCTGGCTGATGAGCTGAAACAGGGGTTGATTCCTGATGGTCAACGGTGGCTTGGCTTGACTCGTGACGATCAACTGTGACTTGGCTTGACTCGTGACGATCAACTGTGGCTTGGCTTGACTCGTGACGATCAACTGTGGCTTGGCTTGACCTTTTAACATCGGCCGTGACTTGACTTGGTTCTTTAACATCAGCGGCGACTTGACTTGGCTTCTTAACATCAGTTGGGACTTTACTTGGCTCTTTAACATCAGCGGTGACTTGACTTGTCTCTTTAACATCAGCGGTGACTTGACTTCTCTCTTTAACATCAGCGGTGACTTGACTTGGCTCTTTACCATCAGTGGTGACTTTACTTGGCTCTTTACCATCAGCGGTGACTTTACTTGACTCTTTAACATAGGCTGTGACTTGACTTGGTTTGTGATTGGCAGCAATGACGCTACGGGGTGTTGTTGTTGCTGCCATTTGGTGAGCGTGCTCTAGCGTGGCTGTGTTCACACAATTGGGTGCGGTGTCTCGTTCCTCCGCGACTCCCACAGTGAACGTTGAACCAACAGTCAGTAGGGCATAGTCCAAAAACTGAGCGAGTGAAGCACGCGTACCCTCGCGTCTAAACTCAGATCTCAATGGTTGATTAATGCCATCGCAAAAAATCTCGATCAAAGTAATGTCCGGTAAATCTGAGTAATTAGCGAAGACTAAAAACTCTCTAATATGTTGCTCCAGTGATCGAGGACCTTGTTTAAGGGCAAACAGGATTCTTGTCGTGTCCATACCTGCTGAATGACCGTCTGAGAAGCTGCTGGATCCTAGTGGGCCGAGTATTCTGTGACGGAGCTGACGAGACGTGAGACATGCGGATCCAAATGCAAGCTTTTTATTAGAAAACATGGTCGAAACAGGCAGGGTCAGGCTGTAGCAATCAGGTATGGCATGGGCAAGACACAAGAGTAATCCTTAGGCAAGCGTAGGTCGGCGATCGGCAAACTTAATCCAGAGGGCTAGGCAGAGAGAATAATCCAGGAGCACGGGCAGAATCAGAACACAGGAAATCAAACTAAGAATACTAGGGAAATGCTTTGTATGCAGCGGGGCTAACAATACTCGGCAGAGTGTGAGAGAAAGTCCAGAGTTTATATAGTGTGTGTGTGTGTGTGTGTGTGTGTGTGTGTGTGTGATTGGATGATGGTGATTGAGAGATGGTGAACAGGTGCAAGCGTGATTATAGTGAACAGCTGTGTGGGTGCAGTGAATGCTGGGAAATGTAGTCTAAGAGTGATCTGACTGTGTGAAAGTCCATGTGCTGGGAGAGTGACCTCTAGTGGTGAATGAAGGAAAGTTCATGGCCAGGATTCGTGACAGGTAAGTCCAGTGCAACAATTATAAATAAAAATACAATATATATATATATTTTTTTTTATTGATTTACCACACCCTAAATACATGTTTCGTCCCTCCAGGACATTTACACCAGGTGGTGTGTGAGGAAAGCACGGAGGACTGTCAGAGACTCCAGCCACCCGAGCCATGGACTGCTCTCACCGTTACCATCAGGCAGATGTTATCGCAGAACCTTCACCAGCAGACTGCGAGACAAGTTCTTTCCACAGACAATCAGACTGAACTGAACTCGTACCAGTAACAGCACACCAACCTCTTATGCACTGCACTCTATCACTTACACTGACTGGACTCGGACTCACTATTATTCTGCACCCTGACATTCTGTTTGCACTAATTCATACCGTACTACACTGCAAAGGTATAGGTGTACTGTGATTATTGTGTTTATTATTGTTTTCATTTCATGCTCTCTGTATAGTATAATATTTACCATATATTGTTCTCTATCTGTATTGAGTTCTTATATATATTTGTGTTGCATATATATATATTCAATATTTGTCATCCATAATGTCATGCTGCAGTTTGCACAAAAGACTTTCACCACCTGTACACTTGCGTTCATGGTATTGTGACAATAAAGTGATTTGATTTGAATTGGTCACATGTCTTTTGTTCATCAGTTGTACCGTAGTATGATGGATAACAACTGCAAATTGCTTAAGTCATGGAAGAATAAGATTATGATAGGGACATGGACAAGCAAGCAAGAGGAAGAAATCCAGGAGAGCTCTGATGATGAGCAGGAAACTGAATGTAATTATATGATGCTCAGGACATTTCACCATGCATGCATTTGGGTGGCTTCATCTGATAAAAATAACATGGTTTTAACATAACCCATTTTTAGTTTTCTTGAATATGATTTGTCTTTATATGCTACTTTAGCTGTCTTTATGATGTATCATCCAGTAAAGTATTGCACATGGTGTTGGATAATAAAGTATGGTGAATATTCTGTATTAGGTGTTTGGTAAATACACCATTTAATTTTGTAAACAATACACTTAATTACCATGAGTGTTTTAATTAAGACAAGAACATTTAGTCATATTAAAGATATTCAGTTACATAAAGGCTAAAAGATGCATTAGAAGAGACTGCATGGACTATTGCTACAGACACTTCATGCACAACTGAGGGTGATGTGCAGGGAAAGATCAACATGAATCATATTCTGTACTATTAGCAAGATGAGCATGGACTTAACTAATGTTTAGCACCTGCGGATGACAAAGATGAGGAATATTTGACACAGAGATACAAATTATGTATTTTATATTATGATTCTTTGCTTTGCAGGAATTGTATGGCTTTTGCACCATAAACCACACACTGTCTATACCATGTCTTACTGAATGACACATTGGCATTGTGTTTATTATTGTTTTCATTTCATGCTCTCTGTATAGTATAATATTTACCATATATTGTACCAGTACAATGAAGTGTCACAATATATATTAGTTGTTTAAATTGGTGTATTTGTTTACTGTCAACACTGTATTCTTGCTCCTGATCTAATGAAATAAATGGAGCACATTCCAAATAGGCACTGATGTAGATTTTTTGGGGAATGACTATGACTTGCAACTTACATATTGGCAAATTGTTGAAACAGTTTGACAGCACAGTTTGTTGTGATATTGAGAATATAACTGTGTATGTTGTACTGTCCTTCCATCCTCAGGGGCCCAGTAGAGTCCCCTGGAAAAGCAAAAACAATTAACATTTCAAATGGCTGTAAATCAAAGTCTGATTATACAGTAGTTTTAAGGAGAAATTTGGCAGGACAACTACTAATACTATGTTAATTAAATAATGTTGGGCAGAGTTATCAAACATGTATGGAAAGGTGGTATAAAGGTGTTTTAAAAAAGTGCTCTTAGAAAAATACCAAATTTCAGCCTGCCTCTTACATATGTCAGATATGTTTGCACAATGAACGTTTAGATAACCCTTTGTTCAAAAAAGATTGTAATTTCCCTCATTTTATTGTTAAATTTTTGAAACTACATTACCCATGAGTCTCTGCTATTCTATCGATAGAACGCAGTGCTGATATTTGTAGTTTAATGAAGTTACGCTCAGGGTTAGGGTTACGATCTCGGGAAAGTGGTACTTTCTCACGACATAGCAACACTGCATTGTTAACTAAAGGTATTACTGACGTAATAATAACAGCAAAACGTACTTTGCAACATTAATCTATTTTTAATTTGGGTTAAAAGATAGTCCAATCACAGGGACGTCTGCGAGTGCCAAGGGAACTTCAAAGCCAATGGCAACCCAGGTGAGCAGAGGCGTCACACTTACTTGTCCATATATGGTGATCTATGACAGGATCTTCCGGGTTCTTGTGGTGAATGGACAGAATCTGTTGATGATTTATTTGTCTCCACTCAATATAAAAGTGCAACAACAGATTGTATCGTGGGGTTAACCTGATGCAGCAATAGATTTGTTGATTACAGTGATTATTTATTTATTTTTTTCAAACAAATGTGTAATGGTTCCCATTGTATGCACTGTTTACACTAATGTAAATTAATATACAATATCTAAACTCAAAAGTTTGCATATACCATGTGAAAAATAAATAATGTCAAAATATTTCAGTTGGTTTAAAAAAAATAACAAAATAACAAAAACACTGATGATTACAGTTTACAGTGTTATAGTGTAAGGTAAACAATTAATCACTTCTATATTTCCTGGAGATGGACCCTACAGACTTCTCATTCTTAGATCAGCCATTTGAACTTTAGGAATATATTATTTTATTCCCTTTAACAAACAGATAGGCAAAAAAAATAAGAACAATACTTAAATATTTACAATTATTATCTTTAAAAATATATATCCTGTCTCCTGTAATCATTGGTTGCTTCTATTGAGACTAAGTGAAAGACAAAAATATAGGTAATAACAATTATAATTTTATAATTATAAGTCAACCATTTTGAGCAAGAAATATATATATATATATATATATATAGTGATTGTGACAGGAGTGCAGTGCTCACAGTAGAGATGGGAGTGTTGACTGTAGAGGAGAAATTAATACAAGTAGACATGTTAAGACTGGAAGTTGGCAGTAAAGGAATGACCAAGTAATCTGTGAGAAATCCTGCAAGGCAGGAAGTGAGACAACACTGAGAACAACAAATAGCAGACAACAACATGTCGAAACTGCAGAGTGTATAACAGTAAACAGAACGTTATCATCTGTTGGTGTGAAAAATAAATAGTTAAAATAGTTATTATATTTCTTGGTCTTGGTGTGAACAGCTTTAAGTGATCTGATTTGGCCAAATTAATTGAAGATCTGATTTGTCACGTGACAAGTTAAACTAGCATTTCCAGACTCTTGCTTTTTAGACAGATGCGTTCAATAAAAATCAACATGGAAAGAAAAGCAGACTCTGAAGTGTGGACAGATATCATGTACTGTTAGAACGGGAAGAGACTGTTAAGGTACTGTTAATCTGTTAAGGTTAATAAAAAAAAACAAAAAAAAACAATGGACTTAATATAAACTTTGATATAAACACTCTGACTACTTACAATGGGCACAATTTGCATGAGAGTTGAGGCAATGGCCAATGACAGAAGTAGGAGTAAAAGTCGCAGAATTTTGTACGAGTACGCTAGTATAATATTGTATGAATTTGCTGACTTGTTAAATTGTATGAATTATTACTACTTCGACATGACACTTTGTTGAGGGTTCTTTCTGATGGGGCCGTGGGATAAGTGTGATAAGCAAAGTTTAAGAAACATCAAAATGCTGTGCAAAATGTATCTGCAGTACAGTTCAGTCAAGGTGCTCAGACCAATACAGACATACCATTGGAAATGTTTGCCTTTGCAGCTTTTGCTCTTCTCCCTAAACGCGCAATACAGCCAAAATCAAATCCCAGGACAGGCCTTCCTTTGGTCTTCCCTTCCAGCTGAAACAAAGAGAAATACATACATTTCAGTGACAGTGTGTTAAAAATGTGTGTAGCTGTGACCAAAATATTTAAGTTATTATTAACACATAAAATAAGGATGCGTTCATTAAAGCAAATCAGTTATAACTAAATGTGTTTAACAAAACCTGTGAAGGGTTGAATCTTTGAAGGACTTGCTCAGCTTTCTTGGCAGCTTCTTCAAGATCAGCATTGGGAGCTTCGAGTTTAAGTTCCCTGTTAATTCCAGCAGCTTTCTGTCAGAATTGGTCAAAATTATGAAATTCTGAGATTTAAAAATGTCACGAAGCACAGAAAGAGAGAGAGAGCAAAACTATGTGTAAATGAATTATGGATTACAGTTTGGAAAAATAAGTGATGGCTTTTACAAGAGATGACTTCTTAACGAGCTGCTGGAGAATGTGATCTGACGTAACTGCAAGATAGAAAAAAATATTGATTTACAATTTCTTCAGTACAATTACTGCTTAAACTACAAATACCACAGTAAAACTACGGTTACTGTGGTAAAACCATTTTAAGAGTTGTGTTACTGTGCTTTAACTACAAATATGCAATAAAAACATGGTAGAAGCTGAACTGTTCTTTAAATACAAAGAGTAGACAGTAAACACAGTTACTATGGTAAAATCACGAAAATTGTTGTGGTTACCATACCTACAAATACCATAGTAAAAGTGCAGTTATGGTGGGAGAAGCATGGCAAATATGTTGTAGTTACTGTGCATTGACTACACATGACACGGCAGAGAAACAGTTACTATGGTAAAAATATGGTAAATGTGTGGACTTTTTGCATGGTCACGCTTATCACGTCATACTGGGTTGGCTGATTTGTTGTGCTGTCATCAGCCATGTCTAAAAGCTGAAGACCCATGTCACAACATGATTTAAAACGGTTTTATTTATTTATTTCAAACGGCAACAGGTCTATATACGTATAATAGAAGTTAGCTTAGGCTAATGTCAATGGTAGGCTAACGTTAGCAGCTGTTAGGCACTGTTCCACTAACTAATCTGAATGCATACGCTTCCATTTTAGCACATGCCGTGCAACGCAGAAACACTGAAATAATTAAAATCTCATTAAAAAGGAAAAGATTGATACCCTTACCTGTTTGAAGGTGCACGCGCATCAGGTGAAGCGGGTGAACCGAGCCTTGCTGGTGACGTCACTGCCGCTGAAGATGCTGCGTGGTATTTGTACGCATCTGCTCTCCACTGAAGTTAATGGGAAGGATTGGCGTATCATATGCACGTAAAATTGGCATTTGGCGTATGCATTATATGCAATTGGAAAGTGTAAAGCCATGCTATTTATACGCAGACTGATGAGAATGGGTTGGTTCAGGATATATTTAGCTAAACATCTCTAAAAAAAATGTCCTACACGCATGCTCTTTAGCTAAAACACAGAATCTGTTTGTGGTGGATGCAAAAGATGCCCCATCATCACACTTGAAAGCCACCAGGGTCATAATTTCACAGAATGTTCCATCACTTAGCTGTACAACAGAATTACTTCTCTTTTTAAGAGTCATGTTATTACAGGAATGATAAAGAACACTGATCACTGAAAAAAAAATGATTTAAATAATTCCTTTTGATTTAACACCATATATCAGGTTTCCCATTCAAACATGACTGCATTGAACAGACTTGAAACAACCTTTTTCTGTTACTTACTGTTTCTTTTCTTTTAAATAATGTTTTTTGGAGAAAATATGTTTATAGAGTATAGGGCTGTAGGTTATTATAACTAATTAAAAGCTAATCAAATAAATACATAAACAATAGTAAATATAGCCTATTTAATATTTATATATTTACTAATATTTACTATATTTCACTGGAAAATTATTCATTGAATTTATAATTTTTTTTAAGGAAAGTGGTTGCAATCAATTTATTTTAGCTACATTTAAATAAACAAATTTAGTTGACTAACTTTCAACATTTTTTATTTAAATGTAGCTAAAATAAATTGTTTGCAACCACTTATCTTAAAAAATATATATTATTATTATTTTCAGTGTACATAAATCTTTCATATAATGCCTAAATTAAGCCTTTTTTAATGTAATAACGTTTACTTAGGCTATGGCAAAATATATATTTTTAATGTGTTTCCTAAACAGATTAATAAACCGCGACCCTTTCTAGTCAGTCCCGTGACGTCAGCCCGTCCAATCACAGCTGAGCTGAGCTCACTCAAAGAGTCACGAAAAGAAAAAGGTAACTTAAGCATTTCAAGCTTCTTTCTTCCTATTTAAAGTACTTTGGAACGTTTATGATTTATTTTTGTATCTTATTATTTTAACCAGCTCAGCAACGCTAATGCAAAGAGGAACTAACACGCCATTACATTAAAGTTATCAACGGCAAGTGTTAAATATGCAGTGTTTTACACCACAATTTGTCAGTGGGAAAATAAAATAAATTTGATATTTTCTTTCTCAGTCAGACACAGACAAACAAGTCCAGTGATTTTTGTCTTTTAAACAAGGAAGACGGCTGAGATCTAACCGACACTCGCGCCACATAAACTAAAGCAACAGGTAAGACAAACCCAACAAGTTTTTAACTTTGTGTTAATCGTTATTTATGATCCGCTTCGTCGGTTTCATCTAATGTTAGCATATCCATGTGATGCTAATTAAGTTTACTAATGCAGACTAAGCCCCGGTAACGGAAACAAAGCGGCTCGTGGAGCATTTATGATGGCTATTTTGCTAACGTTATTTACCATTTCAGACTGATATCTGCTCCTAATGTTTTTTTAATTTGAAACTCATACTTGCATTTGTTTTTGAAATCAATCTTTTCAGAGCAAAGGCAGCGTGGAGTGCTGGGATGTCAAAGTCAACAAGATGGCTGCAATACTGCGGGCCTAAAGTGAAGTAAGTAGAATTCACATTGATTTAATTGATGGGTTTTAGTGTTATGCGAGATGAAAATCATCACATTCTGAAAGGTTTTTTAAGTATATTTCTTCATTTTTGGATGAATTGCTATTTTTGCAAATGTAGCAGCACAAATGGGTCTTCTGAAGCAGTACAATATTTTAGACTGAAATTTAAATAGATTCAGACTGTATTAGAATAATGAATAACATATTAAATTTCAGTTTGCCTTTGATTCAGAGTCATTAAGTTTTTGAAAAATACTACAGGGTTTTAAATGGGCACACGCCCTACTGAATAACACTACTCTGATCCTTCACACCTTTATTTTCACTTTTTTTAATGCATTTAGAAAAAGGAGCCTGAGCAGGTGCAGAAGGCAGCAGTCCCTATCATTGCTGTTGAGGAGGAAGAGGAAATGTCACGAGGGAACCCACTGGATGTTTTGATTGTCTTTTAAGACAAAGAGGTGATGTCAACCAAGTCTAGGGTCAGTGCACTGCTGCTGTTTTTGCACTTTATGCCCTTATTTAGAGTACACTAACTTCTCAAAGCAGCTTTATAGAAAAGGCATGTGTCTACATTACAATTTAGCCTGATCTGTTCTATGAATACTATACTTTTCAACTTGAATAGTGTTGTGTCAGGTGATTTATAGTGATGCTACATGGGTGTACTCCCTTCTGTTGTATACTGTATGTTTGACTAACAAACTGGAAGCAATATTGACGTGACAAACTGATACAATTCCTCACTGCTAATCATGATGTTCATTCTATTAAGTAGTATGGGTTTAATACAGGATATTTACATTCTGATGTAGTAAAAAGAAAAAGTTGTATGAACATGTCCTCTGACTTAACCTCTTTTACTTTAACAAATGTTGTTCTTGCGGAGTTTCCACACACAAGTACATCTGATGTGCGAGCGGCCATTAGGCGCAAATGTCACAAAGAGCAATTCTTTATAGAATTGCAATATTTTATGGACATGTATAATTTAAAATTGTTTTGTATTGTTTTTGTTTTATTGCATTTACATGTTTGAAATGTTTTTTTTTATGTTTTGTTTCTTTCTGCGTTCTTTTTATTTAAAAACATGGTGCATTTTATGTTTTGCAATGCTAAAACCATTTGAAGTTTAAATAAACACTGTTTGAATTGTTAATAATCTGTCTCTGTCTGTCATTGAATTTATGTATTTATTGTTATTACCCTAAAAAGTGGATTCAGCATTGGGGGGGAAATTAGTATATTTTTACTCAAAAATAATACATTTATAGTATATTGCTTGTGTGTTTCAAAGACACTCATAATTAATTTGTAATGTACTCGTAATACAAAAAAAGTACACTTTAATATCACTAATCAAGCATGAAAATAGGCATGTACTTAAAGTGTACTAAGTATACTGGAAGATGTTCCAATTTAGCACATAAAAGTACACTAAATACACTTAAAGTTATACTTTAGTATAATTTAATTACAACTAAAATAAACCAAAAATAGTTGTTCCAAAATAGCACCCTTCAAGTTAACTAATCATTAACACACTTGAAGTATACTGACAATTACTCTGGCTGCAAGTATACGTAGTATACTTTTTTTCACTAGGGTAAACTCGGCATACAGAGTGCCGTCATCCGAGGAAGGTCCTCGAGCGAGTTTCACCGCCTTTGTGGAGTGGACACTGACGAGACACGGATCCCCATTCACCGTCTGTCCCGAGGGGGATCTCGCCAGTGCCACTCCGGACCCAGAGTCCAGCCCACCATCTCCCCATTGCACGGAGCGCAAGCCCGAGCCCACCAAGGACGAAGAGCCAGTTCCCGCCGCGATCAACGAGCCAGCGCAGTACAGAGTGACTGAGCGGAGGATCACCCCGGATGCAGAGCCCAGTCTGTCCTAGCAGGTGCGAGAGCTGGCGACCACGCCCACCATGAGGGAGCAAGCCGTGGACGGTGAAAGCGCAGAGTGGAGTTCCACCCCCTGCACCGCGGCTGAGGGTGAGCCTATGATGGATCTGGGTAGAGGAGAGGCGGATAAAGATCTGATTGACTGGGAGGCTGACCTGCTCCCTCTACTCCCTCCTTCCTCGGAGCCCTTAGTCACCCCTGTTCTCATGTCCAGCCCTGTGTGGGCTGCAGTTCCCACGACCTGCCCGGAGAGGACTCCGGTTCCCTTGTCCAGCCCAGAGGGGGCTCCCGATCCTGAGTTTAGCCCTGAAAACCCAGAGGCTCACAAATGCCCGCCCTCCCAACCGCTCCTGCCTCCTCCTCTGCTGTCGTCTGTCAGCCCCTCTGCTCGCCCTCAGCCCACCATCTATACGGTGCGAGCTCCGTGGGTCTGCCATCCTCCAGCGTCGCCGTGGTCAGAGTATCCCTCACCTTCGCCTTCAGCCTCCAAGGCCCGGAGTCCGCCTCGGCCCGTAGAACCAGAGGCTCCACCATCACCCGTCGATCCACCAGCTCCACCGGGCTCCCTCGTCCCTCCGGCTCCGCCTTGGTCGGGCGTCGACCCGCCATCGCCTCAGGACTCCGCTCCTCTGGCTGCACCTCGTCGCTCCGCCCACTGGCACCATTGGGCTCCTTCCTCCCACCAGCTCCTCCTTGGTCCTCAGTTGCTCCGGCTCCGCTGCGGATCTCCGCCTCCGCCTTGGTCGCCAGAGCCCTTGGCTCCACCCTGGCCCCGCGGATCCTCGGCTTCCCCCTGGCTCATTGGCTCTCCGTCTCCGCCTCGGGCTCCTCCTCCACCTACTCCGCCGCTGTTGTTCGGCCCCCTGGAGTCGGCAGCCATTCCTCCTCCATGGCTCCTCCCTCCATCGGCTGCACCGTGGGCCGACATCATGGCCTGGCCTGTGTGCTCCTCCTGCTCCGGGCCCCTCCTGTCGCCTCCCTGGCTACTCCCTCCTACGTCGCCTCCCTGGTCTCTGCCCGTCGGCCCCCTCCCGGGTGTCCATCCTCCTCCGGAGCCTCCTCCCTAGTTCCCACCCGCCCCTCCCCATGTTGTTTCTACAGCGCGAGGATGCGCCTTCAGGGAGGGGGGCAAAATGTCAGGATTATGGACTGTCTATGTTGTTTTTTTGCTCCCCATGTGCTCTGTGACCCAGGTTTTCCCTCGTGTTGATTGTGTTCATTTGATTCAGCTGTGTCTCATCCTATTACCCCTCATTAAGTTGTGTACTTAAGGTGTTGTCTTCCCTTGATTCCCTGCGCTGTGTTTCCCTGAATTGGAAGATTAAAGACTGTGTATTTGTGAATGATCCTACATCCCGTTTCCTCGCTCCACACTCCCTCACAGTAGCGTATCGTGACAGTATACTAATAGCACACTTGAATAAACTTATTTTTCGTAAGGGTAACAGACATCACAGCAGCTGGGCTATTAAGTTATTTGGCTGCTATTACTTTAAGAGCTGCTGATCTGACACGCATGCTCGTAGTTTCATTCGTGCTTTAATATGAAATGATACAGGCTACAGTGCACACAGCTGCATTTGTGTGTGCAATAGAAGAGGCTGCACTACAAGCACAGTATAACGGTTGACAGGACAAAACCTGACAAAATCTCATCTGACTGCAGATCATTGTTGTTCTACTGAAGCTCCCTTGTCACCTATACCACTTCCGTGCTCGTTTGACTAACACCTGTCGCTGAGGCAAAGTGGAGTGCACGTCTGAAAAGTCTCCTGTTTGATATGTTGGTAAAGACGTTCTGCATCTAAATAAATGCAATTCTTGTCAAAGAAAAAGAGACAAGAAGCAGCAGTTGTGCGTGGGGTGGCCAACCCTAGCTCTGCCCCTGCGTTAACTTTGTTAAATATTTTTAACACCATTAAACTTTAAAAATGAATTCCCTGCGTTAACATGCTAATTTTCACAGCACTAGAAGATATATATACATAGCTGTGTGTGCACCATCTAAGCCCGCCTAAATTTGACCAAAACCATGTAGCAAAATGTTTTATGGAATGATTAAACCGAAGTGAACTTTATGACAATAATTTAAAAAGGTACTTATGTGTCACTTTCACAGCTGTGTCAAGTCACTTATGCACTCTCATTTTGTTAAATCTGTGTGAGTCAAAGTAAAAGTAAATGAGGTGTTAAATCCCTCCTTGTCTGCTCATGTAACAGAAGCCAGTAAGCTAGTAAGAACTGTGCAGTTAAACCTCACATCCATAGCCTCAAGAGGCACACTGGCAACTGACACGAGGTTGCAGTCTTGTTAGCGCACGTCTACCATGCAGGTTGACACTGGTTCAAATCCAGTTGAGAGTGGTGGGAGTAGGGCCAATTATATTGGTGCTGTGACCTGGATGGGAGTGAGGTTCTAAGCAAAGTGTTCTTATGTTTTTGGGAAACTTTCGTTAGTTTCTCCAAGAGTGTATCATACAATGGTTTTGAAGCAGAGAGTTATGTTGTTGTTCGGGAAATGTAGAAATGTAAAATCGGCTTGATGCTGATTTGAATCCTGCCTTGAGCAGTGTGAGTAGAACCAGTCACACTCAGACAGGATATTTTAAGTTTTTTTTGGAACATTTGGATAAAACCTTCTAGTACATGTTACATGACAAAATGAACAATATAAGTACTGTATTGTTTACACAAAGACTACTTCTCTTTATAAAATGCATCTATCATCTATATAGGGTTAATGACACCGTCACATGTTTATGCACATCATTTGCTTGAAAGTATTACTCTTTTAGGTTTAAAGGTATAATTTACCTGTTATTTTTTATTCACTTTTTTTAAACTTGTGTGGATATTTCCCCCTGTGGAACACAAAAAGTAGTTATCATGACACTACAGCCTGGCCAAGGCTGCCATTGTGATGCATGTGTTTTTACTGAACACTGATTATTTCCATATTATGTCAAGCTTTTTGAATGAAGAGCAAACAAATTCCACATGGAAATCACTCTCCAAATATTTAGCTTCCAAGAAAAATGTTTGCATGAAAGTCAATGCATAAAAATATATGTAGGATCATTCATTTCGTCTGTTGTTTCAGGTGACTGCTGGAATCTGATTTTATGGTGATTTAGATGGATTTTGTCTTTTTTTAATTTTTGTGTAAGCTGATCGCATTGTTTTTCTCAGGTGAGTGCTTATTTATTTTATTTATTTATTTTTACACTGTATATGCAGTATTGTGCAAAAAACTTTTGAGATTATTCACCAAATATAATCTCCCAACATTCATTTTGCTGTTAATTGTAATAATCCAGTAAGTTTTCACAAGGTGTCCTACAACAGATAATATGG
Organism: Schizothorax lantsangensis; assembly: GCA_027422415.1. Lineage (NCBI taxonomy): Eukaryota > Metazoa > Chordata > Actinopteri > Cypriniformes > Cyprinidae > Schizothorax > Schizothorax lantsangensis. The sequence goes on from CM049849.1 coordinate 7,544,046, forward strand.
TCCACACAGATCTCACCATGACTAAGTCCATCTGGGACAGAAAAAAAGAAAAATTAGAAACATGTGTTCTGTCAACATCTGCAATATGAAATCTACAAGAAAAAAAACATAGTAAAGGGTAAAACTATTCATGCTACAAAACAGAGTTTTATGGTTACAATAATAAATTAAAATAATATGATAAATACCAGTTTGCACTTTGCAATATTAAACAGCATAACATTTTTACAGCTAAACTATATTTACTGTAAGTGGCTTGTACATTCAAGTATTCTCAGCTCTTACAGTATTATGGGGCAGTCGTGGCCTAATGGATAGCGAGTCGGACTTGTAAGCGGAAGTTTGTGGGTTCGAATCTCAGGTCCGGCAGGGATTGTTGGTGGGTGGAGTATCCTTCAATACCACGACTGAGGTGTCCTTGAGCAAGGCAAAGGCACCGGACTGCTCCCCGGGCGCTGTAACATGGCTGCCCACTTCTCCGGGTATGTGTTCACTTAGGATGGGTTAAATGCAAAGAATACATTTCACTGATGGTTATATACTCTCTATGTAATTGTGTATGTGACAAATAAAAATTATCTTATGTTAAATATAAGGTGTATAAAATGTCTGCACACCCCTGTTAAAATTTCAGAATTTTCATATGTTTAAAGTCCGTGTAAAGTCAGTATTAAATATTAAATGTGTGTTCTGAGTTTGTCACACCACAGAAAAATGTGTTATTAACCACCCAGCCAAATTTGAATGCTAAAAAAACCGCCAAGTAAATAAAACAAGGAATCAAAATCTTGAAAAAATAAGAAGTATTCTCTGCTCTCAAACGCTGAGGGCGTGTCCACTGGCGGTGCTGAAACCACGCCCACTCACGGGAAAGCTGCCTTCTCTCTCTCAACTGTCTTCCTCTAGCAGCTTATTTAGTAAGGAGACCGAGCTGTTTTGTAAATGATCGCAACCAGGTATTATGCATTTATGTGACAAAGGCATAGCTAGCTAGCAAACTGTAAACTCTAACTAACGGTAATGACAGTAACTCGCGATTGAACCGTGAACCACTGATGCTAATGCACTCTAGTTATTAGGTGTGTTCAACTTAAAGCAGCACTGCAGAATGATCAGTGTATGACATCAAAGTACCGCGAGAGCGATTCGAAAGCATCAGGAGCATCTGCTCTCTGTAGCTCTCACTGTACTTTGATGTCACACACCGGTCGGTCTGCAACGCTGCTTCAAGTTAAACACACCTCTTATAATGTTGAGGGAGGGGCTGTGCTCTGTGGCTCAATTGTGTCATTGAGTCATGATTTAGCCCCGCCCAAAAAATCCTGATCATGAAAATGGTAAAAAACTGTTTAATGGTCTAACTCCACAATTAAGTACTACATAGTTCACAGTCTTTGTAACATGTTTCAGCAATGCATTTCTAACATTTATAATGTGTTTACAAACAATTCTCAGAATTGACTTTACACTGACTTTAAAATAAATGTAAAAAAAAATAATGTCAGGTGTGAAGTAGTTGTTGCTATGTTCATTTTGTTAGGTCAGTTTGGTTCTGTTAGTTTGATACTTTGGTTTGAATTTTTGTTGTTTTTCTTCTCTTATGGTTCATTTGTTTGTGAACTGATCTTTTGTTTGGGTTCAAATAAAAACATATTTGTAATTTTTGTGGTCTTCATTCCTGTCCCTTAGAAACAGTATACTAAACTGTAAAAATATACAAAAGTACTGGAATTTGCTATTATGGATGATGAGCCCTTCTCTGTTGTGGAAAACACAGGTTCCCCTTCAGGAACTCGAGCTGCGTCGAACGCTTTGGGAATGCCTTCAGCGTGACCACGCTCTGAAACGTGTGTAATCAGACCAATGGATGGGCGCGACGTCACGGACGGGGTGACGTGTGACCAGGAAGCTATAAAAGCACGTGAGGTGGATACACTGGCAGCTTCTGTCATTCAGCGAAGCACTCTGTGTGTGTATGTCTTACAACCCCAAATCAGAAAAAGTTGGGACAGTATGGAAAACGCAAATAAAAAAAGAAAGTAGTGATTTCTAAATTTACTTTGACTTGTATTTCATTGCAGACAATATGAACACAAAATATTTAATGTTTTGTCTGGTCACCTTCATGTCATTTGTAAATATACATCCTTTCCTGTCATTCAGACCTGCAACACATTCCATAAATAGTTGGGACAGTAGCAATGTAGGGCTAGTAATGAGGTAAATTGGTTAAATAATGATGTGATTTGAAACAGTTGATGTCAACAGGTGATTGTAATTATGATTTGGTACAAAAGCAGCATCCATGAAAGGTCTAGTCCTTTAGGAGCAAAGATGGGCCGAGGATCGCCAGTTTGCCAACAAATACGTGAGAAAATTATTGAAATGTTTAAAAACAATGTTCCTCAAAGAAGGATAGGAAGAGATTTGGATATTTCACCTTCAACAGTGCATAACATAATTAAAAGATTTAAGGAATCTGGAGGAATTTCAGTGCGTAAAGGACAAGGGCGCAAGCCTAAGCTGAACAACCGTGATCTCCGATCCCTCAGGCGGCACTGCATCAAGAATCGTCATTCATCTATAAGCGATATCACCACATGGGCTCAGGACTACTTTGGCAAACCTTTGTCAAGTACCACAATACGTAGTTACAACCACACATGCCAGTTAAAACTGTACTGTGCCAAAAGGAAGCCCTATGTTAACAGTGTCCAGAAGCGCCGTCGACTTCTCTGGGCTCGGAGGCATCTGGGATGGACCATCACACAGTGGAAACGTGTACTGTGGTCAGATGAATCAGTATTTCAGGTATTTCAGGACCAAAGAAGAAAAGGATCATCCAGACTGTTACCAGCAACAAGTCCAAAAGCCAGGGTCTGTCATGGTATGGGGTTGTGTCAGTGCCCTTGGCAAAGGTAACCTGCACTTCTGTGATGGCACCATTAATGCTGAAAAGTACATAGAGATTTTGGAGCACAATATGCTGCCTTCAAGAAGACATCTTTTCCAGGGACGTCCATGCATATTTCAACAAGACAATGCAAAACCACATTCTGCACACATTACAAAGTCCTGGCTGTGGAGGAAGAGGGTACGGGTACTTGACTGGCCTGCCTGCAGTCCCGACCTGTCTCCAATAGAGAATGTGTGGTGCATTTTGAAGCGCAAAATGCGACAACGAAGACCCCGTACTGTTGCCCACCTTAAGACTTGTTTGCAGGAAGAATGGGACAAAATTACACCTGAAACACTTCATCACTTGGTGTCTTCAGTCCCTAAACGTCTTTTAAGTGTTGTTTAAAGGAATGGCAACATTACAAAGTGGTAAATGCTTTACTGTCCCAACTTTTTTTGGAATGTGTTGCAGGTCTGAATGACAGGAAAGGATGTATATTTACAAATGACATGAAGTTGACCAGACAAAAAATGAAATATTTTGTGTTCATATTGTCTGCAATGAAATACAAGTCAAAGTAAATTTAGAAATCACTACTTTCTTTTTTTATTTGTGTTTTCCATACTGTCCCAACTTTTTCTGATTTGGGGTTGTATTTACCGTTGTCTGTCACTTTCAAAAACGATAAAGCCATGCCAAAGGCTAAGTCAAAGACCAATAAGTGTGGTGATAAAAGTAAACAGCAGTTTAGGCTGTGTGTTCCTCCCTGCCCTCGCTACATCACGGGCGGGGATGCACACAGTCTTTGTGTTGTTTGCTTGGGAGCGAAGCACGCTGAGTCAGCTCTCGAGGGAGCTGCTGGCGATTGCGGTCGTAGGGTTCGCAAGTGGATCTCGTGGAGGTAATGGAGATGGGCAAGCCCCTTTCTTCTTACTCCGCCCAGTTCCAGTGCCTCCCAGGGTTCGGAAGCACGCTCCGATGGAGCGGTTTCTTCCCCCCAGGGAGAATGCTCGGCGCTCAGACTGTCATCCTCTGAGGAGGGTGATGGTGAGAGCACAGACGAACCACCCCAGTATGCGCAGTACGAGGAGCTTATGGAGGTTATAACTCGCGTGGTGGCCAAGTTAAATCTTGAATGGCCTGCCAAAAAGTAGGCTGAACCCTCAAAGAGCAAGTTAGATGAGCATTTTTTTGAGGTCATCCCTCCACGCCAGGGCTTGTCGTTTTTCCCCGATCTCCATACTGAGGTTTCGAGAGCATGGGCAAGACCGTATTCGGCCCGCCTCTTTAGTCCCTCTCTCACTGACTACAGTAACGTCTCGGGACTAAGTGAGCGCGGTTATAGAGCGATGCCCTAGGTTGAACAGATTTTCATGGGCTATCTGTCTCCCGGTGTGGCATCATCTCTAAAAGCCCCGGCACTGCCCACCAAGCCGCTTCATACTACATCAGCGCTGGTGGGCAGAGGGTAAACGGCAGCAGGTCAGGTTGGTGCTTGCTTACATACGATGGCATTTTTGCAAGCATACCAAGCAGACCTGCTGAAAGTGCTGGATGAGGGCGTGGAAGTTAAATCTGAGGATATTAAAGAACTTAGAAGAACCGCTGATTTATCTCTCCGCACCACAAAGGAGATCGCCAAAGCAATCAGGTGGTCTATGGCAGCCCTAGTGGCTGCGGAGAGGCATTTATGGTTGACCCTGTCAGATATAAAAGAGAAAGACAGGGTCTTCCTCCTCGACGCCCCGCTTGCGCCTTCTGGCCTGTTTGGCGATGCCATCAACTCTGTTGTCGACAGGTTTCAGGAGGCTCGTAAACAGGCGGCGGCATTTCAGCGGTTCTTGCCTCGCTGCTCTCTAGCTCAGGGGGCTGCTGGACGGGAGCAGCCCCAACCGTGTACCCGCTCCTTGTTCAGAGAGGCGCAGAAAGTGAGTCGAGACTTGCACGCCCCCACGCGGAAGGAGCGACGCTCACAATCGAAGACTTCGAACCCGAAGGTCGATCTGAGGACCGTCCTTCTGGCTAAGAAGTCTTCAACAAAGAAGCCCTGATGTTCATGTCCCAGGGCTTCTGAGGGTAGCCCCCGCTGGGGAAGAGTGGTGTACACCTCATTATACGGTGCCCGTCTCTCCCCAGTGCCCTCAGGAGACCGAGCTGTTAACCCTGCCACCGCCGGTGCTTCAGGACACAGCGGTCTCCAGCGAGTGCACATCCCAGTGTCCGCCCGGAAACGTAGTGGCTCTGGGGAGCTCGCTATCTCTGAGGAGGTCTCCTATTACACCGGAGGTCAGTCTTGAGAGACTGATTCCCTTAGAAGATTTTCTGGCAGCGTGGAAGCTTCTTCCAAATATCTCAAAATGGGTCATGCAGACTGTAGAAAGAGGTTACAGAATTCAGTTTGGTTCTCCTCCGCCTCGTTTCAACGGGATAATTTCCACTGTGGTGGGTCCCGAGCAGGCTCCGGTGTTAGAACAAGAAGTAAATACTCTGCTGAGGAAGGAGGCCATCGAGGTGGTCCCTCCTCTCGAAAGAGAATCCGGGTTCTACAGCCGGTACTTCATTGTTCCGAAGAAGGATGGGGGTTGCGTCCGATTTTAGATCTGCATCAGCTGAACCTCTCAGTCATGCGACTGAAGTTCAAGATGCTCACGATCGATGGGATCACGTGACCCTTTGACAGCGATGCAGGCTTAGTCTTTCACTCTGCTCACTTTGCCACATATTTTATGATCCTGTCAGTAAAACTTAAACCACTCTGCATTGGACCCATCATGAGTGCTAAGGCAGACCACGGGGATCGGAAAAGAGAGATTGAGCAATCGCCAATGAAGAAAAAATTCAGAGATTCAGCCATCTCCAGAGAAGACCTCGACGAGGCTATTGCTAACCGCATTGAACTAGCATTTAAAGAGCAGCAAAGCACTTTGAATTCGGTTGTGAATTCGGCAGTAAGAGATGCGATGGACTCGGTGCTGATTCCAGCATTGCGCGAAATGCGTGAGGACATACAAGCGACCAACAAGTCTGTTAAAGAGCTAAGAGAGGAGTTTGAGGCCATAGCTACCGAGACGAAGCAGACATGTGACCGCGTTGATTCTGTTCAGGCAGATACAAGTGAGGATAGGAGGACAGTCACGGACTTCAAAAAAAAAACAGCTGGAGCGACTCACCGAGAAGATGACGGATGTTGAGGACAGGTGCAGAAGGAACAACGTAAGACTGGTGGGGCTGCCAGAAGGGATGGAGGGTCCCGACGCAGCTGTTTTCCTCAGAGTTAATCTTCCCAAGTGGATTCCTTCCTTGAGGGGCCGTGACATTGAGATTGATCGGGCGCATCGCGTGTATGACGGAGGGAGGGGCTCCGATCGGCTGCGCACTCTCATCTTCCGTGTACTAAGATGGCATGACAGATCGGAAATCCTGAAGGGTGCCCGGCAGGCTTATCCGGTAAAATGCACACAGAACAATGTCACACTGCTATTTTTTCCCGACCTTAGTCCAGCTACAGCGATCAGGAGAAAGGCATTTGGGCCGGTTTTGAAGAAGATGACAGCGCTTGGTCTCCAGCCCTTCCTCATCTGTCCGGCGGTAATTAAACTACGGCACAAGGGTGAGCAGAGGCGCTTCAATTCTCTGCAGAAAGTGGAGGATTTTGTCAGCTCCCTGTCTCAGAAGAAGTCGTATGCCGCAGCTCTGTGGGGGGACGACGGGGGAGCAGCGGCCGCTGTTTCTCCAGCCCGGCGGGAGGAGCATGACGGCCGGGATGGAAATGGTCCTAGCTGCCCAGGAGGTGATGATGGCAGGATGAACATGGATGCTTGCTCAACCTATTTTTTGCTTTTTCTTCTCTCGTCTCTTTTACTGGGATATTGTCCCTATATATCCGGTACAACGATCTCTTTGCTGGTAAGACTGACACTCCTTTTTTCTTTTTTTTGGAGGGGACTAATGGAGAGTAGGTTTAATTAAAAAAAATGTTTGGCTGTGTGAGCCTTTCGGGAGACATGTCTTGCGTTGGAGTGGATCGGTCACGAACCGTCACTATTTTTTGTTGCTCAATCAGACTTATGTTCTCGGTAATGTGCGGTCTGAGTTGTTCCTTGTTTATGGTTGTCAGTTGTTCATGTTTTTATGTTGTTTTTGTTTGTTACAACAGACATTTATACTTCTATTTATTTTAGCTTATTTCTAAAGGGATTTTTCATCTAGGAGGTTTGGTATCTAAAATGCATATCAGCGTTTACATGTTATTTACAGAATGGAAGTGCTTCTGCTTTTTTTTTATTGAATACAATCTTGGGATTATGAATATTCAATGCATACTCTAAATATTTTATCACTGAGTGTGAATGGTTTAAATTCTGCTGTTAAACGAACCTGTGTGTTAGAATATTTACACCGTAAATCTATCTCCTGTGCCCTAATTCAAGAGACACATTTAAAACAATCTGACGTGGCACGTTTCCAGAATAAGTATTACAAATGAATAGCTTTTTCCTGCGCTCAAAATAAAACTAAGGGGGTGCTTATCCTTGTTAACCGGAAGTTAAATTTAACGATTGAACACCTTGGTAGTGATGAGAAGGGTAGATTTGTTTTTATCCGATGCAAAATATATAATAATAGGTTAGCATTGGTCTCTATTTATGGTCCGAATGAGACAGACAGTGCATTCCTTACACAGATTTCCAAAACTCTACTTGAGGAGATTGATTGCCCTCTAGTGGTGGGTGGTGATTTTAATGCTGTCATAAATCCTGCTTTAGATAAATGTCTATCTGATACAACAGCCAATCCATCCTCTAAATTACTGAATACATTTATCACTGAGCTTAACTTAATCGATCTTTGGAGAATTCAGAATACTAAAGCTAAGGACTATACTTTTTTTTCTAATAGACACAAGACTTTCTCTAGGATAGACTACATGTTTCCCAGCCCATCTTTAATTTTGTCTAATTCCTCCATCTCTATATTACCAATTTTATTATCTGATCATTCTGCTGTGTTGTGCAGTGTTCCTCTTTCCGATGTTAAAGCCAAGTCCCCTAGATGGCGCTTTAACATATCATTATTAAGTAATCAGACTTTCATTACTTCTCTAAAAGAATATATTAAGGAATTTCTTGAAATTAATATGCCCTCTGATGTGGATCCTCAAATACTGTGCGAAACGACTAAGTGTGCTATACGAGGTTTCTGTATATCTTTCTCTTCTACTCTTGCCAAAGCGAAAACTCACCAGTTTACACAATTAGAAAATAAAATCCAAACATTACAAAACCTACAAAAACAACATTTTACTGAGCAACAGACTACACAGCTGTCCTCTTTAACCCTAATGGGACGGCTGTATTGTAACAGACAAGCCAGTTACTAAGCCTCTTATCTGTAGTTGTCTTCCCCACCGCTAGGGGTGCTATGGCGCCTAAATGAGCTCCTTAAGTAGAGGAGGGTCAGTAGAGGAAGTTAGCAGAACAGCAGCAGTAGAAAGCATGGCTTAACTGCATTTGTACTATGTCCTTGTTGGGAAATGTTCCATTTCAAGCTCAACTTAAAAAGGACCCTTTATCGGTGACTTTAACCACATGTTGCGAGCTAAATGTGGATGTAATGCCCAGATGGATGTAAGCTTCTGGCTTCTGGCTTCTGGCTTCTGGCTTACTTATGGCTGTACTTGATTTGGAAAAGTCTGGAGTTTGAGAACTGTTATCCTTTGGAGTGAATTCATCGCAAATAGTTGGATTATTCATCGGCTAAGGGACAGCTTCAACTTTGGGCATGGTTTGATAAACTATATCCCATCAAATAAGACTCTCCCACACATGCATTTTCACATTAATGAACTGTGCAACCTAATGTCCATTTCCTGCAATGCACTTACACATGACATTATTTGGTATAATCTGATTGGTCTTTTTCTTGTATTTTTCTTTTTTTTGTTTGTTTTTTTTGTTTTGTTTTCATGGCTATATAAAAAGAATAATGTGCATATATTTGGTGAGCATATTTCCTTCTTAAACTGCTGTTAGGCAAACTGAATCCCCCTTTATTAAGTTGTATAACTAGTTTTGTGTTAGAAAAATACGAGGCGGTTATAGTTTGGTGGCCCGTACGGGGATGTTTTTGCATTTATTGTGTGTTTAATAAGCAGGTGAGGATATGGCAAGCCAACACTCTGAGACAGGGGATGAGTACGAGCCCATTCAGGACTTTACCCGTGACCCATTTGTAGTCAGAAGAGAACCGATCAAAGAACTCATTAACACATTCAGTGAGTTATACATTGATTCTGAAGAGGAAAATGCAGCAGTTGATGATGCTGATGATGTTGATCCTTTTCCACCTCCACCTCCTGAAATGGAAGAAAGATCTGAGCTCGCTCCAAATGCTTCCATTGCAGAACAAGTAAGACAATTGATGGGCCAAGTCACAACACTCGAGACACAAGTGGAAGCCTGTGTTAAAAAAGTGAATGACCGTTTTTCTCAGTTTGAAATAGAAAGTAAATGCAGGAAAGTGGAAGAAAAGCGGACTTACCGCATTGAAAGAGAGTGTGAAAGGATTCAACAAAGACTTGAACTGAACATTAGAGATTTGGGGAAGTCAATGGTGGATTGTCTAAAGAGATGAGATATTCAAATCGACAGCAAATTCAAGTCCCTTATTCCATCCACGTCTACTCCCATACAGCCATCTCCAAGCCCATGCGTTCCTCCACCAATTCATAAAGTCAAAAATCAAACCTATCAGTTGCAACAAAGTCACACTCATCTAACATCCACTGGAAACACCACAGCTATTAATTCCCAGCCACCAGTGAAATTAGAATTTCCAAGTTTTGGTAGCAGTGATGATGCATTTATAGAGCAATGTGAAGAGTATCTAGCCATCCGGCCTCTTTCTGATTATGAAATGTTAGCTTCTCTCACATCTGTCTTGAAGGACACTGCAAAGGACTGGTGGCCATGCGTTCACACATGGCAACAATTTAAAGATGTTTTCTTATGTTCCTTCTTGAGTGAAGATTATGAAGATGAAGCAGCTAGACGTCTGATAGAAAGGAAACAAGGGGCACAAGAAAGTATAAGAGATTTTGCTTTTCATTACAGAGCCCTTTGTCTGAGATGGAAACGGGATATGCCTGAGCGAGAAATCCTGTAAGCTATCCTGAGAAATTGTAATCCTCGGTTGGCTAGTTTGCTACGAGGTTCAGTCCAGAATGTTGCAGAGGTGGTGAGAATTGGTACCCAAATTGAAAGAGACTTTGGAGAAGCTAAAAGGTATTGGAGTAATGTCAACACAGAGTATCAAAAGAAGAAAGTCCAGCCGAATAAGGATTCAGGCCCCAAGCCATCACCTGCTAACACTCGTGTAGTGCAGGGTGTCCAACAATCTGTACAACCACAGTTCAAAATGATCACATTACCCATTGTGCTTCGTAATAGATTCTTTCAAGCCATAGTAGATACAGGAAGTACACTATCGTTAATTCAAGAGTCATGTTGGAAGCAGTTGCATCATCAAGAACAGTGTAAATCCAGTAAAGGTCAAACTTGTATGCTTGCAAATGGCCAAATGCAGACTGCCATAGGAATGTCTGAGTGTGAATGTGATCTGCAGGGTAAACAACTCAAGCTGACGTTGTATGTGATGAAAGATTTTGATTTGACTGTCCCAATTATTCTTGGCATGGATTTTTTAATTGCATCTGGAATTGTATTGGATTTCAAGAATACACAGTACAGCTTACCATCTAACGATGAGGATTCTGTTGAAATATTTCCCCTTCTATTTCCTGAATCATCTCCTCCTCCTTCTGTGCAGTTCTATCTTGCCTTACCTATTCCAAATATATCTGAAGAACTTTCACAATCTATCCGACAGCTGACCATGAGCACTGAGAGTACAGATCAATTCAAACCCCAGTTGGAGAATTTGATGAGGGATTGGCCATCTGTCTGCGCTCATGAAATTGGACATTCCAAGATTGTAAGTCATCGTATAATTACCACTGATGAGGTTCCGGTCAGAAAGAGAGCCTACAGAGTGTCACTAGATAAGCAGCGGTTCATTAACAAAGAGATTCAAGAACTACTAGATAAAAACATCATTCGACCATCTGTGTCTCCATGGGCTTCACCAGTGGTTGTTGTACCCAAAAAAGATGGAGGTTCACGACTATGCGTGGATTACCGTGGGTTTAACGCAAAGACGCACTTAGATGGTTATCCCATGCCACAAATTCAAGAGATACTGGAATCATTGCATGGAGCCTCAATTTTCAGTACCTTGGATTTAAAAAGTGGTTACTGGCAAGTTGAGATGGAACCTGAGAGCATTTCTAAAACTGCATTTGTTACTTCTGCTGGACAATTTGAATTCATGCATCTTCCTTTTGGTCTCAAAAATGCCGCTGCCTCTTTCCAGAGATTAATGGAATATGTGCTTAAAGACATTAAAGGAAAATGTTGCTTTGTTTACATCGATGACATTGTTGTATATTCCAAAAATGAGGAGGAGCATTTACAGCATTTGAGGCAAGTTTTCAATTGTTTACATCAAGCAGGACTGACTTTGAATCTCAAGAAATGCAACTTGGTACAGAGATCTATCACTTTCCTGGGTCATGTGGTGTCTGGGGAAGGTGTCAAGACGGATCCTGCCAAAATTGCAGCCATCTGTGGTTTTCCAGTACCACAAGCACTCAAGGAAGTACAAAGATTTTTGGGATTGGCAGGTTGGTATCACAGATTCATACCAAATTTTTCAGAAATAGCTGCACCTCTTCATGCCCTAAAGAAGAAACAATCCATTTGGACATGGACTAAGGCATGTCAAGATGCTTTTGAAAGGATCAAAAGTGACTTAATCAAAGCTCCAGTATTAACTCCCCCTGATTTTAACAGATCTTTTAAGGAGCAAACAGACGCAAGTGACATTGGCCTTGGGGCTGTTTTGACACAGGAGTTAGATGGAGAGGAACATGTAATCGCTTATGCGTCCAGACTTCTTCGTGGAGCAGAGTGCTCATATTCTGTGTCAGAAAAGGAATGTTTGGCTGTGGTGTGGGCCATTGAAAAATGGAGACCCTATTTGGAGGGCAGACCATTTGAGGTGATTACAGACCATGCTGCATTGACTTGGGTTTTCCAACATCCCAAACCTTCATCAAGGCTGACGCGATGGACTATTCGTCTACAAGGATACGAGTTCAGTGTCAGGTATAGAAAGGGACAGTGCAATGTAGTACCAGATACCTTGTCACGCAGCCTAGAGACTACGCCACCTCATCTGTTAGCCATAGTCAAATCTACCAACTCTTCTGTAACTCCATCCAATTTACCGGTAGACTGGTCTGACATTGATACAGCACAGTCTAATGACCCAGAAATTCAGGAGTTATGCAACAAGGCTGCTTGCCAAGCCAATCCTGATCCTTCCAGAATGCATTATGTCCTCGTGAATGGTTTCCTTTTTCGTAGTGTCCCAGATGGTCGGAAAGGACCAAAGTTCCAACTAGTCATTCCTGCTTGTCTGCGAGGTGAGTTTCTTAAGTATGCCCATGACAACCCCTTAAGTGGACACCTGGGCCGGCTTAAAACACTACTACGACTGTTGGAAGTTGCTTACTGGCCAAGCTTAAGAGCTGATGTATTGAAATACTGTAAGGAATGTGAAACTTGTCAAAAGTATAAACCATCATTTTCAAAGCTGTCAGGTTACTTGCAATCAACACCAGTGGTAGAACCCGGGTACATGTTGGGTGTGGATTTGATGGGCCCTTTCCCCAAGAGCTCTAAACAACATGAGCATCTTTTAGTTGTAGTCGATTACTGTTCAAAGTGGGTGGAACTTTTTCCATTGAGAGTGGCCAAAGCACCACAAATTGCCCGTATTCTAGTTGAGGAGATTTTTACAAGGTGGGGAACTCCTGTCTATTTGGTATCTGACCGAGGAGCGCAGTTTACATCCCACTTGTTAAGACTGGTCTGCAAACAATGGGGAGTTATACAGAAATTAACTACGGCATATCACCCTCAAACTAATCTTACCGAACGGATCAACAGGACCTTGAAGACCATGATCGCCTCATATGTGGGAAACAACCATCGCCAATGGGATAAATGGTTATCTGAATTCAGGTATGCCATTAACACAGCCTGGCAGGAGAGCACTGGCTACACACCTGCCGAAATTGCACTGGGTCGTAAGTTGAAAGGTCCTCTGGAGAGAGCCTTACCCAGACCACCCACTCCTGATAATCCCACTTATGATATTGTGGAGAGACAAGAAGGCATGATCCGTCTAGTCAAGGAGAATGTGGAGAGAGCTCAGGCAAAACAGAAACATTACTATGACTTGCGAAGAAAACAGACCATCTTCCAAGAAAAGGATGTTGTCTGGGTTCGTACTCACCCCATGTCAAAAGCGGAAGGTGCGGTCATGGCAAAACTGGCTCCGAGATGGAAAGGCCCTGCTAAAGTTCATAAACGTCTAGGCCCAGTTAATTATGCTATTTCATTCCTTGATAATCCTGACACTGTTGATTCTTATCATGTTCAAAATTTGAAACCTTTTTATGGATGCATTAAGTTTGCCAATGAGGAGGGGAATATGTAACAGACAAGCCAGTTACGAAGTCTCTTATCTGTAGTTGTCTTCCCCACCGCTAGGGGTGCTATGGCGCCTAAATGAGCTCCTTAAGTAGAGGTGGGTCAGTAGAGGAAGTTAGCAGAACAGCAGCAGTAGAAAGCATGGCTTAACTGCATTTGTACTATGTCCTTGTTGGGAAATGTTCCATTTCAAGCTCAACTTAAAAAGGACCCTTTATCGGTGACTTTAACCACATGTGATGCGAGCTAAATGTGGATGTAATGCCCAGATGGATGTAAGCTTCTGGCTTCTGGCTTACTTATGGCTGTACTTGATTTGGAAAAGTCTGGAGTTTGAGAACTGTCATCCTTTGGAGTGAATTCATCGCAAATAGTTGGATTATTCATCGGCTAAGGGACAGCTTCAACTTTGGGCATGGTTTGATAAACTATATCCCATCAAATAAGACTCTCCCACACATGCATTTTCACATTAATGAACTGTGCAACCTAATGTCCATTTCCTGCAATGCACTTACACATGACATTATTTGGTATAATCTGATTGGTCTTTGTCTTGTATTTTTTTTTTTTTTTTTTTCATGGCTATATAAAAAGAATAATGTGCATATATTTGGTGAGCATCTTTCCTTCTTAAACTGCTGTTAGGCAAACTGAATCCCCCTTTATTAAGTTGTATAACTAGTTTTGTGTTAGAAAAATACAAGGCGGTTATAGTATCACCGGCGATACCAACTCGTTTTTTTTAAGACCAGTGCAAAAGACATTAAAAATACTCCATCGATGTTGGTCATATAAGTGTTATACATCAATTGAAACTTTGAAGTGTCTATTTTTTTTGTGTACACTCACGAATACAACAAAACTTTGTGGTTTTGGAAAAAAAAAAGAAAACAAACAGGATGCGCTCTCTGTCTTCTCCATCTCCGCGAGCTGCTCTTTGAAATACGTCACTAAAATGAAGTGTAACTCGGCGAAAACTCAACACACGGACATGGGGGTTATATCTATAGAAAGCTGGAAGTGTCTACTTTGAAATGAAGTAAGTCTTATCGAAAACAAACATTCTGTGATGAAGTAATCCGTATGAAACCAACACGATGTTCAGTCTGTCCCGTCTAACTCATTATTTCTAATGCGATCCCGCCCCCTCGCGTTCATATGTAAATAACCACGTGTGCCGCGTGCTCATGGAGACGCCCAACAACAAACAAAGCCAGATCATTCCTCACGCTAACATTACTGTTCGTTTCTGGAAGAAGACACGCTGAATAAAAGCTGGATTTGCCTCAAAATAAGAGCAAGAGTTCATCCAGAAGAGAAGAGCGATCTGATGAGTAAGTAATGTTTCTTTTTTTTGCATTAGTTAACGTGTTATTGTGACTCAAACTTGAACGCGTTTATTTTTTTTCCCAAACGACAACATGATGAATGCTACAATGTTTAGAAAAATGTTTAATGTTCACAAATGGATTTAATAGCGTGCTAAACGATAATAATTAGTTTCTCAGATATAAAATATCCTTTTTTATAGTACAAAGTACATCTTTTGTAGTACAAAGCCATACATACTAGGCTATATGACTACAAAATCATAGTTCGTTTTTTCTAAACAATAATAATTCATTTCTCAGATATAAAATGTATTTTTTTTGTTTACAATAGTACAAAGCATGCGTGAGTCTATGGATACGGAATCATAACAGCTACTATAAAATCATGCATACTAGGCTATATGACTACAAAATCATAGTTGTTTTTTTCTAAACAATAATAATTAGTTTCTCAGATATAAAATGTATTTTTTGGTTTACAATAGTACAAAGCATGCGTGAGTCTATAAAACATATATATAAAAAGATGCTCCTGATATTAACATGCTCACAAATGTTTTTTTTTTTTTGGTTGTTTGTATTTTATTGAATCAGATACCTGCACCACAGATGAATCCTGATGACTTTCTTCAAACTGTTTTTCTCTGAGAGTGCTGTACCAACATCAGATGTCCAACTACACTGATATTATATGGTAAAACAAGCTCCTTGACCACTGATTATGTTTTTTTCTTCTTGAATCCATGGAAAGTAGCAGAAACACTTAAATAACACACGTAAATATCAGGCATGATTTACTTGTCACTTGTTGAACAGAATCTGTTGCAGGAATGACTCAAAGTCTGTTTACATCTCTGTGGTTAGATCTGTGTGCACAATAATGTGTCTTTGACCTTCATTATGTATGTTTTGATTATACGGTGTTGTAAATAAAATACAAATAATAATAAAAAAAACATTTGTTCAATCTCCTCACATTCTCTCTTACCTGCCTCAAAGTCACAGTCACACTGATGGGCCATTAGCAGCCTTTAGGGGAGGGCCCTTTGTGTCTCAGGTGAGAATCACTTAATATTCAAGGCCATTGCCACTCCCTCGCATATAGGCTTTCAATCACAAAACATGTCTTAAAAAATGTAAATCAATATATTGTTTTCTGTGAATGAGTAAGCAGAATGATTCTCACGTAATTGTGAAGTAAATATTGTAGCCTACAAGACTGATTACTCTAAAGTCTTATTCAGGACTATTTAGTGTGGGTTTTATGGCCTTATTTCAGCTATTTTTTTCCCCCCAAAACTTACTAACCACGCATAATATTTTTTTTCTAAAAAAATGCAAACATGTACATCCATCTTGGTCACATAATATTGTAGCAAAGTTTGTGCTGAATACAAAAACAAATACATGTTGGTCATTAGTATGTTATAAGTAGCTGAAATAAGCACAAATATCAGGGCATGTCAAAACATCTCAAGGGCCCCAAAATCACCTCAGACCCCAGAGGGTTAACTCATTTAATTTTGCAATTGAACATGGGGTATTTCATAGAGATAAAAAAACTTCACTGATTTCATTACTTCTTAAAAAAGGGAAAGATCCATTAGATTGTTCCAGCTACAGACCGATTTCGCTTATCCCATGTGATCTAAAAATCTATGCTAAAGTTTTTGCTTCTCGTATGGAGAAGGTAATTCACAGTCTGATCAAGGAGGACCAAACTGGTTTCATCAAGGGGCGCAATGCATCTGACAATATGCGTCGACTCCTTCATATTCTTGACTTTGCGAACTCCCACCCAACCCCTTGTACGGTCTTTTAACTTGACACAGAAAAACCTTTGACAGGCTAGATTGGAATTATATGTGGGCAGTTCTGCAATGTTTCGGCTTCGGTGAACACTACATTTCTATGATTAAGACATTATACCACTCACCCGCAGCATCAGTCATAACTGGTAATATTATTTCCCCCTCATTCCCTTTACAGCGGGGAACGAGGCAGAGGTGTCCGCTTTCCCCCTTATTGTTTTGTCTATCTCTTGAACCCTTAGCGCAAGCCATCAGGAAATCTGAAGTATCGTTTAAGATTCATGATCATAATCATAGTATTTCATTATACGCTGATGATATTATTCTATATTTAGACCACTTTGATGTTTCAGTCTCTAGTATAATTAAGGAATTTGATAATTTTAGTAGCCTATCAGGATATAAAATAAATTGGACCAAATCTGCTTTAATGCCAATTAACAATGTTAAGGGTTAATTCTTCTATTCCCTCATTTATCCCTATTAAGGAATCTTTCATCTATTTGGGCATTACCATATATAAAAACGTTCATACGATTGCCAGAGACAATTTTAATAACATTTTAGTTAAGGTCAAACATTACATTCAAAGATGGAAGAATCTTAAAGTCTCTCTCCAAGGAAGAATCTCCACTGTTAAGATGAATTTGTTACCTCGATTTAATTTTTTTTTCTCTATGCTACCACTTTCTCCCCCTCCAGGTTACTTTAAGGAGATCAACTCCATAATTTCTAAGTTTATCTGGAATGATAAATGTCCCAAAATTAAACTTACCACATTACAACATCCTAATAGCGCAGGAGGACTGGCTGTACCAAATATATTATTGGTCGTTCCAGCTTAAGGCTCTTCATAATTGGGTTGATCCTCAATCTACAGTTTCATGGAGAGTGATTGAAGCTGACAAGGTTAAACCAAATAGACTTCAAGATATTTTATTTACTGGCACAGGAAAAAAAGGGGATAATTATAAATTTGGTCCGGTTGTGGCTAACTCTATTAAAATCTGGAAAACGGTTGAACGTCGAATAGGTGGACCCTTCAAATTTTGTAACAGTACTCCTTTATGGCACAATTTAAATTTTGTATGTGGAAATCGTCCATTTGTCCAACCCTCTTGGTCTTCTTTAGGTGAAAACACGTGCGGTGCTATATATGATAACCAGGGCCTCTGTTCATTTCATACATTAAGAACCAAATTTTGCCTACCAGCATCCGCATATTTTGTCTTTCTTCAATTACGTTCTGCACTCAAAGCGTATGGCGTGCCATGGGCATCTTCTATTTCCTCTCATCCTATGCGGGACTGGATTGCACCATCTGCTGGTCGGCCATCTGTTTCCTTAATATATAATAAAATTATTGATTGCATTACAAAACCTCTTTCTATTAAAACTATTTGGAATAGGGAATTATCTGACCTTAATTTATCTGTCGACTGGGAGAGAGTATGGTCTAATCTTAGCTTAACATCTAAAAATCTGGCTCATCGTCTTATTCACTTCAAAGTCATTCATAGAGCATACATAACTCCTTACAAAAGATTTAAAATGAAACTACAGTCAAATTTGAACTGCCATATATGTAACACTACATCACACTACATCTGCATATGTTTTGGGAATGTCCTGTCGTCATCAGTCTATGGACACATGTAAACCTGGTTTTGTCATCATTACTGCGAATTGATTGGTCTGTTAACCCAAGTTTGTGTCTTCTTAATGATGATTCTGGTCTCTGTATTAATTCAATGCAAAAGAGAATGTTGTTTGCTGGTTTTACAGCTGCAAAGAAGACAATAATCCAGAACTGGTTTACACCACACATGTGTAGGAAAACATATTGGATCCGTAGCCTCCTGCAAATAGTGACGTGTGAATGTACAACGGCGCGAGTTGGTGGGGCCAGGCCTTCGACCATTAATGCTTGGCAGTGTTTTTTGATGGATATACGTGATTGTATAAAGGAGTGACTTTTGTGTTTTTATTGTCCTTCCCTCTCTCCCTCCCTTTGTATTGGACCTTGAGATGTTGAGTATGTGTCTGTTGTTTTGTTTTGTTATATTTGGGATGTTATGTTGTGTTATGTGTGAAAAAAAAAAAAAAAAAAAAAAAAAAAAAAGATTCTCATGATCAAGCAGGTTGTGTCTCAGATCAGGTCCGAGGACTGGTTTGTCACGATAGATTTAAAAGATGCATATTTCCATGTCTCCACCCTTCCTCAACACAGGAAGTTCCTGAGGTTTGCTTTCGGGGGCGGAGCTTACCAATATCGGGTTCTTCCGTTTGGCCCTGCACTCTCACCCTGAACTTTCACGAAGTGTGTGGATGCTGCTCTGGCTCCACTGTGACTCCAGGGCATCCGCAACCTAAACTATATCGACAATTGGTTGATTCTAGCTCAATCAGAGAAGACGGTGGTTCGACATCGAGATGTCATTCTCGCCCATATGAAAGAGTTGGGGTTAAGACTAAACGCAAAGAAAAGTGTGCTTTCTCCATTACAGAGGACCACTTATCTGGGCGTGGTGTGGGATTTGACCACGATGCAGGCACAGCTGTCTCCTGCTCTGATCGAGTCGATCGTCACTGCAGTCGCGAGAGTCAAAGAAGGCTGTCAAGCAGTTTCAGAGACTGCTGCGTCCAACGTGATACCTTTTGGCCTGCTGTACATGAGACCCCTATAGTGGTGGCTCAAGACCAAGGGGTTTTCCCCGAGGGGAAATCCGCTTCCATGATCAAGGTCACGTGGCGATGCTTTCGTGCCTTAGTCATTATGGAATAAACATTGGTTCTTGTCACAGGGGCCGGTGTTGGGAGTTCCTTGTCATCGTGTAACGCTAACGACAGATGCGTCCCTCACCGGTTGGGGTGCGGTCATGAGTGGCCACCCTGCCCGTGGTCTGTGGAGTGGCCGCTATCTCACGTGGCACATCAACTGCCTGGAGATGCTGGCCATATTTTGAGCTCTGAAGTACTTTCTCTCAGACCTGAGAGATCGCCATGTGTTGGTGTGCACCGACAACACATCGGTGGTCTCTTATATCAACCACCAGGGAGGGCTGCGTTCGCGCTCCTTGTACAAGCTAGCGCACCAGATCCTTGTGTGGTCCCAGGACAAACTCCTCTCGCTGAGAGCAGTGCACATTCCTGGGCATCTCAATATGGGAGCAGACATCCTGTCGAGGCAGGGGCCGAGGCCCGAGGAATGGATGCTTCACCCCGAGGTGGTGG
The DNA here is from genome assembly GCA_027422415.1 of Schizothorax lantsangensis. Lineage (NCBI taxonomy): Eukaryota > Metazoa > Chordata > Actinopteri > Cypriniformes > Cyprinidae > Schizothorax > Schizothorax lantsangensis. The sequence goes on from CM049849.1 coordinate 7,563,940, forward strand.
AGCAGATATGGAGAGTTTTTGGCCAGGCTCAAGTGGACCTCTTTGCGACTCAAGAGACATCGCAATGTCCCCCCTGGTACTCTCTGACTCATCCAGCTCCACTGGGGATGCATTGGTACAGACTTGGCCGAGGCTTCGTCTGTACACTTTTCCCTCGATCGCTCTGCTCCCAGGAGTTCTGGAGAGAGTGCGCTGAGACGGGGTCCATCTGCTTCTAGTAGCCCCATTCTGGCTGGGCCAAGTATGGTTCTCGGACCTAATTTCCCTTCTCGACGGCTCTCCATGGGAGATCCCCGTCAGGAGGGATCTCCTCTCACAGGCGGGGGGCACCATCTTTCACCCCCGCCTGGAGTTGAGGAAGCTGTGGGTGTGGCCCCTGAGGGGGCACAACTCGTAGCTTCTGGTCTCTCAGTTTCCTCGTAGAGGGAGCTCTGGTTTGGAGGATGGTCTCAACAACCTCGGTTGAGACCATCCTCCAAACCAGAGCTCCCTCTACGAGGAAACTGTATGGCCTAAAGTGAAACCTTTTCACTTCATGGTGTTGAGATCGCCAGCTTGACCCAGTTAACTGCCCGGTCGGTTCAGTGCTGGAGTTGCAGGCTAGATTCTCTGCAGGGTTGACCCACTCCACCCTGAAGGTGTATGTGGTGGCTATAACTGCTTACCACGCCCCTCTCGGTGGTCAGTCTGTGGGAAGACACCCCCTAGTTACACATTTCCTCCGCGGTGCACTGAGGCTGAGGCCTCCCGTACGATCTCGTGTTTCCCCGTGGGACCTGGCCGTGGTCCTGGAGGCTCTCTGTAAACCTCCGTTTGAACCTTTAGAGGAGTTTTCAGATCGAGTTCTGACATTTAAGACGGTCTTCCTGTTAGCCATCACATCACTGAAGAGAGTCGGAGATTTGCAGGCCTTGTCAGTGGCCCCCTCCTTCCTAGACTTTGCACCCGGTTTGGCAAGCACTGGATGCATATGTCCACAGAGCTGCCATGTGGAGGAAGTCTGACCAGCTATTCGTTTGCTATGGTCCTTCCAAGAGAGGTCTGCCTGCCACTAAGCAGACCCTCAGTAGGTGGATTGTTGATGCCATTACTATGTCGTATGAGTCCTCTGGCTTTCCCTCACCCTTAGGGGTCAAGGCTCACTCCACCCAAAGTGTGGCCGCCTCCAAGGCCTTCTTGTCAGGTGTGGCTATGCAGGATATATGTAACACTGCGGGCTGGTCTACGCCGCTCACCTTTGTCAGGTTCTACGACCTCAACATTCGTACCGCTCCTGGTTCTTCCGTCCTTTTGCCGTAGCTGTTCTGAAGTTCATACACACTACGCAGGGACTTGAAAGTCTGGCGGCATGGGCATCTCGCTCCCAAAGCGTTCGACACAGCTCGAGTTCCTGAAGAAGTACGCCTCAAGGTTACGTATGTAACCCTAGTTCCCCGAGGGAATGAGACGCTGTGTCTCCAGCCATACTTCCGGCATCCCTGCGAGCGCTTCCTTCATTCTCCAGAAGCTGCCGGTGTAATCCACCTCACGTGCTTTTATAGCTTCCTGGTCACACGTCACCCCATCCGTGACGTCGCACCCATCCATTTATCTGATTACACACATGTTTCAGAGCGTGGTCACGCTGAAGGCGTTCCCAAAGCGTTCGATGCAGCGTCTCGTTCCATACGCAACCTTGAGGCGTTTTCGTTGTCTCACAGTACATCTGGAACCGCAGTTTAGTTTGCCATTTAGAAAATACCATCACTACAACTTGTAGTTCATGACAAGCTTCTGTCACAGCAGAGCATGAGCTCAAAAGATTTTGTGGCACTTTAGACACTCTCCATCATCATACTCATGTTTTGAGGAAATTCAACTAAATTTACAAACATTCTCAGACAGAAGCAGTCTTTATGGGTCTTTGCTGTACAACACACACACACACACACAAATAAAAGACTTTACTCAACCCATCATCCAAAGACAGGTAATACACAGACACACAGACACAAAAAATGTAATTTATTTACACTGAACCTGATGTAATACAATAGAATATATGATTTTCATTATATAGCTTTATAAACATACATAACACAAGTTCAGAATGACAATGTACAATAATAATTATTTAAATTCAATTCAATTTCTGTATGTCAATATTTTATAATAACATGTAGGCCTATAACAATGAAAAATGTTTTGTACATTACATGAATATTGAAATAAGTGAAACCAAAGTGCTATGCATTGCTGACAGTTACCAACAGTTCAAAATTCTCTGGTGCCAGCGTTCTGATATGTCTCTATTTATTGTTCAGAATGAAACAAATGTATGGTTAATAGTGATTTATTTTTTATCATGAAAACAACAACGCAATAACACAAATGGTTAGGCCTCCAACTCAGACCACAGAACATATCCACATGCTGGAACTACGTGCAGTGTTCATGGCTCTAAGATATTTTTTCTCAATTGAAGAAAATGTGCAACACACTCTAGAATATGAAAAAACGGACTACACCTCCTCTTCAGTTGGCTGAACATCTTTTTGCTTTTGTACATTCTATACCTTCTAAGGTATTTCTTGCTAGTCCTGGCAGGCCACCATCTTCTGACAATACCTCAAAACTGTTCCATCTGAACCACAAGGGTGGCACAAAATTCTGCAGATCTCTACAGCTTACTCACGAGATCCTGACATAGTGTCAGCCGTGACTCGACCAGGATGCACTGTCTCATGAATGGCCAAACTGTCTATTCTATGCATTCCCAACTATCCCTCTGTTATGGGAAACATAACACAGGATCTTGTGTTATGTGCTGCTTGTGGCACTGCGATGGCCAGCCAGACCATGGTTTCCTTACTGAGACTTCTGACTTTCCCCAAGGAAGGACCTGTTTTTCCAGCTGGAGGGCAGCCTCTGGCACCCAGATCCAGCCCATCTGCATCTTTGGGTCTGGCCATTGGGTTAAATCCTTCTCTGGAGCATTGTGACCCTGTTCTTATACTCCAACGCAAGGATGTCATAGACAGGTCTATGACAGCTCTGTGTTTGATGATGGAAGCATTTTCTACACAGTGTGTGAAACATAGGATCACTCCAGCAACATGTGACAATCCGAGCATCTTAAATTACTAGAGGAGGGCAAAGTTTCCACATTGAATGTCTATGTTGCTGCTGGGGTACTATGACCCAGTCATTCTTTTCTTCTGAAAATCCTTCTTCCTCAATTCATAAACCAGCACATTGAGCTGCCCTCTTTTCAAGCTTCTTCAGGGTCTTATTTGACTGTTCCACTAATTGTGGGAGTGGTTTTACAACAAGGTTAAGTAATTCGCTCATTACTCTATTATTCCACCTAAAGGGAGGGGAAAAAACACAAAAAGCACTTATCAGTAAAACATAGCATAATCAATTTTCTGTCCTTTGGGAAACAACCTAAAAAGAAAATCCAAAAAGTTTCCCTGGACTTGTGGTTCATATCCATGTGTCCTCACTGGCCTCATGAATTGACTGGTTCAATATCAAAACAAAAGAACAGATAGAAAGTGAATAATCTTTAAAATGTTTGTAAGGGAAACGGGTAAATTTAGCTCAAAGGGAATCATTAATGATTTTATAGGGAATTTGAACAGAATCACTGTTTCGCGGCTGATCACTGATTCGGCCAGCGATTCACTGAACGAGCCGTATAACATCAACTCTGCACTGGATATTAAAATCCAGTATATAGTGAAACACTATTAAATAGCACAGTAACAAGATCGGCAGTTTAAGACATTAACTTGTAAGCACAAAACACAAGATACTTCTCTTTTCAATATAAATAAGACTTTATTGGATAAATCGAAGACATGTAAACTTATCTAACACATGAACACACGCATTCACACATTCATACAAGTTGCAGAAAGAGAAAGTGAGGAAAGGATGAGTTTAAGAGAATGGAAATGTGAAATCCCAAGTTTACAGCAATATGTGCTATTGCATCGACCTGAACAACCATCAATCACTTAATTAACCCTCGCATTGAGTTTCTCAATGAGGCTAAAATTTATATTAAATGCACCAATTCAGCTAAAATCTGGAGTTGTATTACTTGCGTTGCCTTTGTGTTCAGGGATTCCCTTTAGTCCTTGTCCTTGCAGGAAAGGGGGTTTCCCAATGTTGCTGATTGGTTGGAAGTTCAGTAGTCGTTGAAGTGATGTCTTGGGAAGCCAATGGTTGGGTGTTGGCTGAAGATGTGGAGTTGTGGCTGGTAGACGTTTTGAGGCGATCACAGACTCGAGGTGAACTCGGAGACAAGGCTTGGTGGCAAAACTTAAACTGAGAACACGAAACTCGCAACGGAAAATAAACTAAAGTAAAAGAAAGAAAGGATGTAATGAGACTAGGTGGTTTTTCTTCTCATCGTGGTGTTAAGTAGCAGCTGGCATGTAGGCCAGAGCAAGCTCAAAGAGCGCTAAAAATCAGCATCAAAACGCGGTGGCAAAAGCAAAAAGAGAAGAAAAGAGTTTGATGGTGTCCTGAGTTTTTAAACTCGGCTTGTAGCCACATCCCAAAATGGTGTGTTGACCAATTAGATATTGTCTTAGCTCGGGGTGTTGCTCTGTTTCTCCTCCTCATCATAAATCAACATGTTATGTCCGAACTTTACACGCTCTTGCAAAGTATACTTTTGGATGTGATTTCTATAACCAGAATATGATACATATGAAAGAATTAATTGAAAGAAGCGTTTCAAGCTAGAATTGTCACACACACACATACATACCAAACATGAATATAAACCCTTAAGCTATTCAATAGTTATTAAAAAGACATACACAATGAGTGATTAGGACATGATAGTCAAATGTGTGGGTTACATACATAATATGGAGTTATGCATAGAAATCATTAGTTGCTCATAAGTCTTTTAAGATGATTTTAGGTGCATATAGAAAAGACAGTCTCTGTGTAGTTCTGTGTAGAACAAAAAGGTCAAAAGGGTTTTGGAAGGAATTTCAGTCTGGTCTTTGTCCTGCTAGTTGGTGGAAACCCACCCAACAAAGTCTCTACTAATGATTTTGGTCAGGATGTGCTGTTTCTTTGATCATCAATCTTGGTTACTTGCCCCAAATTTGACAATCTCCTTCCTGAGTTCCTGGATGGTCCTGTCTGTTGTACTGCTGTACTGCTGAGAGGTTTGCGATTGTAGCTCCGCTTTTTATTGAATATTTACCTTACTTTCACTGTCTGTTGTTTAAAGTAATAATATATAACTTAATTCCCACCATATTTCTGGTATTATCTATCAAACTAATCTGATCGCTCGCTTTTATAACCGCGAGTGCAGCGCGTTAGCATTCGCTAGCCGGTTAGCTTGTCACTCGCGGTTCCATTCACGTTGCTATTCGCGCCTATTATTGTTTTCTTTTTAATCGCTCCGTTTTCAATTCTCTCTCGCTCCGTTTTTCACGAGTTCATCAAACAACAGTGGTAAGTGGTAGGTGGTAAGTGGTAAGTTAAGTTGGTATCATTCATCAATCACGGTGAGTAATGGCTTCTTCTCCTGCTATTGTTATTTGCACAGTTTGCCACATGTATAGTTTATCTCTCTCTGTCAGCGATGAGGGATTCACATGTGATAAATGTAGGGAAATAGTTAGGCTGACAGAGAAGGTTTTAGAACTAGAGACACGCATCCAAACTTTAGTTGAGGACAGTAAGAATGTGAGGACTGTAGATACTGCTTTGGATGTGATTAGCTCAGGGACTCCTGTACATTGTTCGGTTCCGGTAACGTTAGCGCCCCCGCAGCAGGGCAACTGGGTGACAGTGAGGCGGCCTAGTCGCGGGTCAAAACACCGCTCTTCCGTTCCGATCAGAACATCAAACAGGTTCTCCCCACTCAGTGACGCACCCACTGAGAAACCTGGTGAAAGTGCTCTAGTTATTGGCGATTCTATTGTACGGAACGTGAAAATAGAGACACCAGCCACCATAGTCCATTGTTTACCTGGAGCCAGAGTGCCTGACATCTTGGCAAATTTAAAAGTGCTGGCTAATGCTAAATGTAAATTCAGTAAGATTGTTATCCACGCCGGCGCTAATGATGTTCGACTTCGCCAGTCGGAGATCACTAAAAATAATGTTAAAGAGGTGTGTGAACTTGCAAGTACGATGTCAGACACTGTAATATGCTCTGGCCCCCTCCCTGCTTACCGGGGTGATGAGATTCATAGCAGACTGTCATCACTCAATGGCTGGATGTCTAAGTGGTGCCCGCAGAATAGCATAGGTTTTATAGACAATTGGACGAGTTTTTGGGGCAGACCTGACCTGTTGAAAAGAGATGGTGTTCATCCCTCCTCGGGTGGTGCCACTCTTCTCTCTAGAAATTTGGCACATAGTCTTAGAGTTCATACTTGACTAACTGGAGCCCTGGTCAGGAAGCAGACAGACTGGCTAAACCGACCGTCTGCTAGCCGCCTCACGTCACAGAAGTCAGTTAATTCTCAGCACATAGAGACTCCTACACCAAGATATCACACTATAGAGAGTGTGTCTGTTCCCCGAACTAGAAAATACAGAAAACGTCCAAACCAATTTATGAGTAACCATTTAATTGATGTTCAACAAATAAAAAATGTTTACAACACACAGAAACAATTTATGAAACTTGGCTTACTGAATATCAGGTCCCATTCTACAAAATCACTTTTTGTAAATGATTTGATTAATGATCATAACCTAGATTTGCTCTGTTTGACAGAAACATGGCTGAAACCAGATGAATACATTACTTTAAATGAGTCCACCCCCCAAGATTACAGCTATAAAAATGAGCCACGTCCAAAAGGCAAAGGGGGAGGTGTTGCTACAATTTATAGCAATATTCTCAGTATTTCTCAGAGGGCAGGCTTTAAGTATAACTCATTTGAAGTTATGGTGCTGCGTATAACATTATCTAGAGAAACACGTGTTAGTGATAAATCCCCTGTGATGTTTGTATTGGCTAATGTATACAGGCCACCAGGGCACCATACAGACTTTATTAAAGAATTTGCTGATTTTCTATCTGAGTTAGTACTGGCTGCAGATAAAGTCTTAATTGTTGGCGATTTTAATATCCATGTCGATAATGAAAAAGATGCATTAGGATCAGCATTCATAGACATTCTGAACTCTATTGGGGTTAGACAACACGTTTCAGGACCTACTCATTGTCGAAATCATACTCTAGATTTAATACTGTCACATGGAATTGATGTTAGTGGTGTTGAAATTCTGCAGCAAAGCGATGATATATCAGATCATTATCTAGTCTTGTGTAAACTCCATATAGCTAAAACTGTAAATTCTATTCCTTGTTACAAGTATGGTAGAACCATCACTTCTAGCACAAAAGATTGCTTTGTAAGTAATCTTCCTGATTTATCTCAATTCCTCAGCATATCCAACAGCTCAGAACAGCTTGATGATGTAACAGAGACTATGGACTCTCTCTTTTCCAGCACTTTAGATACAGTTGCTCCTTTACGCTTAAGGAAGATTAAGGAAAAGAGTCCAACACCGTGGTATAATGAGCACACTCGCACTCTAAAGAGAGCAGCCCGGAAAATGGAGCGCAGCTGGAGGAAAACAAAACTAGAGGTATTTCGTTTAGCTTGGCGGGAAAGTATCATATCCTACAGAAAAGCATTAAAAACTGCTAGATCTGATTACTTTTTGTCTCTTCTAGAAGAAAACAAACATAACCCCCGGTATTTATTCAATACAGTCACTAAATTAACGAAAAATAAAGCATCAACAGGTGTTGGCATTTCCCAAGAGCACAGCAGTAATGATTTTATGAACTACTTTACTTCCAAGATCGATACTATCAGAGATAAAATTGTAACCATGCAGCCGTCAGCTACAGTATCGCATCAAATAGTGCACTATAGATCCCCTGAGGAACAATTCCACTCATTCTCTACTATAGGAGAGGAAGAATTGTATAAACTTGTTAAATCATCTAAACCAACAACATGTATGTTAGACCCTATTCCATCTAAACTAATAAAAGAGCTGATTCCAGAAGTCATAGATCCTCTTTAGGCTATTATTAATTCATCATTGTCATTAGGATATGTCCCCAAAATCTTCAAATTGGCTGTTATTAAGCCTCTCATTAAAAAACCACAACTTGACCCCAAAGATCTAGTTAATTACAGACCGATCTCAAATCTTCCTTTTCTGTCAAAGATACTAGAAAAGGTAGTATCCTCACAATTATATTCCTTCTTAGAGAAAAATGATATCTGTGAGGATTTCCAGTCAGGATTTAGACCATATCATAGTACTGAGACTGCTCTCATTAGAGTTACTAATGATCTGCTTCTATCATCTGATCGTGGTTGTATCTCTCTATTAGTTCTACTGGATCTTAGCGCTGCGTTCGACACTATCGATCACAACATTCTTCTGAATAGACTAGAAAACTTTGTTGGCATTAGTGGAAGTGCCTTAGCATGGTTCAAATCGTACTTATCTGACCGCCATCAGTTCGTAGCAGTGAATGACGAGGTATCATATCGATCACAAGTGCAGTATGGAGTACCTCAAGGCTCAGTACTAGGGCCGTTACTTTTCACGCTATACATGTTACCCTTGGGAGATATTATCAGGAGACATGGTGTTAGCTTTCACTGTTATGCTGATGATACTCAGCTCTATATTTCTTCACGGCCCGGTGAAACACACCAAATTGAGAAACTAACGGAATGCATAGTCGATATAAAAAACTGGATGACGAGTAATTTCCTACTGCTAAATTCTGAAAAAACAGAGGTGTTAATTATCGGACCTAAAAACCCCACATGTAATAACTTAGAACACTATCTAACACTTGACGGCTGCTCTGTCAATTCTTCTTCTTCATCAGTCAGGAACCTAGGTGTGCTGTTTGATAGCAATCTTTCTTTGAAAGCCATGTTTCTAGCATCTGTAAAACTGCGTACTTCCATCTCAAAAACATATCCAAACTGCGACCTATGCTCTCAACGTCAAATGCAGAAATATTAATTCATGCGTTTATGACCTCAAGGTTAGATTATTGTAATGCTTTACTGGGTGGTTGCTCTGCACGTTTAATAAACAAACTACAGTTAGTCCAAAATGCAGCAGCTAGAGTTCTTACTAGAACCAGGAAGTATGACCACATTAGCCCGGTTCTGTCAACACTGCACTGGCTCCATACTAAACATCGTATAGATTTTAAAATCTTGTTAATGACTTATAAAGCCCTGAATGGTTTAGCTCCTCAGTACTTGAGTGAGCTCTCATCGCATTATAGTCCTCCACGGCCGCTGCGTTCTCAAAACTCTGGCCGTTTGATAATACCTAGAATATCAAAATCAACTGCGGGCGGCAGATCGTTTTCCTTTTTAGCACCAAAACTGTGGAACAATCTACCAAACACTGTTCGGGAGGCAGACACACTCTGTCAGTTTAAATCTAGATTAAAGACCCATCTCTTTAACCTGACATACACCTAACACACTACTACACTTCTATTATTCAAATCCGTTAAAGGATTGTTAGGCTGCATTAATTAGATCAACCGGAACCGGGAACACTTCCCATAACACACGATGTACTCGTTACATCGTAAGAAGATTGGCATCTACGCTAATAGTTGTTTCTTTCTTATTCTGTTTCTCAGTCCGTGTCCGGATCAGATGGTGGATCGGCGCCGGGAGATGATGTCTGCGGCCCTGATCGTCAGCGATGAGCCCCAGAGACATATCCCCAGTGAAGACCTCAACTAAAATACAATAAAGCTAAAAATAAAACAAATAATTAAAAATGTAATAATAAAATACCTAACTACATAATACTATTATTGTTAGAAATTGCAACAATATAAAAATAGAAATATAATACATTTATACATTTAAAAATTTAATTAAAACAATAAGTAAACAATGAATAAACAATAATATCCTGGCCAGAGGAGAACTGGCCCCCCGACTGAGCCTGGTTTCTCCCAAGGTTTTTTTCTCCATTCTGTCTCAGAGGGAGTTTTGGTTCCTTGCCGCTGTCGCCTCTGGCTTGCTCAGTTGGGGACACTTAATTTCTAGCGAGTATCGTAAATTTGATTTCACAGATACTATTTAAACTAAACTTAGCTAGACAAAGACATCTCCGAATTCAATAATGAAATGCCTTTAACTGAAAATTGAGTGTTTAATCTTATTATTATACATTACTGACACTCTATCCTCCAACTTGATACTGTTAAGTGCTTTGACACAATCTGTATTGTTAAAAGCGCTATATAAATAAAGGTGACTTGACTTGACTTGACTGAGTTGGAATTATCAATAAGTGTTCTTTGTGTCAATGTTGTAAGCTGTTCTGTGAAAGAGGCTTGCTTCAGACAGGCTGGCGCTAGGGATCTGATTTATGACGTTGTCCTGTTTTCTTGGGCCTCTGTGGAATTTTGGCTCCTCATGTTTCGATGTTCTGATCGAATCTTAATTTGTCTGACTCGTTCTGATCCTACATGTTGGTGCTAAAGGGTTACTCAACACGTCTTATGGCACTTTGCTGTACACATATTTGGGTCCTCAGTTCCCTTGACATTTCGCCAACATAAAACAATCCACAAGGGCATAACATAAATAACATTAAATTAATTTCAGATAAATTTCTCAAGCTTGAAGGGAATATGTAGTGATAAACTGTATGAATGATTTCTTTAAAGGGGGGGGGGGGTACAATGCTGTTTCATGCATTCAGAGTTGTTTGAACTGTTAAAGAGTTGGATTCTCATGCTAAGCATGGACAAAGTTTCAAAAAACAATTTGGACGTATAACAGAGTATTCTTGTGCCAAAAATCTCACTTCCGGGTTCTCAGGAAGAATGTCTCTAAAGAAGTGTGTTTTTGGTTGTGAGGGAAAGATAACCTTGTTCAGCTTCCCGAAGAACCCAGCGTTACGTAAACAGTGGATGCAGTTTGTTTTTCCGGGGCAGCAACGGAGTTTCTCAAGTGTGTTTGTTGACGAACATTTTATAAACAAGGCCCAGTTCGATGCTGGATTTGCACATCGTTTGATACTGAAAGATGGAGCAGTCCCAGCTATAAAAGATCCCGGTCATGATTTAGAACTGCAGACGGTAAGTGAAACGGCATCAAATGTCTGTGTTTTGTTGGTGATCGGCGCTCAAGTGCTCATCACTCTTTAGCTCCGCCCACGGCGCGCCGCAGGAGCTCGGCTTTTTTCGCAGAGAATCGTAAAGCTGTATCTTTCTTTTATAAATATGATAAAACTAAAGACTTTTTGGAGATATGAAGGATGCAGTACTACTCTATAGGTACTCAAGATTAACATGAGATTGGGTGAAACTGTGTGTGTTATGTTCCCTTTAAGAAATATAAGTTATGCTAGGGCAATCAACTATCTGTTCTTTATGAACTATTTTTAATTTATCTCCTGTACAATTTAATCACATATCCTTGTAACCTGTCTCTTTAAATATTTTTTTTTATTCATGTTTGTATGAATGTATGTACAGGTGCATCTCAATAAATTAGAATGTCGTGGAAAAATTTCATTTATTTCAGTAATTCAACTCAAATTGTGAAACTCGTGTATTAAATAAATTCAATGCACACAGACTGAAGTAGTTTAAGTCTTTGGTTCTTTTAATTGTGATGATTTAGGCTCACATTTAACAAAAACCCACCAATTCACTATCTCAACAAATTAGAATATGGTGACATGCCAATCAGCTAATCAACTCAAAACACCTGCAAAGGTTTCCTGAGCCTTCAAAATGGTCTCTCAGTTTGGTTCACTAGGCTACACAATCATAGGGAAGACTGCTGATCTGACAGTTGTCCAGAAGACAATCATTGACACCCTTCACAAGGAGGGTAAGCCACAAACATTCATTGCCAAAGAAGCTGGCTGTTCACAGAGTGCTGTATCCAAGCATGTTAACAGAAAGTTGAGTGGAAGGAAAAAGTGTGGAAGAAAAAGATGCACAACCAACCGAGAGAACCGCAGCCGTATGAGGATTGTCAAGCAAAATTGATTCAAGAATTTGGGTGAACTTCACAAGGAATGGACTGAGGCTGGGGTCAAGGCATCAAGAGCCACCACACACAGACGTGTCAAGGAATTTGGCTACAGTTGTCGTATTCTTCTTGTTAAGCCACTTCTGAACCACAGACAACGTCAGAGGCGTCTTACCTGGGCTAAGGAGAAGAAGAACTGGACTGTTGCCCAGTGGTCCAAAGTCCTCTTTTCAGATGAGAGCAAGTTTTGTATTTCATTTGGAAACCAAAGTCCTAGAGTCTGGAGGAAGGGTGGAGAAGCTCATAGCCCAAGTTGCATGAAAGGGATAGATCACTTTGAAATTAAAATTTGGTATCTATCAGCTTACCCCAAGGGCATCCAAGATGTAGGTGTCTTTTTTTCTTCAGTGGATCCAATTTTGATGTTTTTAGGTCAAACCGTTCTAGTCTGTCAGTCATATAATGGCAGGTATAGGTCACTGTCTCTATAAGAGGGAAAAAGAACATGCACAGAGAAATCCAAATTAAACAATTCCCCATCGTAACTACACATTGATGGCCTAATGTGTGACGTGTGTGTGCGCGCGCTCTGGCTCACGCTGCATTCACACGGGGTGTCGGTGTCAACGCTTGACGGAGGGTGTGTCTGAAGCGTGGTGCTGACGCGCCGTCATAGTTACAACAACCAATCACATACTTCTCTGGTGTTGCATGAATGGGATTGGGTATTTGCATGAGGCGATCTGATTGGCTGACGCCTCCGTTGGCGCTTGAAAAGTTGCGTCAGCACCACGCTTCAGACACGCCCTCCGTCAAGCGTTGACGCCGACACCCCATGTGAATGCAGCATGAGCCAGAGCGCGCGCACACACACGTCACACACCGGATGCGTGTGCGCACTCAGATCACTTGGACATGGTTGTGTACAAGAGGTAAAAAACGATATAAATACTGTTCGTTTTCTCACACAAACCGCTCGTTTCGTGTCTTAGGCCATCAATGTGTAGTTACGATGGGGAATTGTTTAATTTGGATTTCTCTGTGCATGTTCTTTTTCCCTCTTATAGAGACAGTGACCTATACCTGCCATCATATGACTGACAGACTAGAACGGTTTGACCTAAAAACATCAAAATTGGATCTACTGAAGAAAAAAAGACACCTACATCTTCGATGACCTTGGGGTAAGCTGATAGATACCAAATTTTAATTTCAAAGTGAACTATCCCTTGAAGTCCAGTGTTAAGTTTCCACAGTCTGTGATGATTTGGGGTGCAATGTCATCTGCTGGTGTTGGTCCATTGTGTTTTTTTGAAAACCAACGTCACTGCACCCGTTTACCAAGAAATTTTGGAGCACTTCATGCTTCCTTTTGCTGACCAGCTTTTTAAAGATGCTGATTTCATTTTCCAGCAGGATTTGGCACCTGCCCACACTGCCAAAAGCACCAGAAGTTGGTTAAATGACCATGGTGTTGGTGTGCTTGACTGGCCAGCAAACTCACCAGACCTGAACCCCATAGAGAATCTATGGGGTATTGTCAAGAGGAAAATGAGAAACAAGAGACCAAAAAATGCAGATGAGCTGAAGGCCACTGTCAAAGAAACCTGGGCTTCCATACCACCTCAGCAGTGCCACAAACTGATCACCTCCATGCCACGCCGAATTAAGGCAGTAATTAAAGCAAAAGGAGCCCCTACCAAGTATTGTGTACATATACAGTAAATTAACATACTTTCCAGAAGGCCAACAATTCACTAAAAATGTTTTTTTTTTTATTGGTCTTATGAAGTATTCGGGGGGGGGGGGGGGTGGTTATACACAGTGCTTATCCTAACTCAGTGATGTGAACATCTAGAAAATCCAATCCATCTAAATTGTAAATATTGTAAACTTTAAATAATCTGTTTGAGATTTCAAATACTGATGAAAAGAGATCAGAGATACACAAAGATGCACAAATAGTATGTGGTAAGATGTCATCAATGTAATACTTGTACAATAGTAACTGGTCCCAAAATTATTTATTACAGTTTTGTTTTGTTTAGTTTTTTCTCAATTGCCAACAAGCATTTATTTGTAATGGGTATACATTTTCTAAATTCATAACACAGCAACACACCTACATCACACAATTACCCAAATAGTACATTTTCTGCTCAAAACCACATATAGCCAGTTGATGGCATTACAAAAAACAAACAAACAACATTTTTGGTAGAATGTCAAGATGTGCATTCTTGGCAACATACAATCTCATCATTACTTTATAGAATGTACAATAGAAAAAATAACAGTAAGGAAAGTAGGGAAGGAAAAGTGAAACCATTCTTGGTTACACACCAGTTTTTGATTTAATGCAAATGGTGGAATGCTGTGTTTCCTCCCACCTGTTTGCTTTCTGCTTCTGGCACCAGTTGTTGGTGGAGATCATATAAAAACAAGAGGTGGCATTTAGTGTTGTAAGGACCAATCTGAGATTGCAGCATACATTGTAATATTTTCTCCTCTCTGGCACACCAATGGTGGCCCTTTTCCCAATTACGTTTTTTTCACCGTTGATGGGCTTTTGCCAGGTTAAACCCTGTCTCATCTACATGATTTCATGTGGGGTCTGATTACCCCATGTGTAAGTGAGTTTCAGTTTGTAGGTATTGAAACCAATGTTTACAGTTTTTTACGATCGCTATGACAATTTTTTCAATACTTCTAACAATTTCCCTAAACTCTTAATGCACAACAGCCTAGATAGCCTAGATTTAAACTGCTGATTTTGTCTGGCCAGAGGAGAATGACACTATTGTTTATTGACACTAAGTCCCCCGTCTAAATAGAGTAAAGCTGATATAAAGCCACCCAGCTTTATAGAATGTACAATAGAAAAAAGTCCCCTATGCAGAAATTCAATTGGAACCTTGATTGAAATTGCTTTCCAGTTTGTGGGGGTTGGATGTGGATGGTGCCTCCATGGTAGATGATGCCAGTGATCAACAAAAATTCCAGCATACATGGCCTTTGGTTACTATGCAAGCTTGTTTTCCCTCACATAATATAAAAATAAAAACAGTAATTTTGACCTTTTTATCTCACAAATCTGACTTCTATTATTGGACTTGCGAGTTTACATCTCAGACTTTATCAGAATTGTGAGATACTGTAAATTCACAATTGCAAGAAAAAAGTCAGAACTCTAAAATAAAGTCACAATTACCCTTTACCCTTTATATTCCATGGCAGAAATAAGCTTTCACAGGTTCCACATGTGGGAAAAAACAAACAAACAAACATAAAAATGCACAGTCCAACACACATTCTCCCTCCTCTCCCCTACCTCTTCTCCCTTTTTCTGATCCAACTATTCCTCTCCCTCTCCCGGGCATTATTTTTTTCTCTCTCTGATTCTGTGTTGTTCTGCATCCCCAAAACAATTCAAAGAGGTCTTTTTTACTCTATGTTGGTGATACTCTATGTCTATTCCTCCAACTGAGACTGGAATCAGCTATTTCTAAATATTTCAGTGATCTTAAAAATGCGTATCAGTTGCTACAATATTTTATATAGAGAGATTTTTTCAGTACCTTTGAGCTGCTGCTGTTGTTGCAGAAGTAGAAGCTTTATACTATATTTAAGGTTTGGGACATTAGGTCTTCATTTCTGACATGCTGTGTTTAAGCATTTGTAAATAAGACTAAAAAGATCCATGATTTTGGGTAAGCTTGTATGAAAATAAAATGTAAGCATTTTAGAAACATGGTAATTGACTGCATATTGTGTGAAAACAACATGAATTGTGTTAATGGTATGGTCACAACAGACGGATCTTGCGCTAATTGCGATTAGAGTTTTGAAAATGTGACTACAGATTGGACAAAAGGATGTTAGCAATTGAAAAATTGTAAAATTGTATTCAAAAACTGTAAGCCCCTCTACATTTTTGTTTTGTTGGGTTTGGTAAATGCATGCATTTTGTTAATTTGCTGCAGAAATTCAATACAAAAAAAGATGAATGACCCATCTTAGAGTAGCTTTATAGAATGTACGGTTTATGAAAAAAGAAGACGGAGACAGAATTACTGAAGTAAAGGCTTTATTTGCATCAGAACATTACTGCAAGATAACAAAAATATACAATACAGTTGCCATGTGAAAATATACAAACATAAAAAGCCATCTAATCTGCCTGGTCTTCTGCTTTCAGCCACATGTTCTCATCCACATCACACCTGATATCTTCTCAGGCAAGGTGTCTTTTGGTATGCCTTATCCACCCCTGGCAGTGTTCAGCTGTGATGTCTTGGCATGCAGCATCCATTGCATCCAGGAGGGACATTTGGTCCTGTGGATGATGGTCAAAATCCTTCCATCTCCAGGCTGAGAAAAACTCCTCAATGAGGTTGAGAAAAGTGGAGTAAGGGGCAAGGAAAATGGACATCATCCTCGGATGGGAGTCAAACCAGTCTGTGACTGCACGTGAATGGTGGAATGCCACATTGTTCTATGTGATCACATATATTGACAAGTGGTTTCCCACCCTTCACATCTCTACCTCTGGCACCAGTCTTTCGTGTAGGTTTTCTAAAATCTCACATTTATGCAGGAGTGCACTTCTCCACACAAGATCAGCCTAAAGAGGTCCTCTTTTACTGTATACCATATGATCATGCGATTGAAAGAACCTCAACACCTGAGTGTGCTTCCTAGATGGGAATCAGCTGTAATTTATATATTTGCATAACTTCAATCAGCTGTTTCTCATTAATGAATAAAAACGTGATATATTTGTGTTTCAATTCACAATATGAACAGCTGTACACTTTTACTTTAGCCTATATGTAAGGTTTAGAACATGATGTTATCTGTTCTGACATACAGTGCGAAAGCATTTGTAAATTTGGCAGTAAACATCCATTGTTTTGGTCTTGGTTGAGCTTGTTTGTAAAAGAAGTTCTAGCGTTTTAAATTTGTGTTAACTGTATGCATTTTGTGTTAAAGCAACAAGAAATGCGTTAATTGTATAGCCTACACAGACGTATGTTGTGCTAACTGCGTAAAGAGTTTAGGAAAATTGTTAAAAGAATTGAAAAAATTGTAATAGCGATTGTAAATAACTGTAAATGTAAAGTAGCATATGTAAAACTCTTTCAAATCTTAACCGATTTTAAAACCATGGGAGACCCCAGACATGAAGACAGTTTCAACCGATTTTTAGCCTTATAATCCTCTGAACGCGCACACTAGATGATTCAAGCAGACCGACTGTAGGAACGATTTCACACGGACTCTCGCGAGATCAAACGTGACTAGAGAAGAAAAACAAATAGAGGACAATCAACATCATCAGCTGGCTCTCCTGGCGCGCGTTCTGTTTCACAGTGAAAAACAAAGTATAAAAAAAGAATATGGGTGATGTTCTCTGCTTTCGTGGCATGTTTGTGACTGCCAAGTTTCAGCTATAGAAGCACGCAACATCTGGTAGGTGACACTTGCTCGCTCTCCATCGGCTATTGCGGGTATCAGCCCGATCAAGAGTCGTAAATATCAAACATGTTTGATATTTACGATTTGAGTTCGGGGACACTCCATCTCGATCGGGAGCAGAAAAAATAATTATAATGACACCACACAATAGAGGATTTTTTCAAAAAAATCGCTTGCGACAAGCCGCGAATCGGGCCACACACCCCGATCATTCGGGGGTGCAAATCAGGCTTAATATCGGCCTTAAAATCCTCAAGTGTGCAGCCAGCCTAACAGGTGATTGTTATGTCTTTTGATATTGTTGATATGTATTTTCTGGGTTCTAATGTTAAAGGGATAGTTCACCCAAAAAAATTAATGACTAAAATAAATAAATATAATTAAATTATTAAAATACAAATTCAAATATTTTACTCGCCCACATGTTGTTCCAAACCTGTCTTTGATTTGTGGTAGAGTATTTCACCTGTCTCTCTCCACTTTCACTGTAGAATAAAGGCATTAAAAATAAACTCCCCTATATACCAGCACCACAAAATAATGTGGTTGGACATGTGTCTAATTATTTAAGGAAAATTAAATAGCAGCAGCTGTTTTCAACCCCTTTGGGTGATCAGTTTAATCTGCTCCAGCAATCATAACCAGTTCACACTTTCTTGTCTTGACTCTCCTATGACTAGACTGTATTGCCTAATGATGTTAGGACTGCATCAATTAAAGGGATAATTCATACAAAAATTGCATCAATTACTCAAACTCACGTCATTCCAAAAACATGTGACTTTTGTTCATCTTCAAACACAAATGAAGATAATTTTAACAAAAACGGAGGGATTTCTGTCTCTATTGAAAGTCCATGCCACCAAAACATTGATGCTTCAAAAAGTTTGTCAAATTTATCTTTATAGCACTTTTCACAACTCACATAAATTCAAAGTGGCTTTAAAGAAAGTCTTACTGTTACAGTATGTCCAGTATACTGCCTAACATACAGTGACGTGAATCAGTTTGTGAACTTCTTTGAAATCATCTGGATTTCTGCATTGATTACCCATAAAATGTGATCATGGCCCGTATTTATCAAGCTTCTCAAAGTGCCATTTTAGTCTTAAGTGGTGAGAATTCATGAAATGTACTCCTACTTTCAAACTTAAGTATAAAAGCAAGTTATCAAATTTCTTAAAGCTAAGAATTACTCTTACTTTCCCAGTTATTTAAGATAGCTCGAGAGGTCTCTCAAGTGGCTAAGAGTTGCCAATAGGGGCTTGTGATGGCACTGAGGAGAAATAATGTTTTTGAAATGTTTGATGACGAGCAGTTAATCAAACAGTATCATTTAGACAGAGCAGGCAACATCTTTGTCAATGACTTGGTGAGGGATGTCATATCACGACTAACTTTACGCAGTAATGCATTTTCACAAATCATAAATCATGGCGATTTCAACTGAGGTTTCCCCTCCTCCCCCAGAACGTGGTTTTCTCTCAAATAAATAATATCATCACCAGCACACAATGAAACTTGGGAGAAAAATGAAACAGCCTAGAAAATGAAGGGCACATTTTGAGACCGCATTTGAAGGAGCCTTCAAATTGGGATAGCCGTGCCAATGTACCACATTCAGTCTTCAAATGCAGCCTTTGTATGATGCAGCCTCTGAATTGGCACACAGCAAGTGTCTATATAGCACTAGCAAACCCATGTACATCCCAGTCAAACCTTAATTCTTTGTGGTCTAAAACATAGTTTTAGTCTGGTTTTCAGAAAAATGTCAGTCCCCACTGAGCTATAAATACTTAAGAGCAATTAATTGTGGTCCTAACTTACAAAGCCAAAAGATAGAAATATAGATAGAAATACACATGACCTTATTGAATTTGAATCAACTTACTGAGAATATACAGATTGTCACCACAGGGTGGCATCGAATGAATATCCATGTCAGGATAGTAACAACAACAGCAATAATAACACTTAAACTTTAAATTATTTAGTATAAAGAAAAATGACATTAATTTGTAAGCAAGTTAATAATTGAATGTAACATATACAGTGGCTGAGCTGTAAAGCAAAACAAAATAAATAAATACTAATTCTTATTTTAAAAGTAATAAAACACCTACAAAAAAAGTCCTCACAGAAATTAAACTTTTTATGTCTTGATGTGTTATATGGTGGTATGAAGTCATCATTATTTTTGTTTTTACTTCACAGTATTTCACATATTTGATATTCGGTGTATATCAACATTTCAATAAATAACATTATAATAGTGTAACAGTAAAGGTAAGGGAAACAATGTAGGTATATATATATAAACAATGTTCATTCGGACTGATACAAGTTTGGTAGTTTTATTCTAGGGTTTTAGGTAAACTGCTTCAGTTTCTGCTTCAAATTCTTACAAGCTCTATTCAGTGACAGGATGAAAAATGTGTTCTTTAAGACACTTACAAATATATAGCTCAATGAGATATTTTTTTCTCTTAACAGAAAAGAATAAGCAAAACTTGATCTAGAAGTGTGAGTAAAGTAACAAATAAATGACTTTATATAGACATGACTGTATGACTTTGCAAAACATTAGATTAGTTTTGTCCTGCATCTCTATAAATTACAGTAAAATTTCATACCTCTACATGTATTCAGAGGCTTTTTTTCCAACAATTTTCACCTCTAATGTGTTAATGTGATACTGTAGCCAAAGTCCAAAATGAACTCTGCCAATGATTCACATCATACTATACAGGTGCATCTCAATAAATTAGAATGTCATGGAAAAGTTAATTTATTTCAGTAATTCAACTCAAATTGTGAAACTTGTGTATTAAATAAATTCAATGCACACAGACTGAAGTAGTTTAAGTCTTTGGTTCTTTTAATTGTGATGATTTAGGCTCACATTTAACAAAAACCCACCAATTCACTATCTCAACAAATTAGAATACTTCATAAGACTTTTTAGTGAATTGTTGGCCTTCTGGAAAGTATGTTCATTTACTGTATATGTACTCAATACTTGGTAGGGGCTCCTTTTGCTTTAATTACTGCCTCAGTTTGGCGTGGCATGGAGGTGATCAGTTTGTGGCACTGCTGAGGTGGTATGGAAGCCCAGGTTTCTTTGATAGCGGCCTTCAGGTCATCTGCATTGTTGGGTCTGGTGTCTCTCATCTTCCTCTTGACAATACCCCATAGATTCTCTATGGGGTTCAGGTCAGGCGAGTTTGCTGGCCAATCAAGCACAGTAACACCATGGTCACTGAACCAGCTTTTGGTACCTTTGGCAGTGTGGGCAGGTGCCAAGTCCTGCTGGAAAATGAAATCAGCATCTCCATAAAGCTTGTCAGCAGAAGGAAGCATGAAGTGCTCTAAAATTTCCTGGTAGATGGCTGCATTGACTGTGGACTTCAGAAAACACAGTGGACCAACACCAGCAGATGACATGGCAGCCCAAATCATCACTGACTGTGGAAACTTCACACTGGACTTCAAGCAACATGGATTCTGTGCCTCTCCACTCTTCCTCCAGACTCTGGGACCTTGTTTCCAAATGAAATGCAAAATTTACTTTCATCTGAAAAGAGGACTTTGGACCACTGAGTTCTTTTTCTCCACAGCCTAGGTAAGACGCTTCTGACATTGTCTCTGGTTCAGAAGTGGCTTGGTAGCCCTTTTCCTGAAGACGTCTGAGCGTGGTGACTCTTGATGCACTGACTCCAGCTTCAGTCCACTCCTTGTGAAGCTCTCCCAAGTGTTTGAATCAGCTTTGCTTGACTGTATTCTCAAGCTTGCGGTCATCCCTGTTGCTTGTGCACCTTTTCCTACCCAAATTCTTCCTTCCAGTCAACTTTGCATTTAATATGCTTTGATACAGCACTCTGTAAACAGCCACACCTTTCAGTAATGACCCTCTGTGACTTACCCTCTTTGTGGAGGGCGTCAATGTTCGTCTTCTAGATCATTGCCAAGTCAGCAGTCTTCTACATTATTGTGGTTTCAAAGAACAAGAGATACCCAGAATTTATACTGTATGGATGGTCATTAATTGAAACTCAAATATAAATATTCTAATAGTTTGAGATACTGATTTTTTACTTTCATGAGCTGTAAGCTCTAATCATCAAAATTAAAACAAAAAAACTTTTGAAATGTTTTACTTTACATGCAATGAATCGAAAATATATGAAAGTTTCACTTTTTGAAATAACTTGCAAGAAAAAAATGAACTTTCACGACATTCTAATTTATTGAGATGCACCTGTATAAGGGATGAATCTCTATCTTTCAGTGAAACTGTGCCTGTCCAAAAAACAAAACATAATTTAGCCATTTAGTCGTTTTTTCATCAATGTGGTTTTTAATATTGGAAATATTGTAGGCCTACATACTGTATGTGTCATAACATACACATCAGAAAATGAAGAGAAAATAACTTCAAGCATCCTAGATAAACTTCTGATAGATTCTGTTAGAGTCTCAAGTTCGCAACAGATGACATACTGTATCCTTAGTAGCCACATCCAGGCCAACCGGTACAAAGACATCAGCTTAAAGGGATACTCCACCCCAAAATGAAAATTTTGTCGTTTTTCACTTACCCCTATGTCGTTCCGAACCCGTAAAAGCTTCGTTAGTCTTCAGAACACAATTTAAGATATTTTGGATGAAAACCGGGAGGCTTGTGACTGTCCCATTAACTGCCAAGTAAACTGCACTGTCAAGGTCCATCAAAGTATGAAAAGCATCGCCAGGATACTCCATCTGCCATCAGTGGTTCAATCATAATGTTATGAAGCGACGAGAATACTTTTTGTACGGAAATAAAACAAAAATAATGACTTTATTCAACAATTAGGCAAAGCCTCGTAAAGCCTCCTCTGTGTCAGCGTAGCGCCATTTTGGAGATTATCCCCTAGAAGCAAAATGCATACACTCTTCTGTATCAGCCGGGCCACAAGGGTGCGCTGTTTGCATTCAAATCAGAGCGTAAATCGACGAAGAAGATGCAACCCTGTGTCGAGGCTGATACAGAAGATTGAGACACAGAGGAGACGTTACTATGCCTAATTTTTGAATAAAGTCGTTATTTTTGTTTTATTTCCGTACAAAAAATATTCTCGTCGCTTCATAACATTATGATTGAACCACTGATGGCAGATGGAGTATTCTGGCGATGCTTTTCATACTTTTATGGACATTGACAGTGCAATCTACTTGGCAGTCAATGGGACAGTCACAAGCCTCCTGGTTTTCATCCAAAATATCTTAAATTGTGTTCTGAAGACTAACGAAGCTTTTACGAGTTCGGAACGACATGGGGGTAAGTGAAAAATGACAAGATTTTCATTTTGGGGTGGAGTATCCCTTTAAAGGGACACAAGTATTCTCTACTGCAAGTAATCAAGCAATCAGAAAATGGGGGCTTTTATTCTGCTTGTTATATATGAAGAAACAGATTATTTTAAGACTGAATTTAGTGTCGTTTGCAGATGTAAGCATGGTATTCTCATGATAGTCGGTAGGAAAAAAACATATTTTATCATAATTATACAATATAGACCATTTTCAAAGGTCCTACCTGTGGGAATATAAAATGCACTTTATAGCATGTCAGAAGCAGCATTTAAGTCATTGAAAATATATATATTAAAAAATAAATTGTACAAAAGGTAACAGTTGACAGTAACGGTCACATAGTTAACATGAGCAACACAGTTGACACAACTGAACATTATTTAATTTGTGTATTAATGTTTTTTTTCAGCAACACTGAATTAATGACAAAATGTGTAGTGTGCTTTGCCTATAATTGATATACTGAGTAACATATTTGATTTTTTTTTTGTCTAACTTCAGCATTAGGCCTTGCATGGCTAATGCCTTAGACTTCACTGATGTGAAGGAAGTAAAATGTTTAAATAGTAAAGTACAATATACTTTCATTACATGTGAACTTTGAAACCTAAACATACTGTTTGAAAAAGCACACATTAATTAAATTAATAAAAGCTATTCATTTGAAACATGGTAATAATTATATAAATAATGAATAATGATATATAAATAATAATATGTTTATAAATAAATACAAATTGGATACAAATATCAAAACATGTTCTTTTCCTTATATAATCCCCCAAAAAATCAATCATATTATATACTATTTTATATATATATATATATATATATATATATATATTTCTTACATTATTACATTAGATAAACACTCAAATATACAGCCAATGAAATTATAGGGCACACATATGTAAGGGTGACACACAATTTCAGCAAATGCCATTCTAAACATCATTGTTGATGAGCGGTACTATGGCTGTTCACCTGTCTAAGAAAGGAGGCATTTTCTTTGCCTAACAATATTTTATCTCTCAGTGTTCATAGGTGTCTCTTCTGTTGGAGAATAATATTGTTTTAGAAAAATATACATCAGGAAAAAAGCTTTAAAAAAATAAAACAACTGAACATAGTAATCCAAAATCTACTTAGACATGAACTTCACTCTAAAACAGGCAAATATTGCACAGAGTGGTATTCCCTCTTCGACATTTTTTGTTCTGCACAGACTTGTTGAACTCCATGGCTTCAAAAACCACCTTTACGTGTCACCTGTTCAGTTCATAAAGGTGTCTGTCAGAAGTGCAGTGTCAGTTATCATATGCTGGTCCCATACAAAAACGATTGATTCACAGGGTTTGATCAAAGGCACAGGTTCCTGCAGAGGTTTTCAGAGGGTCTGAAGAATCTGTGGTCATGATTATGGCTCCTCTTTTGGGATCTGTGACAGAGAAATATTTAAAAAGAAAAACAGAATTATTATCATTATTATTGTTTAAAGTCTCTTTACTCACTCTTTGGAATAGATTTCAGTAATAAATGTTTGTATCTTTTTTTTCTATATATGTATAAATCTTTATCTTCAAAATCTTCTAGACAGCTATAAGCTGATGGCAAGTACATGACCTACAGTGGGAACTGATTTGAAACAAAGGATTTTAGCTGATATTCACCAGTTTGTGTGTGTCTGTGTAAGAATACAAGCATTTGTGAACAATGACCTTTCTATCAGGTGAACACTTCCAGGAACTTGTTTTAATTTAAAAGTTGACACCACCAGTGAAGCCTGAAAAAATTTACTTGTGTTTGCTCACATTTAGAGATATATGTCCATATTTACAAGAAAGAAAGAAAGAAAGGATAATAATTCAAGAAAAAATAAAACTGGAGCAAGGAAGTATAGCAAAAATAAACAGAAGATATATGGTCTGAAAACAAGTCTTATCTCATGCAATTTTCAATTTATAGGTAAGTTTATTGTGTGGAAAAATTGTTTATGTATTTTTATTGGTAAATATGACATTAATGTATTGATATTTTGAAAATATTATTTGCAGTGTAAGACTTAACAATACAGTGCCCACTCTGAGCTTTGACCCATTCATCAGGCTAGATGATGACTCCTGTCAGTGCAATTGTGTGACGGATAAGTGCACTGACCACTACCACAATTAAAGCACTTAGTCATGGGTGTGTCGTGAAGCCACCCGAGCAGCACACACTGATGCTAACCCATCTGAAGTATTAGAGGCGTTCCTCAAAGTTAATCTGATGGGCTGGTCGGGTGGGCAGTGGTGCCAGATGGTGGCTGTAGTTATGAATGATGCCTTGGTCTTAAGTATTAATTTGGATCAGTGTAATCCTGCACAGCATATGCAGAAGGCCTGTGGGCCCGATCCATCGAGACACACTTGTACACCCCAGTCACTCATTGATATACTTCTGATCTTCTCCTGCATGCAGCTACATGCCTCATGTTCTTATTTATGGCCAGTCCTTTTCCTCATTTATTACTTTATCTGAAATACTTTCATGGGTCCATCTTTGATTGGTTAAGCTACACAATTAGAATTGCACATGGATTTATGGTTTGAAGAAACCCCTAGAGTTAAGTATTTAATTTTTACTGCTTATCCTGCAGCATTTATTTTCCTCTGGATATAGATCACGCTTAGTGTTTTAAACAGGAAAAAAAAAACACTTACATTTTCTTCAGGAGATGTAAAAGTCTTAATGAACATTTTATACCCTCTCACTGATCCTTAGATTTAAAAAAACCCTGCTGTTTCCATCATACCTGTTATGGGGTTGACGAGACGTGAGACATGCGGATCCAAATGCAAGCTCTTTATTAGAAAACATGGTCAAAACAGGCAGGGTCGGTCAGTAGCAAACAGGTATGGCATGGGCAAGACACAAGAATAATCCAAGGGCAAGCGTGGGTCGGCGATCGGCGTACAATATCCAGAGGGCTAGGCAGAGAGAACAATCCAAGAACACGGGCAGGAATCAAAACACAGGAATACTAACTAGGGATGCAGGGAAACGCTTTGTAGGGTAGCTAGGCTAAACAATACTCGGCAGTGTGTGAGAGGAAGTCCATGGTTTATATAGTGTGTTTGTGTGTGTGATTGGGTGCTGGTGATTGTGAGATGGGAAACAGGTGTGTGCGTGATCAGTGCAAACAGCTGTGTTGGTGCAGTGGATGATGGGAAATGTAGTCCTTGAGGTCTGTGACTGACTGTGTGGTGTGAAAGTCCATGTGGTGGGTGAGTGACCTCTAGAGGTGAATGACTGGAAGTTCATGGCTTGGATTTGTGACATAGCCCCCCCCCCAAGGAGCGGCTTCCAGACGCTCCTAAATGATTCAGGGTGGAGCGGACGGAGCAGGAGCCCACCAGGG
The DNA here is from genome assembly GCA_027422415.1 of Schizothorax lantsangensis. NCBI lineage: Eukaryota > Metazoa > Chordata > Actinopteri > Cypriniformes > Cyprinidae > Schizothorax > Schizothorax lantsangensis. Next base: position 7,590,214 of record CM049849.1, read on the forward strand.
CGGAGCAGACGGAGCAAGAACCCACCAGGGCGGCGCGGACGGACCTGGGGCCCACCGGGGCGGAGCGGACGGACCTGGAGCCCACCGGGGCGGAGCGGACGGACCTGGAGCCCACCGGGGCGGAGCGGACGGACCTGGAGCCCACCGGGGCGGAGCGGACGGACCTGGAGCCCACCGGGGCGGAACAGACGGGACCAGAGCCCCCCAGGGCGGAGTAGATGGACCTGGGGCCCACCAGGGTAGGGCAGACAGACCCGGAGCCCACCAGGGCGGAGCAGATGGACCTGGAACCCACCAGGGCGGAACAGATGGGACCAGAAACCACCGCAGGGAAGCAGACTGGGCAGGTAGCCCTGACAGAACCTGCAGGCAGAGGAGAACAACGACAAACAACACAGGGAGAGCAGAGACAGACAACACTGAGAGAACAGAGACAGACAACACAGGGAAAGCCTTCCCGATCTCAGGAGCCGTGCCAGGGCAGGACAGGAAATCCCAGACGGCCTCCGTAGCCATGACAGGGCCGGACAGGGAATCACCGACGGCCTCCTTAGCCGTGTCAGGACAGGGCGAAAGTTCATAGAGGCCTCCATGGCCGGGGTAGGACAGGGCGTGAGTTCATAGACGGCCTCCTTAGCCGTGACAGGATAGGATGAGAGCTCACAGACGGCCTCCATAGCCGTGACAGGACAGGATGAGAGCTCACAGACGGCCTCCATAGCCGTGACAGGACAGGATGAGAGCTCACAGACGGCCTCCATAGCCGTGACAGGACAGGATGGGAGCTCACAGACGGCCTCCATAGCCGTGACAGGACAGGATGAGAGCTCACAGACGGCCTCCATAGCCGTGACAGGACAGGATGAGAGCTCACAGACGGCCTCCATAGCCGTGACAGGACAGGATGGGAGCTCACAGACGGCCTCCATAGCCGTGACAGGACAGGGTGAGAACTCACAGACGGCCTTCCTAGCCGTGACAGGACAGGGCGAGAGTTCACAGACGGCCTCCATAGCCGTGACAGGACAGGATGAGAGCTCATAGGAGGATACCACCGACACCTCTGGAGGTTCTGCAGCTAACGCCGCCACCTCTGGAGGTTCTACGGTGGTACCATCACCGGGTGAGAGTATATTGCTGGGCGCCACCACCTTGCAAGGGACTGAGGCGAGCACCACCGCTTGGGGAGGTTCTGCGGCAGATGCCTTCCCCTGGGGAGTAACGTGGTGGTGTATGTGGCCCAAATGCAACATAGTGCAATCCCCACCCTGGGAAGCGCTTCAGACAGGGTAATCAGTTCATGCACAGGGGGGTCAGAGTGAGTGGATTTGGAGATACCAGCAGTGCGTACAGACACCAGCTGTGCATCCCTCACTTGGATATCAACCGGATAACTTGAGGACTGACCTTGAGTCTCTGGGTGGAATAGGTTCTGGCTGAGGAGTGAGACGTGAAGAGGTTCTGGCTGATCACGGTGACGTGGCACTCTGGCTGGTCAGCGGTGACGTGGACTGACTCTGGCTGGTCAGCGGTGACGTGGACTGACTCTGGCTGGTCAGCGGTGACTTGACTTGACTCTTTAACAGCAGCGGTGACTTGACTTGACTCTTTAACAGCAGCGGTGACTTGACTTGACTCTTTAACAGCAGCGGTGACTTGACTTGACTCTTTAACAGCAGCGGTGACTTGACTTGGCTTGTGATTGGCAGCAATGAAGCTACGGGGTGTTGTTGTTGCCGCCATTTTGTGAGCGTGATCTAGCGTAGCTGTGTCCACACAATTGGGTGCGGTGTCTCGTTCCTCCGCGACCCCCACAGTGAACGAAGAGCCAACAGTCAGTAAGGCATAGTCCAAAAACTGAGCGAGTGAAGCACGCGTACCCTCGCGTCTAAACTCAGATTTCAATGGTTGATTAATGCCATCGCAAAAAATCTCAATTAGCAAAATGTCCGGCAAATCTGAATAGTTTGCGATGGCTAAAAACTCTCTGATATGTTGCTCCAGTGATCGAGGACCCTGTTTAAGGGCAAACAGAATTCTTGTCGTATCCATACCTTCTGAATGACCGTCTGAGAAGCTGCTGGATCCTAGTGGGCCGAGTATTCTGTTATGGGGTTGACGAGACGCGAGACATGCGGATCCAAATGCAAGCTCTTTATTAGAAAACATGGTCAAAACAGGCAGGGTCGGTCAGTAGCAAACAGGTATGGCATGGGCAAGACACAAGAATAATCCAAGGGCAAGCGTGGGTCGGCGATTGGCGTACAATATCCAGAGGGCTAGGCAGAGAGAACAATCCAAGAACACGGGCAGGAATCAAAACACAGGAATACTAACTAGGGATGCAGGGAAACGCTTTGTAGGGTAGCTAGGCTAAACAATACTCGGCAGTGTGTGAGAGGAAGTCCATGGTTTATATAGTGTGTGTGTGTGTGTGTGATTGGGTGCTGGTGATTGTGAGATGGGAAACAGGTGTGTGCGTGATCAGTGCAAACAGCTGTGTTGGTGCAGTGGATGATGGGAAATGTAGTCCTTGAGTGATCTGTGACTGACTGTGTGGTGTGAAAGTCCATGTGGTGGGTGAGTGACCTCTAGAGGTGAATGACCGGAAGTTCATGGCTTGGATTTGTGACAATACCTTTACTGATTGATTTCTTACAAAAAATTACTGTTTCCAAAAAAGACTGAAAGTGGTTCAAGTTATTGTAAAAACAAATCTTAGATATCTATCTATCTATCTTATTCATTAATTTATTGGATTGATATTAACTTTTGACTAGTCAATACAGAATAAAGATTCTAGTGAGAAAGTGGTAACTCTGTGACATTTTTGAAGGTCTCAGTGGGATCCCAAAATTCAGAGTATATTTGGGTTTGTACCTGAAATCTATGGTGATTACCCATATCACTTTGAAATATCTATCAAATGTTCTTCTTTATGGATAGAATATTTTTGATTAACACAACACACATGTTACATGTTTGACTAGCATATGTTACAGCAGTAATACGTTTGTAATATTGCTGCTGAAAATAGTTATTTGTGTTCTGCTGAAAGTAATAAATTTATCAAAATATTTCCTTTTGATATTTGATGGTTATAAGGGGTGAGGAGAACCATGTCACCTATTTGTACCCAGCTTCTGAAAATGTTTATTATTGCTTTCATAGAGTGAAGTTTATTGGCAGTTGCTGATCAACAGGTTCAACAGATATATTACTCCCATAATTTGTGCAAGGCAACATGGGATGTAGGAAAAAGTCGAATATACAGTGCTGGATAAAATTATTAGAACACTAGTATTTTCACCAGCTAAAAAATTGTTTTAAGTCCGTTATTTCTATCTTTTGCTGGAGTGTGTCAATAGAAAATATCAGTTTACATTTCCAAACATTCATTTTGCCATTAATTGTAATAATCCAGTGAGGTTTTTGTTTGCACAAGGAGTCTGACAACAGCCAGTGCTCCACACAGAGAACTGATCCCATCATCATCCAATCTGTCTGGAATGACATGAAGAAACAGAACAAACTGAGACAGACTAAATCCAGAAGAACTGTGGCAATGTCTCCAAGATACTTCAAGCTGCAAAGCTACCTGAAAAACTATGAGCAAGTGCACTTTTTAAAAGCATTTTTACACAAATGCCTAAAACTTTTAACAGTACTGCAGCTTTTCAGGTAGGTTTCTTGAAGCATCTCTGTGTGGAGCACTGGCTGTTGTCAGACTCCTTGTGCAAACAAAAATATCACTGGATTATTACAATTAATGGCAAAATGAATGTTTGGAAATGTAAACTTATATTTCTTACTGACACACAACAGCAAAAAGATAGAAATAACTGACTTTTTAGCTGGTAAAAATACTAGTGTTCTAATAATTTTGGACACCACTGTAGTACCTCTTGTGTTTGGCGACCAATATGTTCTGTAAGATTTAGCACCTCCTTTCAAGAAAAAAATAAAAAATAAAAATCACAGTCCCTATTTTGCCATTTATTAATAGTCCTTTCTAGCAATTATAATCACATTGTGTTTTATGCACTTTATGAGTGTTATCCTATTTTACAACAAATCCTTTATCACAAATATTATTCTACATGAAAGCAACCCAGGCCCACACAATAGTACTGTAATGCATTTCTCTTTTATTCACTTGCTCTCAGGTCACTGAGTCTGAAGAAAACAATGTTCTCACATGCTGTCATCTCATTCATCTTCACAGAAAGAGAAATCCCTCGCTTCAGAATGAGGACAGCTGTTCCAGCTGCCAGAGGGGGCCTCTGTAAAAAGCGAGTGCTTTTAAGTCTACAATAGGTGTTGCAAACTATGATTGAAGAAATTCTCACAATATTTGCATTGAAGACATGTAATTACAAAAATGACATTGTCATGATACAACAACAAGGCCTTTGCTACATCACTGGCGAAATAGTTTCAGACCATAGATGAAGACAAAATAGATCATAATATGGTCAGATTTGATTCCATTTAAGTACCTCTTTTACATTAATTGTAAACAATCTCAGGTTTTAATATAAATGGGTCAAAAATATCTACATCACACAGGTAAAAATATACAGTTTTACCTCTCTCTCCCCCATGAGATTCTTGTGGTCAAATTCTGCTTCACTGAGTATTCTAGTTAGTTCACACTGCTTCAGTGGATACATGCACATAAACACTCTGACAACACAGAAGCCATGTCCACCAAAGCCCATAGCATCCACTGAGCTCCTGGCACTTTCCATCAATAGGGTAAAAAAGGCCTGAAAATCCCAAAAAAATGAAGTCAGAGTGGAAATAATTTAAAATGTAAATATAAATAAATTAAAACTTCAGAGTTTGGATGCATTCATGTAAACAACTCAAGCATTACGACTGAAATTCATCAAATTAAATTTCAATTGGATTGAAAGGGGTGGTGTACACTTGAAATAATTAGATCAACAGGAAAAAAAATGAGCATGTAAATGCTTGAATCTGAATATTTTCTTACTTGGTTTCACAAATACCCTGTGCACATGCACAGTGCCATGATGCATATGTTTACATGCGTGTTACATCATATGAATGTGTTTATGTTTATGCAGTGATAAAGCATTAAGCATGCATTAAAGTTTGTTTGGAATAGGTGTAATGCACATGTAAAAGAAAATGTGAATTGAATTGCAAAATTTAGGGTTCATATAAACAGAACTTTCAGAATCTGAAATTGGATTGGATTCATTGGATTCGACCGAGGAAAATTAATACATGTAAACATACCTAATTTAGACTTGGGTGTCACTTACATTTGAAATTTAAGACATGCTGCCAAATAATCTGACACGGGAAGTATATACCTTAAAAAGAGAAGTGGACCGAGAACCAAACCCTGAGGAACAGCTCTAGAAATGAAGTAGACACATTTAAAAAATATATGTGCCAGTATAAATAACAGATTAAATTAAACTCATGATTTTAATAAATGTTCCATTTTTGTAATAGGAGGAACGACATGCAAAAATGCTGCATGAAATGTCTGTATTTTTATTTATTTTTTCTCACTTTTCAGAATCAGATAGTCAACCAAGGGACCACCCACAGTCTATTCAATGAGCATCTAATACTGCATATGCAAGGGAAAAAATGGTAACTTGAAATCATGAAATCACAACCTCCAATCTGATTATCTGACATAAAACATTCCAGAAATTAGGTATACAGGTTTTTATCAGTCTGCCTGGAGCAAGTTATGTTTGTAAGGTTTGAGGTTGAATAAGAACATGAACTGTTGGGGCCGTGCTTGTCTTCAGATGGTTTACAGATAATAAGTAGCACAGTGGACCAGATTTTATGTATATGCTGGTATACTGCATGTTGTGCATGTGTGTTGACATTTTATGAACATGACATGAACATGGAAGTAGTCCTTCCATTTTAGAGATGCCACTGTTGGCCAAAATACTTTTTCCTCCTTTTTTATTATTATTTTTATTTATTTTTGATGATTAGCACTTTTTGTTGCATAACAAATTGACAACCTTTTGTATCTTAAAAATAATTACAAATAAATAAATAAATAAATGAATAAATATTTATTCTGATAGTAATTAGGTGATAAAAATATGAATGTAGCCAACCAATATATTTATAATTTGTAGTAGTAGCTGGCTAGTCAGAGTTAAGTAGATGTAGGCAAGGATATCAAGCCCGAGAGGGGAACAGAGTCACGTGACAGACATTGATGAAGCTTGTATGTGTTTGCAAACAAGCCGTGATTAAGACGATTTTTTGACGTGCTGTACACTCCGCTGTGATGTGACTCTGACATTTGATATGAATATGATTCAGAGTGCTCTGGCTCTGCCAAGCCTGTCAACTACTACCGCCTACATGCGCCTATGGAAGGCAGATGAGCTGTGTAATCTATATTAAGATTGAAATGGCAGCGTCCACATCGACTTATTTTCCCTGGACTCTGCAGCATTAATGTAACCTCCATTTAATGATGCAAAGCAGATTAAAGAAAGCTTTGGGAAATGGGAAATCTCCAATGGAATGGTCGAAATTCACCTCTTTGGGATGCATGACTGAGGTCAGTATTTATTGACGTGACTCTAGGAAAAACATTTGCACATGATCTACATTATATGGCCTAAACTACTTCTATTGAACGTCTTTGGGATGAATTGGAAAACCATGAAATCATGGTATGTGTTTTTTTCTGTCCATGCTGAGTTCAAAGGCTGGACAATACTTGGTTTCAGGAAGGCATACTTTGAAAGGCTATCCACCAGCATTCCCATTCATCTGGGAAGAGTTGCTCAGCTGGTGAATACAGCCCTCGAAGTACATGATGATGGAGGATGCTGCCATCATGTTTTTTTTGTTTTTGTTTTCTGTGACTGATCAATCTGTAGCGGTCGACAGGGCAATTCACACTGTTGAGAGCCCTTCAAAACAAAAATGAACTTCAGTATCATGAAATGATCATATATCATATCAATTATCATAAGTAGTGATTAAATCAACCAACCAACCAACCAGTAAAAAATAAATAAATACACTGATAAAATAAATGCTTTTTTTTTGTTTTTTTACAAAATCATATATCATACATGCATGTTTACTTAGCTATTTAAATGGGACAATTGTATTGCTTTTAAACTGAGCTAGTTATACGTGTAAATACTAAAACCCTAAACCCTCGCAAAATTACATGTATATATATGTGTGTGAGGGAGTGTGTATGTATGAGAGAGAGACAATATTTCATGTGTGCTGTGTACTGCACATACGGGTGCATCTCAATAAATTAGAATGTCGTGAAAAAGTTTATTTTTTCTTGTAAGTTATTTCAAAAAGTGAAACTTTCATATATTTTAGACTCATTGCATGTAAAGTAAAACATTTCAAAAGTTTTTTTTTGTTTTTATTTTGATGATTAGAGCTTACAGCTCATGAAAGTCAAAAATCAGTATCTCAAAATATTAGAATATTTACATTTGAGTTTCAATTAATGACCATCCATACAGTATAAATTCCGGGTATCTCTTTTCAGATGAAAGTAAATTTTGCATTTCATTTGGAAACAAGGTCCCAGAGTCTGGAGGAAGAGTGGAGAGGCACAGAATCCATGTTGCTTGAAGTCCAGTGTGAAGTTTCCACAGTCAGTGAGGATTTGGGCTGCCATGTCATCTGCTGGTGTTGGTCCACTGTGTTTTCTGAAGTCCACAGTCAACGCAGCCATCTACCAGGAAATATTAGAGCACTTCATGCTTCCTTCTGCTGACAAGCTTTATGGAGATGCTGATTTCATTTTTCCAGCAGGACTTGGCACCTGCCCACACTGCCAAAGGTACCAAAAGCTGGTTCAATGACCATGGTGTTACTGTGCTTGATTGGCCAGCAAACTCGCCTGACCTGAATCCCATAGAGAATCTATGGGGTATTGTCAAGAGGAAGATGAGAGACACCAGACCCAACAATGCAGATGACCTGAAGGCCGCTATCAAAGCAACCTGGGCTTCCATACCACCTCAGCAGTGCCACAAACTGATCACCTCCATGCCACGCCGAATTGAGGCAGTAATTAAAGCAAAATGAGCCCCTACCAAGTATTGAGTACATATACAGTAAATGAACATACTTTCCAGAAGGCCAACAATTCACTAAAAATGTTTTTTTTATTGGTCTTATGAAGTATTCTAATTTGTTGAGATAGTGAATTGGTGGGTTTTTGTTAAATGTGAGCCTAAATCATCACAATTAAAAGAACCAAAGACTTAAACTACTTCAGTCTGTGTGCATTGAATTTATTTAATACACGAGTTTCACAATTTGAGTTGAATTACTGAAATAAATGAACTTTTCCACGACATTCTAATTTATTAAGATGCACCTGTAGATGATGATGTGCATTATTCTGGATAATCTCTGCTTGAAAGGGTAACATGACACACGTGTGTTCTCTGTCCAAGGAAAACAACATTGTCAGGAGCCCAACTTTAGAGGTTGGTTTGTGACTTTTAGGCATGTGATATAAATAAGCTTTGTTTGTGTGTTTTAAGATGTTGTATGTGCTTGTATGCGTTTTGTTACATGCAGTCAGGAGAGCTTGTTCAAGTGTTTTGTGTGATTGCTGTGCTGTACACTATGTGGGTGGACTTAAGTGGAGTGGGCTTGTGTCATATCACAGCATTACATTATTCACACTGGACTCTTACTCAACTACAATGTTTTGAGTCAAACAACACAAAAGTGTTCTAAAATAATAAATTGTTTTCCTTAATATTCCATTATCAGGGATTTTGGGGTACATCTTCTGAAACAGTAAAAAAAATGCTTATAACATGTAAGGCACATTTCAGCCCAAAATCAAACAAAAAATTACAAATAATACTGTGCATAAAATGTTAGAAGATGATGGATTGTTAAGATTTGTTGATTTATGTTATTATCCATCCATCCATTTATTCTGGATAAACCTATGTACTCTATGATTCTGGAGCCTATCCCAGCATCTTGGGCTATAGGCAGAGAAACATCCTGGATGGATATAATCACAATATATATATTAAATAATAACAACAACAACAACAACAATAAAAATAATAATAATAATTGTTTAACACACAAATGAGAATTTATAGAAAATAACAATTGAGAATAAAATAAATAAAATAATAATGAATAAAATAATGAATAAAATAATAATAATTATTATTATTATAGTTTAACACAAATGAGAATTTATTGAAAATCACAATTGAGAATAAAATAAATAATTAAAAAAGTATATATTTTTTTAATAATTAATAATAATAATAATAATAATAATAATAATATTAATAATAATTAAACCTCAGAGTAATATATTAAAAGCATATTGGGCTGTAGGCAGAGAAACATCCTAGATGGATATAATCACTATATATATATATATATATATTAGGGATGCCAACGTTAACGCGTTAACGCATGTGATTAATCAAAAAAATGGAACGCGTTAATATTTTTTTTACGCAAATTAACCGTTTGATAAGGTTTGACCCCAACTTCTCCCCATCATCGCAGCGCGGAAGGTTATCTATCAATGTGTGATGATGATACAGCGAACAGTGTCGCCAGGGTAGCGGCTGTGGCACAAGTGGCCGTGGGCTATTTTGAAAATACAGTCGCGGGAAAAATTACAGAGCCGAGGGTTGCGGTTTTTTGGGCTACTTTTATAATCTACCGCAGCCGCCCAAAGTGTATATAGACAAATAAAAATTAAAATAGATCCTTTTACTAATGTGTATCATACTTGGAATGTGTACCTGGCAACTACAGAACAGAGGCGGTTGTAACATCATCACAAACAACGTGAGTTTCAGCCAGAGCATACAAGGCTTTACACAGCAGAAATAAACATGACAACAGCCACTATAGATTATATAAGATAATAAACACACGATTACGATAGGATATGGTTTCTATGTGATTTTCTTAAGATGAATGTGTAACTTACATCTGAAATGCTCATTTTTGCAGTGATATAAAAGGCTATAAAAAGCATATTTTAACAACAGTAAACAACCAAATTCCACATGTGATCACAAAAGGAGGTTATTACAAACACTCAATGGTGGTTTGAAGTGAGTTCTGAGTAAAAGTGTACTATTAATCTCATAAATTGTCTTATGATGCTAATGTTAGCTCTAATGCACCAGAACAGGTCCAATTCTTCTTCATAATGCATTTTGTCATAATACTTCACGTAAGGTCGCAAGAAAGGTGTGAAAGGTTATGTTTCCTTAAACTAGTTTGTCTTGCATTTGTTTATTTCAACACATTTACAGGTAAATCCTAGTATTTTAAATGTGTGATTAATCATGATTAATCACAGTCCATGACTGTGATTAATGCAATAAAAAAATGTAATCGATTGACAGCACTAATATATATATATATATATATATATATATATATATATATATATATATATATATAGTGATTATATTCCCATTATTTTAATATATCACTCTGAGGTTTAACTATTAATATGAATAATTAAACCTCAGAGTGATATATTAAAATAATGGGAATTTGGGGGCAATTGTCTGTGCATAATTCACATTTTAAACTTTCTTATTTCAATGTTTGTTGTGTGGCTCTGAATAAAACATGTTACTGTATTAAATCCGTTGCGCACACAGTGTGTAGTTTTTGTGCAGTTCAATTCATAGCTAACTGTATTGTGAAGAATGAATGGAAAGGATATTCATAGGCTATCAAATCTAAATTTGGTCTTGGTCTTTATCTGTTTGTTGTTTTCACAGGATTGTATTCTATCACAGACATTATGACTGCTATAGTAAAACCTCACAATGTCTAAATCAGAAGACTGAGGATTTGAAGTAGGTAGGCACTGGACTTTATGCTCTTTATGTTCGGTGTTTACAGCTGCATAAATCTGTCTGCTCCCCAAAGGACCTAGCAACACAATTGACAAAACATAATTTCAAGTACATTTCAAGAAATATTGCTGGCAGTTTGCTAGAATGTCATAGAGACTTTAGGACTTTTCAGAAGGGTCATCACACACCAAGAAATTCTAACTGCCAAGCAACACCTAAGAAACCACATATAACCTTAAAGGGAACATGGGATGCAAAATGCACCTTTGCATGGTGTTTGCATATAAATGTCTTAGTGTGTGGACACAACCACCTTACAATTAAAAAAATCCATTCAATTATCAAGTAATTTTGATTTTCCGAGCAGTATGACGTGCTCATTCTTGCAAATAAATGATCTCTGTGAAGAATTTCAGTCAGGTTTCAGGCCCCGCCATAGCAAAGAAGCTGCACTTGTTAAGATTACAAATGACTTGCTTCTTTCGTCAGACCAAGGCTGCATCTCATTTCTAGTTTTACTTGATCTTAGTGCTGCGTTCGACACTATAGATTATGACATACTCATAGATCAATTACAAAACTATACGGGTATTCAAGGGCAGGCTTTAAAATGGTTTAGATCCTACCTGTCCGATTGCTACCACTTTGTTTATTTAAACGGGGAGTCATCTCAGTTATCACCAGTAAAGTATGGAGTACCACAAGGATCTGTCCTAGGTCCTCTGCTATTTTCAATATACATGTTGCCCCGTGGTAATATTATTAGAAAATACAGGATTAGTTTCCATTGCTATGCTGATGATACTCAACTATATATCTCAACAAGACCAGATGAAACTTCTAAATTATCTAAGTTAACTAAGTGTGTTAAAAATGTAAAAGATTGGATGACCAATAATTTTCTCCTATTAAATTCAGATAAGATAGAGATATTACTTATTGGACCAAATAACAGTACACAGAATCTCTTGGATTACAATTTGCAACTAGACGGATGTCCTGTTACTTCCTCTACAGTCAAGAATCTGGGTGTTATATTAGACAGCAACTTGTCTTTTGAAAAACATATTTACAATGTTACAAAAACAGCATTCTTCCATCTTAGAAACATTGCCAAGCTACGGAACATGTTACCTGTTTCTGATGCAGAAAAGCTAGTTCATGCATTCATGACCTCTAGACTGGACTATTGTAATGCACTGCTAGGTGGTTGTCCTGCATCTTCAATAAACAAGCTACAGGTAGTCCAAAATGCAGCGGCTAGAGTCCTTACCAGGTCAAGAAAATATGATCATATTACCCCAATTTTACAGTCTCTGCACTGGCTACCTATAAAGTTCCGTATCAGTTACAAAATATTATTACTTGCCTATAAGGCCCTAAATGGTTTAGCTCCTGCGTACCTAACTAGTCTTCTATCTCGCTACAATCCATCATGCTCCCCAAGGTCGCAAAACTCTGGAATCTTGGTAGTACCTAGAATAGCAAAGTCCACTTAAGGAGGTAGAGCTTTTTCATATTTGGCTCCCAAACTCTGGAATAGCCTTCCTGATAATGTTCGGGGTTCAGACACACTCTCTCTGTTTAAATCTAGACTTTAATCTAGACACATCTCTTTAGCCAAACATTCACATAATGCATTCATATAATGCATCTCATAATCTTGTACTGCAGTTATATCTGATCAAATGCACATTATTATTCTTTAGCTTGGGTTGAACAAATAATTTTTGCTTGGATGGAACAACAGCTACGCTAATTATGTCTCTTTGTTTCTGTTTCTGCCACGGGATTAACATCCCGTGGTAACTAGGAGTTACACAAGCTTCAGTCTGGATCCAGCCCTTAAATGATCTGAGATGACAAAACACCTGAGAAGAGATGATGCCAACCCCTCAGAGGTCCTCAGAGGATGCCAACCTCTGATCCCACAACAACATGCAGAATTAACAAATTTTGCCATAAGTTAATATATTAAGTTTCTACAATGTTTAAATATATTGTAGAAACGTAATTTCCTGTAAAGCGCTTTGCAACGATTGTATCGTAAAAAGCGCTATACAAATAAACTTGAATTGAATTGAATTGAATACTGACCAGGCCTCGTCATGTATTACCATGGATGCATCTCAATCAGCTTCCTAGCGCCCGAGTTTGTGAATCAGTAGATCGTGTACATAAATTCTGTCACAGGTAAGTTCCCTAGCTCACTGCACATTGGGACAGTGATCACTCAAATTCCAGCGACATGACCATGTATAACGTCAATGGACAACATACTGTAGTAGAACTTCATCGCTAGAATTAATAAACAACAGGCAGGACCAATCTCATTTTGATATAATTTTTTATTCTCTTTAAAGACATTGTTCTGGTACATGTTCTTACAACATTTCAGCCAAATATTAATTATAAATGTTAATGAGATGTGCTAGATTAGATAGAAGATTAGATAAAAGACAATCATTATATTTATCAAATTGGCTCGTGTGGTTTATATTTCGCGCTTCAGAAATGTGACGTTATTTCTGGTAAGGGAGCATAGTGAGCGCCGATGCTCCCTAGAATTTGCGATGCTCTACCATTTGAGCTACAGGAAAGCCACTCTTAACTATTAACATTTAGAAAACTACAGACCGGTATCCCTTTCATTCATTGTAAAAACACTTGAACAATTGTGTTCAACCAAATTTCTGCCCTTCTCACACACAACAACCACCTCCTGGACAGCAACCGAGACTGCCCTACTCTCAGTCGTTGAAGCCCTAAGACTGGCAAGAGAGGCTTCCAAATATTCAATACTTATCTTGTTGGATCTGTCCATTGGATTGACACAGTTAACCACCAGATACTCATGTCAACCCTCTTGGCAAAGGGCATCTCAGGAACCGCACTCCAGTGGTTCAAGTCTTACATCTCAGATATGTCCTTAAAGGTATCTTGGAGGGGTTATGTGTCCAAGTCACAACATTTTAACTACTGGGGTGCCTCAGGGTTCAGTTCTTTGACCAATTCTCTTTTGTGTCTACATTGCATCACTAGGTTTTGTCATTCAGAAACCATCAGATATCCAGAGCTCCCAGCTCCGCCATGGCCTCCAGAGCTCCCAGCTCCGCCATGGCCTCCAGAGCTCCCAGCTCCACCATGGCCTCCTGAGCTCCCTGCACCGCCATGGCTTCCAGAGCTCCCAGCTCCGCCATGGTCCCTGTCTGTCTGTTCCACTCTGGAGGTCCCCGTCCTGTGTTTTTGTCCGTATTTGTCCTGAGGGGCCTCCAGAGCGCCCACCCCCCCTCCCCGATGGAACTGTTAAGGCTCGGGACGAGCCTTTCGGGAGGGGGGAGTAATGTCAGTCCTCTGTCGTGTGTGTCATGTGTTCCCGCCTCTTGTGTCCATATTTGGTTTGTTTCCTGTCCTCGTCTGATGTCATTATGAGTTAACTCTTGTCCAGCTGTGTTTGTCTCGTTATCTGTAATTAACCTGTGTATATTAGTTCATGCCTGTTCAGTTTGATTTCGTCTGGTCTACTCGTTACTTCCCCGGTGTATCCTGTCTCTGAGTCCTGCCTTGTCCTACCTTGATGTCTCATTAAAAACTATTATTTGAGTTTATGTCCTCGTCTGCGTGTTCCTGTTCCTCCCTCGTGTGTGCACCGTGACAGTTTTAAACTTAATTGGGCAATCAGATTGAAGAATTTATATGACTTTTAATATTGATGTGCATGTTTTTGATTCACAGCAAAGAAATGGATCATATACCAATATTGGTTCTCATCAGCGGCATATATGGAGTAAGTGACAAAACAAACTCCTTTTGAATTAAGAGGTCTTTAAAACCAATAATAGTTACAATAATAATTATTGCTATTAAAATGAATAATAATTACTCATTCCTGATAAAACAAGTAACCTAAATAGCTGAAAAAGTAACCTCTTGGGTATTAAACTGACCTTAATTGGAATTTGTTTTCCTCATCCCCCTCACTGCCTCTGGGAATCATTACACCGTCATTTAACCTGATAGAGACACAACACTCACTTCACTAGTCTTTCTGCTTTTATATGCTGCTTCCACTTATATAACCAGTACATCATGCATTTGATATAAAAAAAATAATAATTATAGTGAAAATTATAAATCATCATATTTGAACATCAACGTCATGTTAAGTAATCTAGATCAACATATCAGATTCCTTGATCAAACACACTCATTTGTTTCTGTAAGCAGCTGAGCTCAGTTTCCCTGAATAATTCAAGTGTGTCTGCGGCTCATGAGGTACTTGTGTTGTTATGTCAAGAATGGATTATGACCCTGCAAGGTCCAGACGCCTGGATGCCAAAAAGTATGCATGCACCTTAGAAGGAAAGGATATATGATACATGAGCTTGTTTTATATGGATGCACAGAGCATGTGTTTTAAAATGTGTGACTCCTTTCCTGCATTCAAAGACTGACTAAACATGAACATACTGCATGTGATGAAAGAACATTTCATTGTTTGAACATACTGAACAAATACGCCTCTTTAATTGAACCATTTGCTAAACCCAACTTGGAGCGGCACAGAACAAGACATTTCGTTCATAAAAAAACTGAATGAACTGGGCCATGACCCTCTTGAATAAGAAGAGAAAGGGATCATAAGAATCATGAATGTGTAAAAGATGGCTGATCACCATATACAATTAAAGCGAAATTATTCAAAATTCTTAAGTTTGGTTTCTTAAGACTATTATTGATGTGCTTTTACTATAGCCTAATGAAATCATGTCCAGCATTTAAAAAAAAAAAAATATCTGAAGTCTCTTGAGATTTGCAGACACAATTTTTAATGGGAGGGAATAATTGAGAGAAAGGAGCTGTAACTGCTCGATTAAGAAAATGAGAACCCACCTTGATGCAATAAAAATAGATATTTTTCTAAAATTATATGATTATATTATAAAATTATATGATATTATAATAATATTTTTTTAAATGCATATTTTTCAGGTAAGTCTAGCAGTATTCAGGTACAGAAATTGAATAATCAAATGTTAAATAACACTGCATAGTCTTCACTGTATAAATTAAATCCAATAAATCTGTGTTAAAGCTACAAAAGTGATTTTTCTCTATGTGTTTTGTTGTTTGATTAACATTCATGACACAGAAAGCAAAAGGAACATTAAACTGCTGTGAACCACTATACTGTCACACATCCGTTTTCTTTCTCAATTATTTACCTTCTAAGCCATAAGCCACTGTGTTTACAAGGATACCTGCAGATACATGCATTTTGACAATTTCGCACTTATGTGTCATTTCAGGCACAAATAGACGCGGAAGTGAGCGGAATTCAGTGTTCACATCCATCTGCATGGCTCTCACCATGTCTACACCGGATGACAAAATATGCTGTCTACACTGGATGCGGCGCGGCGTGGTGCGACACGATAAATCAGTAAACTGATGCCTCGTTCTCTTTATGACGTACTGACACAAAGTTCAAGTGATTTGCAATGCCCACTTTATCGCATCCAGGGTAGACTTTAGCTGTTGCAGTATAATATAGCAATCAGTATACTAAACATCGCACATCCTGCAATGTGACTATCGCGGGTGCGCACATCGCGATATCGATGCTGAAACGATATATCGTGCAGCCCTACCCCCATTCTTCTTTGGAACATACAAAGTAAGGGTTGTAAAAAAACCACAGTCTCTCTTGAGAAGAGGAACCAAACTTCTTGCTCCAGCACCTGAGCCTTCTTGAGGCTGACCATAATAGACAGCACCCCGCTGAAGCGAAAGGATTGAGATACTACTTTTGTACCCACTCTCTACAGTCTGCAGGCCCCATGGTGACCTATTTGGCAGAAGCTTTCCACACTGCCAAAAAGTCTCAAGGGAATCATTCTGACTGACCTCTGGTGCTTCCTGAGTATTATGCCGACTGATTACTTAAAGGAACACTTTGAATTGGTGTGGACCACTTCCCCCCGGAGGGGGTTGCCCTCAGAGACCTGAGTACTCTGGCATCAGAATCTCTTTCCCATAGCCTTCTTAGAGAGAATGAGGGCCCTCAGATCCATCTTCCCTGATAAGACCTCGGACGAGGAGTTTCAAAGAGCAATACTCTCCTGCTGTTGGTAGTGCAAAGAGCTGGCAGCAGCCCCCAGGACCTGGGTTCTACAAGGGATGAACCTCTGGAACGCCTTCGCTTGATTTCTGGCCTACTGAAACCAATCTCAATGACAGAACTGACTGTGTTGTCGAAGAGGTTAGGAGGAAAAGCGGGGCATCAGGCCTTCAAAGGGAGGGAATCCTCATTGGAAGACTTTCACAATGCACAGAGCCAGCCCCCTCTAGAGCTGACCATGCGTGGTCCGCTCCCAAGAAAGTGAACGCAATGATCATGTGTCCCCAATCTGATGTAGCACAGGCAGGAAGGGATGTCCCGATCAGTTTTTTGTGCCTCCGATCCGATCCGAGTCATTGAATATTGAGTATATGCCGATACCGAGTCCTGATCCGATACTTGTATATTCCTAGTGTTTTATGCACAATTCAAGTACATTAAAGTTATTAAAATCAATCCAATGTATACAGAGTTGTGCTGAGAGTAAATGTAATATGTGTATGTGTGTGTGTGTGTGTGTATACTGATGTAAGCTTCTTGTATTTTATATGTACAATAAGCAGAATAATTGCAACATAAAGGTAAAAAGTGGAGATATGGTTAGAAAGCTTGAAGCTCGCTGTCACACCAGTCTGTCAATCAAATCTGAAGCAAGACGCAACCCATAGCTACGCATTATAATAACGACATCTCAGATAGTCTGACGGCAGATAAAAGTAAACGATACATGAATGAGTGATCGTTACAAAAGTGTACATCAAATACACTGAACACGAAAGTTCAAACGTGTGTGACGTGCTAGAACAGACCTCACTAGTTCTTTTGGTTTTAATGGCAACTGAACACGCACATTTGAGCGTCTTTTCCTTTTAATGGCGTTGGCAAATCTACTGGAAGGTGAATACTGCCACCTTCTGCACATCACTGGCATTACAGCTGATTTAAAATAAGGATCAGGCTGAGGAGTGTCGATACTGATGAGTTAAAAAAAAAGCTTGATTGGCCCCGATCCCGATTTCGATCCCTACTTGCCAAAATACAAAGCTAAATCCTATGGGACACACAATACCACACAAGACACACAAACATATAGCGCTTACTGAAGGCACAGAAGCCAACCGTGTTCAGAGTATCCTATATAGCTTTTGTGGTGTACCACCACGCATCACAGGAGACATTACACCACTGAGATTGGTGTGATTCAGACACAATCACACAGAAACATTCCCATTGTGTCATCATCAAATTGGGCTGCATGCATGTGTCTGCAGACTCTGGAGATTATGAAAATTAAATCACATGGACAATGCATGGGCCACTGTGAAACATGAACGGCGGAAATATATTTTGAGTTTAAATCACTTCGGATAAACATGTCTGCTAAATTAATATATTACCTGCCATCTCAGAGGTCCCAGCCCTGACCTTTGACCTTATCAAACCGATTCAGACAACCATGTGCAGAGGGACAGAGAATCTATACAAATAAAGAGATTAACATTCAAAATCGTCAGTAGCATTGAACTGTAATCCCATTGTTTTGTTGTTGTCAGGAATGGGACAAATAAAAAAATCAAGATGTACACTAAGGTCATTTTTTCTCCTAAATAACTAGTTTTTATTGAAGAACATTTTGAAATCATAAAATGAATTATGACAAATCAACACTCCCAGATTCTGTTAATAAAACCTAACGCAATTGTGAGTGTCAAGCTGTTTCATGCTGCTAATATCTTAAATGCAAGTCATTTCTGAATTCAATTTTTTAACCAGGAAACACCAAACAGGAGGAGAAACCTTAACCTTAGAGAATTTCAAATAAACTACAGTCTTTAAATAATACAGTCCAAAAAGTGGAGTCCAAAAAAAAAAATCTGCTATCACTTATTTTGAAAAAATATTCTGGAAACTTCATACCATAAAAAATGCAGAATTAAGAACACAATCATTTAAACAAAAACACAATGAATATGATATTAAATTTGCATGTATTTTGCTCACATTTAATATTTTGTTTTACTCAGAAATACAATATAATGCAGAAGTAAAATATGTTGAAAACAGTGATTAACCACTTCTATACCTGGGACCCTGCTGTGCCGTGATGGGGCTGTGGACTAAATTGTGCCATGGCCACGGGGGGACCAGAGGCAATATACTAATTTAATATTACTATGGCTAGTATTATTTTTATTATTAGTGGTAGTCAGTACCGCCGCTCCCTATACGCAGAGTAAGCAGTTTGCGTAGGGCACCAACTCCCAGAGGGGCACCATCCTAGTTGCTCAAAAAGTTGCTATATTAATATTAACATGTGCATATACAGAAATAAAAATGCGCCATTTTACGGTGAATGCAGGCTAAGCACACATGACGAACCTCATGTTTGCGGCTGAACGCAAATGATTATAATTGATGGACAACTTTAACTGTGAAAAGACATCAGCAATCCGGCACCGAGAAAAGTAAAGAAAAAAAAGATGAAGATGAAGCCTGTGCATCACTTTGAGGTAGGTCCTACATTCATCATAATCCTGTGAAACTTCTTTGGCTGTTGCCTTTAACGTTTTAATGTCTAATACTTCACCACCAACAACGCATCTAATATTCTCTCTGAGTTTCCATGTTCCCCTACGAAAATAAGCCATGGTTTTACTACGAATAAAACCAAAAATCCTTGTTCTTGTAGCCATGGTAACCACAAATTAACCATGGTTTTGTTACTTCAAATAATAGTTTACAAAGAAGTAGCTATTAAGATAATATTTTTTTGTGGTTATAACAACAACAGCCTTTAAAATGACTTAAAATGCATTATATAAAAACAATGAGGCAATAATGATTGGTTAATTAATTATATGGTTTCATTGAATAACACTGTTAAAATACATAATGTACAGTAATACAAAATAGTCTAATTAATTTATGTACATTACATATTATTAAAAATGCCTGCAAAGGGATCCAAAGGCCTGGCAATTGCTGCTGTTACACTCACAGGACGATCAAATCCTTGTTTAATAGGCCTATTGACCAAACATTTAATTAAAATAAATTATCAAAATTGCAATCATTATCATTCACCCTTTTCCTTGTCCGCTCTATTATACTTTTATAGAAACTCTTAGGTTGATATGCTTCCACCCCCACACCTAGATGCACACACACACACGCACACACCTGGTCTTACAAATGGACTTTTATTGGCATGTATGTTTGTTTGTCCTTGTTATTTTGTATTATGCAAATGTGAACACTTTCAGAAAAAAAAGGTACAAAGGCTATCACTGGGGCAGTACCGTTTCAAAAGGTCAACCTTTGTCCCTTATTTAGCCCTAAAAGGTGCATTTTAGTACCTTAAAATGTACAAATTAGTACCTAAATGTTACATATTTGTACCTTTTGAAAGGGTGCTGTCCCAGTGACAGATTGTGTAACTTTTTTCTGAGAGTGTAGAGGAACATAATAAAATGAAAATACAGTTGGCTAAATTTTGTCTGTCTTAAAAAAAAAAGAAAACCAGAAGGAAAATGTCAAAGATAATATATTTATAATAAGTGATATATTTTAATCCACTTTCACTCTGTTACATGTCTGTTTCTGTTTAGTTCCGTTTTGCCCTTATTTGGTATTTCCTGTCCTTGTTCCTTTAATTAGTTCATTATCGTTAAGTCTGATCACCTGTGTCTTATTAATCATCTTGTTTAGCTCATTCGTTTGTCCCTTTATAAGTCCTGAGTTCTCCCCTTGTGTTTGTCAGTGTTTAAAGTTATTGTATGTTTTATGTGTGCTGATGCCATTAAATACTCCTTTTTGTCTACTCCTTCGTCGAGCGCCTTTTCTACAGCCACGACCGTAACAGAAACACTGACCTAATACAGAAGACTTAACCCATGCATCAGGATGGAGTTTGTTGATCGCCTCCTCACCTTAATTCAGCGTAAGCTCCCTTTCGTTGAGTACACTGAGGAGTTCTGCAGGCTCGCCGCGGCAGTGGAGCTTCACGACGCGGCTATCCTTCACCTGTTCCGGCTCGGGGCCTGCTATCACCACCCGATGGATCTCCCAGACACCACCGGATTAAATTGGCGGTTGGGGATTTGCCAGTGTCTGGGAAGGTTCCGGGCCCGAGTTGGAACCATTCCTCCGCCCGCTGCGATGATGACTCCACCGTCCGCGATGATGATGGTTCCGCCGCCCGAAGCGACGATGATGATTCCACCGCCCAAGACGGCGATGATGGTTCCGCCGCCCGAAGCGACGATGATGATTCCACCGCCCGAGACGGCGATGATAGTTCCGCCGCCCGAGACGGCGATGATGGTTCCGCCGCCCGAAGCGACGATGATGATTCCGCCTGAAGCGGCGATGTATGAATACCCACGAGCCCGGAAGTGGGTCTCCTATAGCGCTGACCTGAGGACAAAGGTATTGGATCCCCCTATCGCTTCTGTCAGGTCAGCGCTAAAATCTACTCCCTGTCTCCCTAGCCAGCCGCCACCCGCGGCGACGATGATGCCGCCGGCCTCGGCAAAGTGCCCTCCAGAGCCGGCTCATCGCAAGCAAAAAAGCCCCTGCTGGTTCCGTCCAGCTCTCCTGAGCCCCTGCTGGTTCCGTCCAGCTCTCCTGAGCCCCAGCTGGTTCCGTCCAGCTCTCCTGAGCCCCAGCTGGTTCCGTCCAGCTCTCCTGAGCCCCAGCTGGTTCCGTCCAGCTCTCCTGAGCCCCAGCTGGTTCCGTCCAGCTCTCCTGAGCCCCTGCTGGTTCCGTCCAGCTCTCCCGAGCTCTCCCAAGTGGCTGCCCCACGCCAGTGCCCTCCAGTGGCTGCCCCACGCCGGTGCCCTCCAGTGGCCGCTCCACGCCGGTGCCCTCCAGTGGCCGCTCCACGCAGGTGCCCTCCAGTGGCCGCTCCACGCAGGTGCCCTCCAGTGGCCGCTCCACGCAGGTGCTCTCCAGTGGCCGCTCCACGCCAGTGCCCTCCAGTGGCCGCTCCACGCCAGTACCGTCCAGAAGTCCCGCTGGTTCCGCCCAGCCTTCCTGGAGTCCCGCTGGCTCCGCCCAGCCGTCCAGTATCCGCGCTGCCAGAGCGCCCCCTAGTGCCTGCTCCTCCAGAGCGCCCCCTAGTGCCTGCTCCTCCAGATTGTGTAAGTGCCTGCTCCTCCAGAGCGCTCCCTAGTGCCTGCTCCTCCAGAGAGCCACACAGAGCCTGCTCCGCCAGAATGGCCCCTAGAGGGGAACCTCCCCAAGAAAATTTTGGGGGGGGGCCATATACCCCTAGTCTGTGTGGTCGGGCCTAGGACCAAGGCCACGGAGCTCCCTGACCCGCCATGGCTGCCCAAAAGAAATAGGCCATGGCCTCCCGAGCCTCCAGACCCGCCATGGCTTCCCGAGTCCCCGGATCCGCCATGGCCTCCCGAAGCTCCGGATCCGCCATGGCCTCCCGAGCCTCCAGTCCCGCCATGGTTCCTGGAGTCCCCTGACCCGCCCTGGAGGCTTCCCGAGGTCTCCTCCACGTCCTGGATCTGCTCCAGCCTCCAGGGCGCCCGCCCCCCCTCCCTCGATGTTCCTATTACGGCGCGGGACGCGCCTTCCGGGAGGGGGAGATAACTGTTACATGTCTGTTTCTGTTTAGTTCCGTTTTGCCCTTATTTGGTATTTCCTGTCCTTGTTCCTTTAATTAGTTCATTATCGTTAAGTCTGATCACCTGTGTCTTATTAATCATCTTGTTTAGCTCATTCGTTTGTCCCTTTATAAGTCCTGAGTTCTCCCCTTGTGTTTGTCAGTGTTTAAAGTTATTGTATGGTTTATGTGTGCTGATGCCATTAAATACTCCTTTTTGTCTACTCCTTCGTCGAGCGCCTTTTCTACAGCCACGACCGTAACACACTCAGCTCATGAGGTTAAATCCGCTCCCTTCTATATCACTTTTCCTTGACTTTTAAGACACTCTTTTTTCTTGTCTAATTGAAAGGCCATTTACTCTCTGTGAGCAGCGGTCAGAGAGGAAGGGCCGCTTATATAAGAGACCCAGAATGGTTCTGTTGCTTCAAGCCTTTTTTTTTTATTAGAAAGACAAGATAACACAGTCAGTCATGTCAGGATAGGCTATCTGTCTCTAAAACAAACCCTAACAACAACACAACCAATGGCTTTAATTCTACACTAAATGCAATCACACAGGTAACAAATTAAATTAAAATAAAACATTTGTAATTTATTCATTGTAAATAAGGGCAATGCAATTTACTTCTGTTGTCCATTAAAAGAGTATGCTTGCAACAAGTAAAGGTAACCATTTTTAAAATTAAAGTAATATTTTAAAGTAAAAGCATTATTTCACAGGAGAAGAGGGTTTTTGCATAGAGGTCTTAAACTCACAATAACAAAAAATACTTCTAATGTTCATGAAAACTAAAATATGAGCAGATCTCATTTTATTTGTGTTCCCAGCTGAGCCATGTTTGACATGGCAATGTTAAGTATTAAATACTGTGTGTAGAAAGGTTTTAGTTTGAATATCTATTTTTCCTTATATGAAAATTATATGAAAATTTGCAAAATTTAAATTTCACAAGTCAAATGGGTTAGTGATTTACTAATAACTCTATAACAGCTTTTAACCGTCCTCACAGTTTTTGTAGGCTGATGTAGGCTGTAGTTTAGCAGCACATTTCTGCCAGATTGAACCTGATTTATCCTGCCAGCTTCACTGCATGTGACACTTCCTGTGAAAATACGGATGTGAGAGGGAGATGAGAATCACACTGCTTGTCAATTCTCTCTAATAAAATAGTTATTTCTGCATTTCTTAAAATGAAGTCACATTGTTCTTTGGGAGTCAAACATTTGCTAACCTCTGGAAGATTAAAAGGTTGTTCTGGGTTCAGTACAAGTTAAGCTCTATTCACAGCATTTGTAGTATAACTTAACCTTGTTCCTCAGTAATAAATAAAATAAAATAAATAAAAAAATGTGGATGGTTCTAAGTGGATGATCTCTATACTTTTTTTTTTCACACATACCATAACATAACATCCAAAATATAACAAAACAAAACAACAGACATATACTCAATATCTCAAAGTCCAGTCAAAAGGGAGGGAGTGAGGGAAGGACAATAAAAACACAAAACAAGTCACTCCTTTATACAATCAAGTATATCAAAAAGAAAACACTGCCAAGCATCCATGGTCGAGGGCCTGGCCCCACCGACTCGCGCTGTTGCACATTCACAAGTCACTATTTGCAGGAGGCTACGGATCCAATATGTTTTTCTACACATGTGTGGTGTAAACCAGTTCTGAATTATTGTCTTCTTCGCAGCTGTAAAACCAGCAAACAACATTCTCTTTTTGCATTGAATTAATACAGAGACCAGAATCATCATTAAGAAGACACAAACTTGGGTTAACAGACCAATCAATTCGCAGTAATGATGACAAAACCAGGTTTACATGTGTCCATAGACTGATGACGACAGGACATTCCCAAAACATATGCAGAAAAGTGCCTGATGATGTAGTGTTACATATATGGCAGTTCAAATTTGACTGCAGTTTCATTTTAAATCTTTTGTAAGGAGTTATGTATGCTCTATGAATGACTTTGAAGTGAATAAGACGATGAGCCAGATTTTTAGATGTTAAGCTGAGATTAGACCACACTCTCTCCCAATCGACAGATAAATTAAGGTCAGATAATTCCCTATTTCAAATAGTTTTAATAGAAAGAGGTTTTGTAATGCAATCAATAATTTTAGTATATATTAAGGAAACAGATGGCCGACCAGCAGATGGTGTAATCCAGTCCCGCATAGGATGAGAGGAAATGGAAGAAGAGCAAGGAACGCCATACGCTTTGAGAGCAGAACGTAATTGAAGAAAAACAAAATATGGGGAAGCAGGTAGACAAAATTTGGTTCTTAATGTCTGAAATGAACATAGGCCCTGGTTATCATATATATCACCGCACGTGTTTACACCTAAAGAGGACCAAGAGGGTTGGACAAATGGACGATTTCCGCATACAAAATTAAAATTGTGCCACAAAGGTGTACTGTTACAGAACTTGAAGGGTCCACCTATCCGACGTTCAACCGTATTCCAGATTTTAATAGAGTTGGCCACAACCGGACCAAATTTATAATTATCCCCTTTTTTTTCCTGTGCCAGTAAATAAAATATTTTGAAGTCTATTTGGTTTAACCTTGTCAGCTTCAATCACCCTCCATGAAACTGTAGATTGAGGATCAACCCAATTATGAAGAGCTTTAAGCTGGAACGACCAATAATATAATTCAAAATCTGGTACAGCCAGTCCTCCTGCGCTATTAGGATGTTGTAATGTGGTAAGTTTAATTCTGGGACATTTATCATTCCAGATAAACTTAGAAATTATGGAGTTGATCTCCTCGAAGTAACCTGGAGGGGGAGAAAGTGGTAGCATAGAGAAAAATAAATTAAATCGAGGTAACAAATTCATCTTAACAGTGGAGATTCTATCTTGGAGAGAGACTTTAAGATTCTTCCATCTTTGAATGTCATTTTTGACCTTAACTAAAATGTTATTAAAATTGTCTCTGGCAATCTTATGAATGTTTTTATATATGGTAATGCCCAAATAGATGAAAGATTCCTTAATAGAGATAAATGAGGGAATAGAAAATTAACCTTAACATTGTTAATTGGCATTAAAGCAGATTTGCTCCAATTTATTTTATATCCTGATAGGCTACTAAAATTATCAAATTCCTTAATTATACTAGAGACTGAAACATCAAAGTGGTCTAAATATAGAATAATATAATCAGCGTATAATTAAATTATCTCTATACTTTTTAACATCTTTTAAAATGATACTTCATCCAAAAAAATTGTCATTTTTCACTTGCCCTCAAGTCATTTCAAATACGTTTGACTTTTTACTTATGGAACACAAAAGTAGACTCTCAGCAGAGAGTTAAAAGTAGTCTGTATGACGTGTAGTATGTGTACTTTATTACTAGACATCTTAACTCATATAATAGTTGTTTGTAAGGAATGTACTGAAATTTAAGACAACATTTTACTTATTCACGGAAAATCTCACTTGACAGTCATGAGCCCTATTCGGACGGTAATTGTTTCTCAGGGGGACGTAAGTGATATTCACCATATACAGGGGGTAGTTGGTGATTTAATTGCCGTCCGAATCCAGGATGTCGGTGTTTATCTCTCACCACCCCCGTAAAAATCCCCGGCCGAATTACCTACTGTTTTTTGACAAACACCGAGGTCGTGTGGTAATTTAATTGCCGTCCGAATCCACATCTCTGAGTTTACGAGAAGAAATCGATTGAAAATTCAGTGTTTAATCCCTTTTTGAGCACTCCCGAACACCGTAACGTTGTACTTCGGTGTAATTTACATATTATTTCTGAGAACAATACTTCATAACTGCTCAACCACAGCGACTGGGAGCAGAAAAAGAAGAAAAGCACATAAACTTTCAAATGGGTCATTATTATGGCAGCAGCAGGTATGCAATACAATTTTAAAATGTGTATTATAAACAGATATATATCGCGTAAAATTATATACAACTATAGCGTGTCTATTTTCATATTTTTAAACAGGAGATTTAAATAATCAAATAATAAATATTATAACATATGCTTGGAATAATAATAATACATTTTACATAATAATAAGTACTTTTAAATACATTTTACACAATAATAAGAATACATTTGTATTCAGCAGACAATCATGTGACTGGCCACGTGAGCAGCGCGTTCCCGGGTGCGCAGGATCACAGAACTCGCTCCTCCACTGTGAATAAATCACCATCCGAATCCATGAGTTTTATCACTGAGGTGATATGTAAATTTATTTTTACAGACGTCCTTATGAGAAACAATTACCGTCCGAATCGGGCTATGGTCACCCTTCACTTTCATTGTACGGAAAAAAAAAATCCCTTTGTGTTCCACACAAGTGACTTGAAGGTGAGTAAATGTATTTAATTTAATTATATTATTTTATTGGAAAGTGGACTACTATAACTGTGATTTTTGCCTTTAAAAATTATCTATTTTCAGTTAAATCAACATTATTCCATAGTTGCAGTCCATTGAGCTGCACAAAACTACAGGATGCTCTACTGTTACACACAGTACTGTGGGTCATAAAGAGTATTTCACCTGGAAATTAGTTAAGCTACTGATTCGAATGAAAATGGCAAGAGGTTAAGACTTAGATAAAGCCTGTCTAATGCCATTTTCATCTGTCATATGATGGCTGTCCACCATTCAAAATGATCCTTTTATTAAATGAATTGTGTACTTTTACAAGCTGTGCTAGAATTTATGGAGCTGTCTGTGGTGCTGAAATCACACTTTCTCTGCTGTAACTGACTGAACAGACTATGAGAGAGAGAGAGAGAGAGAGAGAGAGAGAGAGAGAGAAAGAGAGAGATGCTAATTCATCAACACAGAGATGTTTGGCTGTGAATTGAGACAAAATAACCAATTTATGCTGATATCACACCAGAAAACTGAGCCAGGATGACAATTTTCTATCCTTGAGGCATTTCAACATTGAGACATTACCTTCAGATAAAAACAGAGTTATACTTGAGTAAACGAAGTGGCTTAAAACTTTCAAGCTAAACCACCCAGAACATTGTAGCAATAACAACATGCTAAAACATTAAGAACACCATAACAACAATTTGACAACTCTCTCAAAACTATTTGTAATACCCTAACATCATTTTACAGAGTACTGCACATGCAAACACCACCCATGCTTGCCTTAGAAAGTATAAAAATCTATTAATTTAGTAAATATTAATATATTATTAAATTATATGTAAATAAACGCTTGCATTAAATGCTCTACTAATATTCTCACTATAATCCTACAGTGATGCTATGAAATGTATTGAACTGCACAGACATTTAGATTCAGTGTAGTAAAAAATCATTAAATATAAGCAATTCACACTGCTCAGTTATTGACTATCCATTTTTATCAGTGTACTTAATTTAATTATTAAACTTTATCTTATAGCTCAAGGCACTTTGCAAAAACAACTACATGTCAACTAGCTGTCATTAGAGTATTAGTAGACTGTCTGCCTAATAACTTCTAACACTTTATTTTGATCCACAACTTATGTCAACTTATTCTACTAACCCTAAACTTACCCTAACAGTCTACTCTGAGAGTTAGTAGACATGTAGTTGCAAATTAATGAGAATTAGTTGACATGTAGTTGACATGTAGATACAAAGTTACTTATATGAATGAATCATTCATTCATTCATTCTACGACATATCATATATCAGGAAAACCCCCTTGCCATTGGAAAAATTGGGTTTTTGTTGAGGGAACAAGGATGATGCTAACTTCCTGGTTGGTCTACAATAATACATCATCACTGCAGCACTCAATTATGTTATGGAAAAGCTATTTGACTATAGTATGTCTGTTTAATTTGCTGTTTATTGATTGAGATCTGTAAATGCCTGAGTGCTCTGCAATCCATTACATTCAAACTTTTTTGGAAAAAATAAAAAAATAAAAATAAAAGGTTATGCCAGAATACAATATGTTATTCATCTCTCTATAATGGCAAAGGTTTGCGCTGTTTTTGTAGTGTAGCAGTGAATCCTGCTTTGAACTACTGGTCCTGGGCCCGTATTCACAAAACATTTTATCTTACCACTAAGAGTTCTCCTAAAAATAGTAGCAAAAGATTTTTAGCTAAGAGTTTTCTCTTAAAACCTATTCACAAAGCTGCTGAGACAAACTTTTACTAAGCAATAGAGAGAAGTCTTAATCTAAGAGTAAATAAGGGCGGGGTTGACCTCGTTGCTGTGGATGATGTCAGCATGCTTACTAACTATGCACACAGTGATTGGCTGATAGTCTGTCAGAGATTTATTCATGGAAATATTGTAGAGTGCGATATTATGTTGCCATATCCAAATAAAGATTTTAAAAAAAAAAGTTAATTGCCACATTCAAATCAAGATTTTAAAAATGCAGGCTAAGTGAAATTAATTTATTAAACAAGTATATGTTCAGCTAATTGTCAGTCATACATGTATGCTTCTCGTAAATAATTAGTGAATATGCATGTAAACAGCCTTTTAATTAACAGAGTAGAATAATCATGGCTGATAGTAAGACATGCAAACGTAAAAGAAAAACAAACTGGATGCAAGAAGAGCTGTTATTTCTTGCCCAACTGGTTAATGAAATCAAGGATATAATCAAAGAAAAATTTGGAGTAGGATAACCTCCAAAACCAAAGGCTTTTTCAAAGCTCATTATCATCAAAATGTTTCTAAAATGTTTAAGTTCCGAGGCAGATTGCTGGCAACAGCCATTTTAGGATTGTTGTGGCTTGGTCTTAGTGACTTAGGAGTCCTCTTCACTACTCCTAACGTTTCACAGATTTAGGAGCTAGTTTTAGTGCTAAAACGCTTTCTGAAATACTCTTAGAGCAAAAATGTAGGAGTCCTAAATTTAAATTTTTAAATTTTATTTTTAAGATTTTCTCCTAAATCGGTGACTTATGAGCTACTTTTAGCCTTAAGATGTTTTGTGAATATGGGCCCTTGTCACATTTGTCCCATTTGCAGCCTAACCATCATGCTAATCATGTTATATTTGATTGAAGAGGAGGGTCTAAGGATGCCGAAGATGTGACGAGATTAGATTGTCCTCTTTGACTGACCAAACATAACATGATTAGCTAGCACACATCAAAAACAGACAGTTGTGACATGTTTGCCATCACGAGGCACTTTCAAGAGCTTAAAGATGATTGCTTTTCATCAGCTTACCATGTCATCTCTTCTAACACTCATCTACATCACGACATTCGGACAAGCAAACTCAAAATTCACAAGCATATGAGGACCTAATGTGGTTTGTTTTCTAAAATCTCTAGAAGGCAGATTTTAGGTAATCTGTAGACCAATATAAGTGTTTTAATTCCTCATGATATTTGGAATATTCAGGCAATCACTTGATTGTGAAGTGACTGATCTGCATCTGCACTGATCCACAACTTGTGTGTTATCTGTTGAAATTTGGCTAAGAGACTGTGCAATAAAAATTACACTTCAAAAAATGTTTTTTTATAATAACGTAAATGTGATGTGTAAGGGAGCATCTAAATGAAAATGCATTTTCTATTATTATGTTAAAATATTTAATATGACTAAATCAACTTGACTACATCAAAAAATGATGATTAAGAGTAACAGCAAATCACGTTGCAGTTTTCTTTTTTTTTCTGTGATTTTTTTCTATTGAAACAGAAAGGAGTAGATGAATTCTAAGCTAATACTGTAGATATGGACGAAAAGCCAAGGGGTCTAAACGTGGGCTCTGCTGCAACAACTTTCACATTTTACTGTGTAATTAATGAAAACACTATTGTATGAAAAGCTCAGTTTAGTGAGAGTGTTTGTAACCTCACAGATGAACATCTTCTTGCAGTCACATATCTAACAACATGCCATTTTGATGTGCTTACAATGTTTTATTGCTATCAAAGTGTTTATTCTTGTCAGTCCTGACCTATATTACCCACTGTCTAGTTGCAGCTGTCTTATGTATCTAAGCAACCAAAACAAGTATGCAGTACACACACTCACACTTTCTCGAAGGTTATGTGATAACCTATAACGGGCATATCTAATCCTCTGTGAAACATAGCCCCTGCTTCAAACACACACCTACTTTCTGATTCCTGGCACCTAATACCAACTCATTCCCCTTCTAGCACTTGCATATAGGCTCATACAGTTTTAATAATGGAAATGAACTCACAAATTCAGTGGCTGTTATTTTCTCCACTATATGTCTTTTGACAGCTCAACATAAATATGAATACACACTAATTCTATTCATTTTAGATCATGCAATGCATATCCAACAAAGACAGAGAACATGTACGTGAATACCTAATCATTTTAAAACTTTAGTTTTTAGAGTTTAGGTCCTTTCTCACTTGAATAATTCAATAATTCCAACAGTTCATTTAGATGTTATAATATGATGCAACTGTGGGTTAACAGTTTTTACACGGTAAATATACTTCATAATTTTGTGTGCCTATAATGGTTAAATGAGCCATCATGAACACAAATGTATATATGTATAAATGTATAATGTATAGTAATTGTGGTTACAATTGAGTATAACAAACAAAATTTCAAACTCGTAAATTAAAAAAAGCACTGAAAGCAAATTAATCAAACAGTGAAGAATTAAAATGGAGACTGACCTTATATGAAAATGGATCACTGGATCATCTTAAAGTTCTCCTCTGGCTTCAGTAGATCATCATGGTTCAGTCTTGTGTTAAGGTTTCCTTCTCCTGTACACATTTCTGCTTGAATTCATTTTGCATCAAACTTCAGGAAAGCTCTGTGATGTGATTTAGTCGACAAGGCTTTATCGTTGTGAATTCATAAGCAAACAAGTCCTTTTCCTTGAAGTGCTCCCTAGATTTCAGATGCCATTGAGTTTTAAATTTGAGAGTGAAAAAATATTGCTATAAAATACTGATAGCCACAAATTACACATAAACAGTATTTTAAACTAACTACAAAAGTGGCGTTGATTGAGACCATAAAGACCAAACAATTATTTTACACAAATATGTACATTTGTTTTTAAGTAGTATGTTTTAAAAGAAGAAACCCTATTTTGGCTTTTCACTTGAATCACTGGGCAACAATGAACAACATAAGAGGTTGTGAAAGAGTTAAGGCCTGTCATCCAAGCATTACAGCAGTTCTTAATATTTTACATAATTGTTTTTTTTTTAGCATTATTTTGTGTGTTTCTGAATAAGAAATTATAAAAGTAATGCTTAAAAGCTGCTGATGCCCAGGAGATTAACAGATTAATATGTGCTTTAAAAAAAATAACTGCAACTTTCCAGGATTTTAACAGTGCGGTGATCCTTGGATCATACGGAATTTTGGTGCATTAACTTAGTGGATATGGATGGCCTAGAAGTTTCTGTTTCTTGGGAGCATTTAATATCCAGTTTATAATGTTGGTCTTCTCAAACATGTTTCTTCCACACTGTGTTCTCCATCTCTTGCATTTGAAGTTCATCACATGGGCTGGAAAGGCCACTACTGTGCTCTTCTCTGAGAGATGCCTACTCCTGGTCAGTCTCCCTGAGATAGAAATAGTTTAAGTTGGAAACAATGATGGGCACCGGTAGTGCAATGGGGTAGAGATGGGTAAACTAGAGGTCAGTTTCTCTAGCATCCAAGCAAAACGTATAAAGGGAGCGTTTAATATCCATCCTGCTGTTAGCTTTCATGTTAGTCTTCTCAACTGGAATGTTTGTTTCTTCATTGTGCTCTCCATCTTTTGAATTAGAGGTTGATGATTTCCTCAACCCATGAAGTTCATCACATGAGTTTGAAGGGCCACCATTATTAGGCTCTTCTCTGAGAGACGACGCCTGCTCTTGGTCAGTTTCTCTGTGGTAGAAATAGTTGAAGTTAGACACAATTACAGGCACCGGTAATGCAATGGTCAACACCCCTGCGATGGCACACAGCGAGCCCACGATTTTCCCCCCCACAGTCACTGGTCTCATGTCACCATATCCAACTGTTGTCATGGTCACCACAGCCCACCAAAAGGCATCTGGGATGCTGGAGAAGTGAGATTCGGGTTCATCTGCCTCAGCGAAGAAAACAGCACTGGAGAATAATATGACACCAATGAAAAGAAAGAAGATCAAGAGGCCCAGCTCTCGCATGCTGGCTTTTAGAGTCTGGCCCAAGATCTGAAGCCCCTTGGAGTGTCTAGATAGCTTAAATATGCGAAACACCCGAACCAAACGAATGACCCTCAGTATGGCCAGTGACATGGCCTGCTGGCCATTATTGTGCTCCTGGCCCTGCTGCTCCACCAGCTCTGTGCCCAAGGTGATGAAGTAAGGCAGGATAGACGTGATGTCAATGAT
Source organism: Schizothorax lantsangensis (assembly GCA_027422415.1). Classification (NCBI taxonomy): domain Eukaryota; kingdom Metazoa; phylum Chordata; class Actinopteri; order Cypriniformes; family Cyprinidae; genus Schizothorax; species Schizothorax lantsangensis. The sequence continues at coordinate 7,623,213 of CM049849.1, forward strand.
GTTCATGATGGTTTTGGAGAATTCAGACTTACTAGGACAGGCGAAGAAACGCACAAAGAGCTCAAAGGTGAACCAAATCACGCAGGTGGTTTCAATGATGAAAAACGGGTCGCTAAAGGTGAGCGATGGACGCTCTTGAGTACCATTGACAGCGCGACTAGTCAATGGAAGCTCTCGCTCGTCGCGAAACTCGGGTAAAGTTTCCAGACAGAAAGTTATGATGGAGATGGTTATGACTATAACGGAGACGATAGCTATGCCTCGTGCAGGACTAGAGCTTTCAGGGTACTCAAAGATGAGCCATACCTGTTTCTGAAACTCATTCTGTGGCAACGGTTTCTCTTCTTCTTTGATAAAGCCCTCATCCTCGCGGAAGCGGTCCATTGCTTCTTCTCCCAGCTGATAAAAGCGGATTTCGTCGGCAAACACGTCGATTGACACGTTAACAGGTCGTCGGATTTTCCCGCCAGACTGATAGAAATAAAGAATTCCGTCAAAACTCGGTCTATTGCGATCAAAGAAATACTCGTTCCTGAGGGGGTCAAAATACTTTATTCTCTTGTCCGGGTCTCCCAGCAAAGTGTCGGGAAACTGGTTCAGAGTGCCCAACTGTGTCTCGAACCTCAGTCCGGCGATATTGATAAGAACTCGTTCGTTGTTCTCATGGTCCATATCCATGTCCAGAATGTCCTCATCAAACAAATGGGGACTGTAATAATCCACCGTATTCTCAGTGGAGCCCATCATTGTGTTGTTCATGTCGTTCATTTTCCATGAGCTCTGCTGTGGACTTCTCGAGTACAGTTCTTTGTTGTGGACCAAGCGTGGATGATCCAGGGAGTTTTGGTTTTGGTAGGGTTCTCCATCACTGCCTCCATCACCCCGCTTGTCAAACCTCACCAAAGCTATCTCCATTTCCAAGCCATTAAATATTCATTAAAATACCTGTAGAATTAAAAAACAATATTCCCCTCGTATATCCACACTTTGCCGCTAGATTCTTTTCTTCTGCTGCAGATAAAGATGTGTACTATAATCCAAACATCCTCCCATCACTCTGGTAAATATGTGCGCGCGCTGAGCGTTAGTACTGGAGTGATTCCCAGGCGACTCGGTTCTGTTGAATAGATTCTTTTGAATGAACCGATTCGCTGTGTCACTCGACTGTAACATCTGTGGTGGATGTGGTGGAAACCAAATCATATAGTGATAAACAACACTGTAAAACTAAATGTATCTATAATAAGAAGATGCGACTCCCGTCGTCACACAAATTAACTGAATCATTAAAGCGAACCATTTCGCTGAAATTAATTTTGTGTGGAGAGAAGATCCTAATCCAACTTGGTTATTTATTTATTTACAGACACGCGCACACAAACACACACACACGCACATATTCATATTTGTAAGATTTGGTTTAAGAATTGAAATCTCCATGTAAAACCCTTATAGCACCACTGTTAATAAAAGGGTTACAAAAATAAAAACATTAATAAAAATAAATAACCATGTTGCGGATTCTTTCATCATCAAATACGCATCAAATACACATTTTATTTAATCAAATACACATTTTTTTTATAGATAATGCAATGTTGTTTTATAAAAAAAAACAGTCATTACTTGCAAAGGGTTTTAATATAATCTCTGTTAAAATTGTATTTTCATAATTTCTGGCGTCTGTGCTAAATTAGCATACATTCACACATGAGTTGACATCATTTTGCCTCGGTCTAAGTTGCATCACCACAGTAAGTTCTTGTGTGTTTGAATAGGCTATGTGATTTTCTGACGTTATTTTAAGAAGCAGTGCACATATTCAACTGAGCACAGATGAATTACAGGGATGATTTGTGTAGGTGCATCAATTAAAAACTGATGGTCATTTTTACTTTATTCTCACAGGACCAAGACTTTATTTATTCTCACATGGACCACAGACATTTTTCGTCAAGTAATATGGAATTACAAGGAATTTTAATTCCTTGTTTTTATTGATTATTATTTTTAATGACTATTTCACTTTCTTTTATGTAAAGCACTTTGAATTACCACTGTGTATGAAATGTGCTATATAAATAAATTTGCCTTGCCTTGCATTGCATTGCCTTACACACATTTTAAGCCCTACATGAACAAAAAAACGTGTCAAGCCTAAATGTGACAATGTACTACCAGCTACAAATTTTATTTTCAAAATCTGGAAGATTTCCTCCCACTGGGATAAAACTATGGCAACAACACCTCTGACTGACTTACTGCTCAAGACACCTGTGAAGCCAGCTTGATGACTCAGGTCATAAACCTAAACCTTAGGTGTTAGACCTAAAATTTTGAAATTCTGCCTTAAACATCTTAACATCTTTGACAAATTAGCAGTCATTACCCATGCAGTTAAATTCAAAATGTAATTAATTTGGACACAATTAAACATGAAAAAGCTATCTTCACTAATTATATTTAGATACATAGGCTACATGTTACACAATACTCAATACACAATATGTGTTATTTTGCTAAAATGTTACTTTTTTTACTTGCTTTCATTAAGGGTGGGACAGTTACACCACCTAGATTTTTTTATTAAAAACTGTTTTACAAATGCCCTGCACACGTCTTGACTTGTCCATGGGTTTAGCTTTATTTATAATTTTACTATAGCATCCTGGCTATAAAGTATCTGTATGTTGTGTTTGGATGATTTGGTCATTTTTGGTACAACATTTATTTATTCATTTCATTTTCATTTATGCATTTAGCAGACGCTTTTATCCAAAGCGACTTACATTTTATCAGCTCTTGCTTTCCCTGGGAATCGAACCCATGATCTTGGCGTTGCTAGCGCCATGCTCTACCATTTGAGCTACAGGAAAGCCTTCTCTCTAAAAGTAGAGAATCGAGAGAACACAATATCTCAGTCACGCTGGGAGAGACATGTCCCTGTTATCATGAGATTTTTTGAGCTGAGAAGCTGTGATATCTTATAGAAGTGCTTTATCCCTCAAACAGTGCCTCATTTGCCCTCTCCATATGCTGAACAATCTGCCTGTGTGGAAATAAAACACAAAGACTGCTGCTTAAATGATAAATGCTTAAAAACGGAATGAGCCATTTAAGTGTAAGATGTAAGGAGAGAGATTATGTGTTGAATGAGTCAAGCGGGTAACAGGTGACAGAGAACTGATCCTGGTGGATAAGGTGGCTGAAGACCTGCTGCTGCTTCTCTTATTGTGCTGCTTGATCTCCTACAGCTCCTGGCAATCACTGCATTCTGTGATAAAATATGACTCAGATGACCTCAATCTTTATTCACGCTCTAAGATAATCTCTGCAGCTATATAAAACAGTTTAAAAATAAAACTAAAGGCACCTTATTCTCTGTGTGTGTAGTTTGTTTCTCCCATTACTTGTTAAAACAGACATATAAGTGCCGTGTCCCCTAAATCAAGGTCAAGCATACACTTAAAGTTTGAAATACTATCAAACACATATCATTACGTATTTAATATGTAAGTGTGTGTAAAGACTGCAAATGATCAGATCTCTATTAGTTTATCAGCAATGTTGGGGAGTAACTAGTTACATGTAATGGAATTACATAATTTAATTACAAAATAAATGTAACTGTAATCTGTTACAATTACTGATATTTTTTTTAAATTAAATTACAGTTACTTGTGAAAATGTTAAAGATTACAAAGGGGGTTACATCTGAATATTTTCACACATATAGATTTGATTGACTTCTTACCCAAATTGCACTGACTGCTTTAAAATATGAAACACCAATGTTTCATGAGTTTAGGACACAGAATAGGACACATGCGTATTTGATAACTATTGTATTTCTTATTGGGTTTTGTGTATGTGCTTTATTTTTTAAGATTTTTAAGAACTGTTTTTTTTTTTTACAAAACCTTGTTAGATGCCAGTGTCTCCTGTCATAGCTATGCAAACATTTCATTTCAAATGTATTAAACTATCTTCTGATTTAAATGTGTATTTAACCTTAGAACTATCCCAAAGTAAAAAGTTAAATTAAATTAAATTATTATAATCTTAATTCAAATGATGAAAATTATTTTGAAAGTCTGACAGTAATCAGTGTTGAGTACTACTGTAAGGTTAACCCTGCCTGCTTTAAATGTTTTGTTTCAAAATGATTAACAGTTGAAAACATTTGTTAGAAATTTAGAAAAGTAATCAAATGTAATCAGTTGCATTACTTTAATAAAGTAATTGAAATAGTTACAGTACTTATTACATTTTAAAAAGGGTAACTTGTAATCTGTAACCTATTACATTTCCAAAGTAACTTCCCAACACTGATTATCAGACATTCATTTACGGTTACAAATAATAGAATCTAAAAAGAAAGGAATTGGTTCCTGAAAAATAACCGAACCGAACAGAACAGAAAACTTACAGTAACATTAATGGAACAGTCAGTGTTCGCTAAGCTCTCTCTGATTTATTTATTTATTTTTCTGCTTGAGCAGCTGTTTTACTTCAGATTTACTACAGAAATATTAGTGATTTATTCACTGTTTGATCTTTTATTTCCTAATATTCTTTTGTTTTATTCTTGTACAACTGATTTTTTTTTATTATTATTTGAGGAGGCACTGCCAGTCTGCACCCATATATACAGTATTTACACAGCAAAGAGCTTTAGTGTTCTGTTGCTTTAGCTTCCTTTAGGCATTCTGAATAAGCGGAAAGTCAACAGAAGTTTAAAGAAGCTCTTTTTCTTGTTTCAACAGGAGCTGAGAGTGCAGCAGATGCCGACGGCTGAAGTCTGAATGCATGGCTTTTGTGAGGGACTCTAATCTGCACACGTGACACAGCTCTTCTCGTCTTTGTATTAACTGTCATGAGAGTGCGCCCGGAGTAATAATGCCAGTCTTCAGTGAAATGCAAATGCAAAAAGACGCAGGCTCTGGACATGATGGGGAGATGACTACAGCTTGGATGATGGCTGCTTCCTATTTATGTATGTCCTATTTAAAAGCATCCAGTGCATTTGATGACAATGATGGCTGTATGTATGTTTATCTGCTCATCCAGCTTAATCTTGAGAGAATATGCATGTTCTTGACTCATATAAAGGTTTTGTCTGCAGGCCAGTGCTAATATAAAAGCACACAACAGCAGCTAATGTGGCAGCGTAATTGGCCTCTAGCCGCATTACAATTTCATGCACTAGATACAGCATTTTCTTATCGCATGCATCGTATTCACCAACACCATACACTATTAAAATATTATTTTAAGTCATTTTCCTGAAAAAGATTGTAAAGATGCTACATTAAAAAGGCATTGACTGGTTAATAAGTTATCTTATGCGAAGTATATACTAAAAAACTTTTTTTAAATATGTAATTGTAAAAATCATATTTTTGTCAGTCCTCTGTCGTGTGTGTCATGTGTTCCCGCCTCTTGTGTCCATATTTGGTTTGTTTCCTGTCCTTGTTTCATGTCATTATGAGTTAAGTATGTTCCAGCTGTGTTTGTCTCGTTATGTGTAAATTACCCTGTGTATATTAGTCCTGTCTTTTGAATTTGATTTTGTCTGGTCCACTCGTTACATCCAAGATGTCTGCAGCGTTCAGACGCAGCGAGCTGCTACCATGTTCCCAAAGACGGTTGCTTTTAAACCATGAAGGAATATTGAAGGCCAGAGAGTAAGAATGTCTTTAAAGGAAAGGGTTAGTTCACCCAAAATGAAGCTAAAATTAGCCAGTGTTTTAATCACCCTCGAGGCATCTTAGGTGTATATGACTTTCATCTTTCAGACGAATGAAATTGAAGTTATATTAAAAATGGTCCTGGCTATTCCAAGCTTTATCATTGCAGTTGGCGGGTGTTTCTGTTCAACTGTCCTCAAGTCGTCAAATAAAGTGTATCATATATAGTTTATATCATAATAAAATGTGCCTCACACAGCTCCGGGGCATGAATAAAGTCCTCCTGTAGTGAATCCATGCGTTTTTGTAAGAAAAATATCCATATTTCAAACGTAATAAACACTTTTCTCTCACTTCCTCTAACTGTTGTACACGGAAGACGTTTCAGCGGATGATATAGGCCGTATGCGTTGCGCACGCACCTCTGAGATATGCTAGTCTCGCGAGTTTGTTTACAGGAGCAAAGGAAGCAAAGTTTCCTTACTTTAGCAAAGGAAAACCAGTCTCCTCTTGGCTTATATCGAAATCCTCCAACATTTCGGTTTGTACTTCTAATTCCTGACCGGCATTTTGTTTTGTTCTCTCTCCGCGTTTGTCACTAATCACGCAACGCTGACGTCCTACGTTATCCACTGGAACGGCTTCCGTGTATGACAGTAAGATGTAGTAAGAGAGAAGTGTTTATTACGTTTGAAATATAGATATTTTTCTAACAAAATGCATAGATTCGCTACAGGAGGCCTTTATTCACCCCCCGGAGCCGTGTGAGGCACGTTTTATTATGGATGCGCGCGCTTTATTTGACGTCTTGTGGACTGTTCAACAGAAACACCCGCTGACTGCAATGATAACGCTTGGAATAGCCAGGACAATTTTTAATATAAGTCCGACTGGATTCGTCTGAAAGAAGAAAGTACCTAGGATGCCTCGAGGGTGAGTAAAACACAGGCTAATTTTCATTTTTGGGTGAACTAACCCTTTAAATTCAGTGTATGTCACTTTTGATCTGTCAAAATATAGTGGTTAAATTCCTAAAATAATTTGTGTGTGTGTGTTTGTACATGCTGAGTAACCGTCTGTGTGTGTTTGTGTCTGCTTTGTAGCACAGGGACAAATGCCATGTTCATACAGTATGCAGCGTCTTGGTGCTTACACAGAGCTCTTGGGAGATTTTGTTGCGAGGAACGAGGGAAATGGTAACCATAACAACGGGTAACCACTAACAACCAGCGTTCATCATGTTGAGCACCCTCGTGAGCACCTCTAATTGTAGTGGAAGAATTCAGTTGTTCAGATAAGCAGGCTGGAGATGGTGATATCCACGAGAGCAAGAGCACAGCTCCCTTCCTATTCATGAGATTTGCCATTAGATTGATAGAAACCAAATATGTCCTACAGGTTTACTTGCCATTAGATTGTTAAAATATAACAACTTCACTCTGATGTGATCACTACATACATAGCAAATCTCAACTGCCTGGTTATTTTTTATTATCGCCCAGCTCTTTATAAATATATAACTATGTCAAACTTTATCCACATACATTCATTATACTTGTGTAGGGTGATATATAGACCACTATATAATCTCAGCTGCTTGATTGCATGTATGTTTATAAATTGTAAGCTACATAAGGAACAATATTACCACCAGGCATGAAGATATTAAGAAATTATAACCATTAACTTCATCATTTCCTGTAAAGCAGATTTGAAACATTGTGTACTTTGAAAAGTGCTTTACACTTTTGTGTGGATTTCTTTTGATTTATTATTTGTATGAAATTATGACAGGACATTATCCCTCAAATACTCCTGTCTTTAGAGTTTACCTGTTTAGAAGTTAAAATAGGATTATTTTAACTGTCAGATATTTGTGAAAGCATAAAAACAGAATAATAAAAAAAAAAATCACAATCCACAGAGGCAGAGCCAATCATAACAATACAGTCACATGTCATTTGCCATAACAGGTGCAGAATTTTCAGTCCTTATGATCAGGTTTGTCAGTCTTCATGTATTCAGATGCAGGAGGAACGAGCCAGTATTGATGCTTTTAGTTGTGGACAGTCATGTTTTCATGCATTCTCAGTAGACTGTTTTATCCAAAGAAACTAACATTGCAAACGTGTACATTTTTATCAGTTCATGCATTGCTTATGAATCAAAATCAATGACAATGGGGTTGCTGGCACCATGTTCTATATTGTGTTTGCTGAATATACAGTATGCTTTTAGTTATTTTAACAGTTTAGTTTCAATAAATGTAAGACTTCTGAAAGTTACATTATGTGTTAATTAAAGGGGTCATGACATGAGAAATCGAATTGTCTTGATCTTTTGGCATTTAAGAGGTCTTTGTACCATTAAAACATCCTGCAAGTTTCAAAAACTTGCAGGATGTTTTAATGGTTAAACATTTGGTTTAAACGTTTGGTTTAAAAAGCTCGTTCGCATCTTTGTATGGATATCAGAAGCATCCCAGCGTTAGGAACAAGTGGATATTTATTTTTAATGGCAACCTGGATCGTGTTCAGAGTATTTTGTTTTGTAAACGAGGCACAGTGTCATGGAGGGTTCACAAAGAAACATTTGTTGAAAGATGGAGCGGTACTAGATCTGACTGCAGCCGCATCACAAAAGTAAATGATTTCACAATGCTTGGTCTGGAAAATGACCGTTTTTTTTTCATGTTGTCAAAACACTCACATGCAATAGCGAGGGGGCTTTGATACTGTTTCCTATGCAGTGACATTAGCCTTAAAGGACCCGCCCCTTAAAACAAGTCGTTTTAAAAAGAGGGTCAGAATGAGGGTTGAAAATAATCATTTCTCCACATATTTTTTTGTGCTTCTAAACATTAATTAACATTATAAGTAAACATGAAAGAACATATTAAAATAATAATAATAAATCCATGTCATGACCTCTTTAAATAATAGTCAAGTCAAGTCTTTTATCTGAAAAAACGGAAAAGAATTTCCTCATGACACGAGTCCTTTAAAACACTATAGGCTATTATCTGAAGCCCTTTCAATGCACTGAGTCAAGACCGAAGTCGGAAAGAAAAAAAGTCTTGAATTACCTGCAGGGAACAGAAGAGCGGATGACTAACACTGACCATCAGTTAAAGCAAACAGAGAGAGCCCGTGGCATCTGTGCACTGAGAGAGAGAGTTAAAGCGGTGAGGGCTGGTCTGAGTGCACTGCTATGAAGGTAAAGCGTCCTGACAGCAGATCTGATCTGATGTAAGGGCATATACCAACAAAACACAGCATCATTCTTAATACTCACAACACAAAAATATGTTTCTAACTATACAATATCTTTATAGTATCATCTTAACATTTTTTCTTAACTGGTTGCATACATTTTGCCACACTCTAGTGTAAAACATCTGGTGATGCTGCCTAAAAATGTGGAACAAATCTTGAAAATAAATATCATTTTAATTAATTTTTGTTTTCTTTTAATATTTTGTACACTCAAATATATGATGAAAAGTATTACTATTATTATTAATTGTTTTAATATATATTGTTTATAACAGTGGTTTCTAACCACGTTCCTGGAGGCCCCCCAACACTGCACATTTTGCATCTCTCCTTTGTCTGACACACCCAATTCAGGTTTTGGAGTCGCTACTAATGAGCTGATGATCTGAATCAGGTGTGTTTGATTAAGGTGACATGGAAAACATATAGTATTGGGGGGCCTCCAGGAACGTGGTTGGGATACCACTGGTTTATAAAATATTTGTTGATTTATTTTATGTTTTCTTCCTGATCTGTTCCGGTTTGATGCCGAGGGCTTTTATGGTATGTCTCATGTGAGCATTACATAAAGCATCAATAATAAGAGTTCTTTTGAAGAGTCAGACGGCAGCTGCTGTCATCGCTGGGCGTCCTGCCTGTTCCTGCCGCTCATGAAGGGGTTAAACCCTTCTGTGTATCACAGACGTTTGAGTCATCCCTTCATCATGTCAGGGGAAGGGAAATGTCTTTATCTTGCTCTAAACAAGACTAAAGTCTGTCTGCTGCACCTCTTGTAGCAGTAAATAAAGTGGCTACTCATGCACAGCATGTCTCTGCATGTGTCTACCTGCTGAAATGCCCTTTGCATCCAACATGAATAAAAACTGACTCAAGATCTTTTGTTAATTGGTCAAAAAGTATTTTGATGGATTGATTAGTGCAAGTTATTCCAATCTTTTATCCAAATGCTCCACCTCTAAAAAAGAAAAATGATATTCCTTTTCTGATGATGTCTAATTGGCTGTGTGGGTTGGGGAAAATGTGAACCAATGTATAGTATAACATTTACAACCCAATCTAATCACAGATTGTGAAATGGCATTCACTTTACAATTAACCTTAGTAATGTCGTGTATTTTGGTGATGGGCTAATGATTTTGAAATACTGATATTTCCAATACTGACTGACTGTCATACATTTTATGGCAAGGGTGGGCATTTACCTAAAATAACCATTATTTAATTTTATTTTTAGTGTGAAAATGAATACATATTTTAATTCTGAAGTGAGGAATTTCACACCACTTAAATAATGAGATTCATTACTGTAGATTTTATGTATTGTAGATTTAAAACAATAATGACAGCATGCAGGACTCAATATCCATCAGGATATGACTGGATTGTAAAAAGTGATGTGTTATATTATTATTAGTTATGTTATTCAGTCTTGTTTAAATTAGCAGTTAAAGGTGTTACATAAATGGAGAAAGTTATTATATTTGGTGACAACCGTTTCCTTTACTTTAGAAAACTGATTGGAAAATTCTTGTAGAATTCCTGGTCTTATTATGAATGATTTGCCAATGCATGTTATAAAGAATAAAAATGTTTTTCATAGTCTTTTCCAACAACTTACAGTTTAGGTTGTACAGGCTATTTAATAAAATTAACCATTCAGTCAATTCCAGATAAATAGAACATTCCACTGTTCCTGTTCCCTCAGAAACAAGTCACATTACAGAAGTAAAATGGGTTGCGAACACCATTTAATGTTAACTTTAAAGACTACGTTGCCCCAGTGAAGAGAAGAAACACAGAGAAAGAGAAAAAAACAGGCAATAAAAGAGAAAGAGAGGGGGAGGGGGAGGCTTGTGTCAAGGGATTTTAATTGACAGCTGCACAAATCCCCTAGATAGACAGCTTTCCCCTCAGATTTAGGAATTAAGAGGAGCGACAGGAGGAAATCATAGCCAGAGCATTCCTGCACGCTGATGTCCTTTCCTGGAAGTCTTTCTCTTCCTGAACATGTGAAAGAGTCTAACATACATGTGTGTTTTCTGCAGATAACAGTCTGATCATTGCTTTTCAATCTACTGGATTTGCAGAGATGTCCTCAGGGGATTACACATCACATTTGAGCAAACTGTGTCATGCTGGATGGATTCTGACATGGACATTGGCAGATATTTAAAGTGGCCTTACTGCAAACAATCAAAACCTTCTTAAAACAAGAAAAGTTCTTGACAAGCAAAACCACATGCAATATAAAGCCTTATTTTCAGAGAATGTATAAGGAACTGGGCATAGATCTAATGTATTCACTTAAATAAAACAGTAAATCTTGGTTTAATGATGTTTTGATTTTTATTTGAAAACAAAAGGTTTTTTTTCATCATCATTGAAAAACGAAATGCTTTTTTGCAATAGCAAAAAAACCTCATATGACTTTTACTATGTGTGTCACGGTAAATATATTGTACCATGAGCTGTGGTTGGTGACAGATGTCAGACCCTCTGAGACTGACGTAAAAACTGATGTGAGAGCCCTAAAGTCATCCCACAGAGAGTTCAGGACAGAACTCAAGAGGATGCCCTGCTCTAAGGACTCTCTTATGTTTACAGAGACTGAGAATGATACAGCACAATGTCCCAGAACAACCCCTTCCAATGAGCACCGATATAAAGGCTATATATTTGTCTGTGAAGATAATCAGACAAAAGTAAAAAGACAGAGAGAGAGAGAAAAGACACCTACATTATGGAATTTCTAGAAATATAGCAGTATATTTTATGCTTGCATTAGTTTCGCTTATTCCTCAAACATCCTTTAAATGTTGGTAACAGTTCACATGTGCAGCGTGGGAGAGGCATGAAACATCTAGCCCATCTTCTGACGCTCCATTTGGCCATGCTTGTGTTCCATATCCAGAAATGCCTCTCTGAACACTGTAAACAAACAGGCGGAAAGACAGAGTGCACATCACATTATAACACCACCAGAAAGAATGACAAATACATGTTGTATTTGTCATTCATTCTGGTGAAGTTATAATGCAGTGTTGTTGACGAATACTAACTTTCAGTGAGTGTTGAAGGTCATTGAGTCATCAGTGTCCCAATATTTAGTGGATTAAAGGCTCTCAGTCACCAAATTAGTGTTAACGATACATTATTCATGGCATAAAAGAAAAATTGTAAAAGGAAGGGTTTTATTAGTTAGGATAGACTGTTAGATGCTGTATAACTACATAATTATTTAGCGTAACTGCATCTTTCTGTCAGAAAAAAAGCCTTAACAGCCTATAGTGTGATTCAGAAGTAGCTGTGTTATGCTATAATAAATTAGAAACTCTTGAAAGTATGAAATAACCTTTTTCTTTGTCTGCTGTCTTCTCAGCTCATCATAGTCACACTTACAGGGCTGTATGAGCAATCCATGAAAATGTCTTTGAGATGAATGGGATTGTAACTGTGAACAGTAAGAAGAATCAAACACATTCATAACAGGGTAACAGGACTAGAAAATACACACAAATACTGAGCGACCCCTACTGACCAGTAGGGGAATATACTCGGTAACTGGAGGTCACTTGACTCTACATATCATAATTAAGTGATCTTGACATTTACATTTACATTAGTCATTTGGCAGACGCTTTTATCCAAAGCAAAAATATGACTTACAATTGGGGAATACATAAAGCGATTCATCTTGAAGAGGCAATCAGACAGAGGAAGTGCTCGTAACACCAAGTCTCAGTCATTGTTCAAATAAGTACGAGCTAGCAAGGGAAGGAGAGAACAGATAAAGGGAAAGTTTTATTTTTTTTTTTTTTTTTTTTTTAAGAACAAGTTTAGGATGAAGTCAAGTAGTGCCGAAAGAGTATTACTATGAGTTTTCAGTTGTTGCTTGAAGATTGTTCATAACAGGGATCCAGCATTCCGGATAGGGGTGGGAATGGTGAATGAGAATGTTCTGGAGAGTGATTTTGAGCCTCTCTGTGATGGTACCACAAGGCGTCGCTCACTAATAGCAGATCTCAGACTTCTGGAGGGGATGTAGATTCGTAATAGTGAGTGGAAGTAGGAGGGTGCTGAGCCTGTGGTCATTCTATATGCAAGCATCAGTGTCTTGAACTTGATGCGAGCTGCCACTGGTAGCCAGTGCAATGAGATGAAGAGAGGTGTAACATGGGTTCTTTTGGGCTCATTGAAGACCAGTCGTGCCGCTGCATTCTGAATCATTTGTAGAGGTTTGATTGTGTTTGATGGAAGACCAGCCAGAAGAGCATTGCAGTAGTCCAGCCTAGAAACGACAAGGGGCTGGACAAGAAGTTGTGCAGCATGCTCTGTCAGGAAGGGCCTGATTTTCCTGATGTTGTGTAGCGCAAACCTGCAAGATCGAGCAGTCTTTGCAATGTGCTCTTTGAAGGTCAGCTGGTCATCAAAGATTACACCAAGATTTCTGACCGAAGTTGATGGGGTAATTATTGATGTGCCTAACTGAATCGAGAAGTCATGCTGTAGAGTCGGAGTGGCAGGGACGACAATAAGCTCAGTCTTTGCCAGGTTGAGCTGTAGGTGATGTTCTTTCATCCATGCCGAGATGTCCGCCAGGCAGCCTGAGATCCGTGCAGCTACCGTTGGATCATCTGGTTGAAAAGAGAGATAGAGCTGTGTGTCATTGGCGTAGCAATGGTAGGAGAAGCCATGTGCCTGTATGATGGGTCCCAGTGATGTAGTGTATGTGGAGAAGAGGAGGGGTCCAAGAACCGATCCCTGAGGAACCCCAGTGACCAGTTGATGTGCTTTGGATACCTCCCCTCCCCAGGCCACCCTGGAAGACCTACCGGTGAGATAGGATTCAAACCAGCGAAGTGGAATCCCAGTGATGCCCAGCGATGAGAGGGTGGACATGAGGATCTGATGATTGACAGTGTCAAAAGCAGCAGAAAGATCCAGCAGAATGAGGACTGATGATTTGGAATCGGCCTTTGCGACTCGCAGGGCTTCAGTGACTGAGAGTAGCGCAGTCTCGGTTGAATGGCCACTCCTGAAACCTGACTGTTTAGCATCCAGTTTGTTGTACTGTGAAAGAAACAGTGAGAGCTGGTTGTAGACAACTTGTTCGAGTGTTTTCGCTACGAATGGAAGGAGAGAGACAGGTCTGTAGTTTTCTAAAAGAGAAGTGTTTAATGTAGGTTTTTTGAGCAGTGGGGTTACCCGGGCCTGCTTGAACGCTGTGGGGAAGATGCCAGTGCGGAGAGATGTGTTGATAATGTGTGTGAGTGCCGGTAAGAGTGTGGGAGAGATTGCTTGGAGAAGGTGAGAAGGGGATTGGGTCAAGAGGACATGTTGTAGGATGGCTGGAGAGGAGAAGTTTGGATACTTCCGCCTCGGTGAGGGGACAGAAGGAGAAGATGGGAGTTTGAGCAGTGGATGTGGTTGGTTGGAGGTCCTGTGTGTGTGGAGGTGAGAACTGGTTACTGATTGTTCTAGTTTTGTCTGTGAAAAAAGTGGCAAAGTCGTCAGCTGTTATAGAAGTGGTGGGCGGTGGTGGAGGGGGACAGAGGAGAGAATTAAATGTTCTGAAGAGATTACGCATGTCTGGAACGCTGTTGATCTTGTTGTGGAAATGTGAGGATTTGGCAGTGTGGACTTCAGTAGAGAAAGATGAAAGCAAAGACTGATACCTAGTCAGGTCCGACGGATCGTTTGATTTGCGCCATTTTCTCTCTGCCGCTCTGAGTTTGGTCCGATGCTCACGAAGAACATCGGATAACCAGGGGTTAGAAGGGACAGCCCGTGCTGGCCTGGAGGAGAGAGGACAAATGTCGTCTAGACAAGAGGTTAAGGTAGAGCATAAAGTGTCAGTAGCTGCATTCACATCCAGAAATGTGAAATGGGTAGGTGAGGGAAGAGAGGAGGATACTACAGAGGAAAGAAGGGAGGGGGAAAGGGAGCGTAGGTTACGTCTGAAAGTAACCGGTAAGGGAGCTGGTGGCACCCGGGTAGTAAATTATAAGGTAAATGTAATGAAGAAATGGTCAGAGATATGTAGTGGTTGTACCAGAATGTTATCTGTAGTACAGTTGCGTGTGTAAATTAAATCAAGTTGGTTGCCTGATTTGTGCGTGCTAGTAGTGGTAAGGCGTTTGAGATCAAATGTAGCTAGGAGTGAATGGAAGTCTGTAGCATAAGGCCTGTCTATGTGAATGTTGAAATCACCAAAGACTAAGAGTGGAGTGCCATCCTCCATGAAAGAGGACAGCAGGCCGTCCAGCTCCTCTAGGAAGGTGGCTAGAATTTGGCCAGGGGGACGGTAGATTACTACTATCTGGAGTTTTATAGGAGCTGTTACAGTAATCGCATGAGATTCAAATGAGTTGTGATTGCCTAGGGGAGAGTGGGTTGAGTATTTCCAATTGTTTGAAATGAGCAGACCAGTGCCCCCACCCCGGCCAACTTGCCTTGGAGTGTGAGAGAAAGAGACATTGTGAGAGAGAGCAGCCGGGGTAGCTGAGTCTTCTGGACGAATCCAGGTCTCATGCTTGTGTTCAAGCCCAAGATGCTGAGTGTGGATTGTAAGGAAAAAGCGGAAATGAAGTCAGCTTTGTTGACAGCTGACTGGCAATTCCAAAGACCCACAGAGAAAGAAAGACAAATACATGGTGTAGTATTCTGGTGAAGATGTAGCGATCGGGCGCAGGTTAGAATACTAACTTTCAGGATTACGTTGCCGTCTGCGTCATGTGATTTTAGAGCGTGGTTGAGAGGCTCTCAGAACCGGAATGGTTTGGAAACACATGATAGAGAAAAATTGTGGAGGGATAGAGGATGGGGAAGGAGAGTGTGTGAGGGAAGATAGAAATGATACTTAAGTGTGTGCTCGGTGTCGTTGCTCGGTTGAAGTCGCGCAGGAAAAGTCGTCCGTCTTTACACTCATTGGTCTTCACACGAGGAGGCTGAGCACGACAGCTGAACGCTTCCGCAGACGCTTCCGCGTCAGCGCTCTGACATCAAATAAATACAGTCTAGGAGACTAGAGTGAAAACAGCTTTGAGGCCGGCTTCTGCTCAGCCCAGCCAATAACCTTAAAGGACTGCTAATTGCTGGATACGAAACTAAACACTTTGCACAATCACACAGGCTCGTTCTTAGCTGAGGCGCAAATTATTCTAATTACCAGTAAGTGCAATCAAACACATTCATAAACCAGGGTAACAGGACTAGAAAATGCACAATAGAAATACTGTAGGAAATGAAGTATTCCTTCCTACTGACAGCAAGTAGGGGAATCATTTAAACAACAGTAACTGCGAGGTCACTTAAATGTACTTACAACACTTACGCGAGCTGCCGTAAACCCAATTGACTCTACCTGGTGAACTAATCGGCTTTCCCTAAGTGATCTTGACTAAATATTACTTACAATTTTGCATTTCGGGCCCATAAATCAAAACCTAAATTTGTTTAATTTATTTTCCTACAAAATATGTATTGTAAACTTAAGATTTCAAGTGTTGTGAATTCAAAATCCTAATTTATTAAAACAGCTTTGCAAGCAGTTCTGCCTGGCAACAAGAGAACTAATGAAATGATTGGTAGATAATTACGGGTCTCTCTTGATTTTGTCCAACAAAAAAAAAGTCAAATGACTTGCAGCAGCAGAACATTAAACAGATCTTTATTACTTTATTTCATACAAAATTTCTTGTTGAGAATTACAGAGATTAAGATGTTAATGTTTTATTGAAAATAGATGTCACCATGATAGATCAGTGTTTGCTTTAGTTGGGCTCTTGACCCTTGATTTCTTAAAGGGATACTCCACCCCAAAATGAAAATTGTGCCATTAATCACTTACCCCCATGTCCTTCCAAAACCTGTAAAAGCTTCGTTCATCCTCGGAACACAATTTACGATATTTTGGATGAAAACCCATTGACTGCCAAGTAAATTACACTGTCAAAACACAGAAAATTATTCAAAACATCATCAAAATAGTCCATCTGCCATCAGTGGTTCAATCTGAATTTTATGAAGCGACGAGAATACTTTTTGTACGCAAAGAAAATAAAAACAACGACATTTATTCAACAATTCGTCTCTTCTCTGTCTCAGCGTAGCGCCATTTTGGAGAGCATCCGATGGACGCAAAGTGCGTACGCTATTCTCTGTCATCAGTAACGCATGGATACACTGTTTCCATTCAAATCAAAGCGTAAATAAACATACAATACATATCCATGTGTTACTGATGCACAGAAACATAAAGAATCAGCATATGAATCTCAACAATGGTGACAACAAAAAGCTTTTTTTAGTAGCTTGTTTTGTGATGTTTAGTTGTGATGTGTTTATGATCTGAATATTTTGTCTCCATTGTTGAGATTCATTTACTCATTCTTGATGTCTGTGTATGTCTGAATAAACCTATCAAAACATTTTCTGTATAAATTAATTACTAAATAACTAACGATCAGAAATATCTGAATGAGATTCAGAATTAGAATGTTTAATGTTTTGTTGGAATTTAAAGGGTTTCTGATGGTGCATGTTAAGACAATAATGTTTATTATAAAAGTCATTATTATGTATTTATTTAGTTTTTCTGTTAAAGTGTTCAATTAATATTTCCATAAAAGTTTTTTGCACTTTATTTGAATTAGAATATTTTACTTAAATTGTACTGTTTTTGTTCGGCAGCCGTCACTGCCAGACATTTGACCATTATTTTTGCAGTGTATGTGAGTACACATGAAATGAACAAGTTATGTGAACTTAATTATTTAAGTACCATATATAAACAACAAATCAAGTGAACTTAAAAAATGATGTAGCGTGTATAATAATAAGAGAACTAAGTAGAGTGAACTTAAACATATACAGTTTAAGTTTTAGGACAGCCACTCAAGTCATCTGAGGGACTGAGTTTACATAATCAGTTGAAAAAAAAAAAAAAAAAACAGGGACTGTAGTACCTACAGAATATTATATTCAGTATATGTCCATTTTCATGAATCATTTCTTGTCTATATCCATAATTTAATCTACAATTACCTTTCTATTGGTCTTGTTTATTACTTTTTATATATAGCTTTGGCACAAGATGGCATCATTGTACATGAATAAACAACTACAGAATGCAGTGCATGTGAATTGAAAATTAAAATCTCTGATTTAGCATAATCACACCAAGAACCCTGTGCCAACAAAGATCTACAGAAATGCATAATAATGATAAAGACAACTAAACATTAATGTGCATTCAGTGAAAGCTCAAAGTGTGGGTGCTGCAGTCTTCACCGATGGAACCAGAGCCAATAGTCAATACAGAGTCAATCCCCGCCCTCTACTGGCGTCATGTGGTACTGAGAACATTTAGATTTACATTGATTGCATTTACATTTATTGCTATCAGATTTGTTAATTATAATTTGAGATTATTTTATATAATTAAGTGATCCGTGTTTATTCTTAGAAAGGTAAGAATCATTGCAAGTGTTTGTCAAAGTGCATATGTTTTTAAGTAACACCAAACTTCATATTGCATAAAAGGTGCAATAATTAAAAATGCATTGAACAAAATAATGAAATTGATCAACAGTATCATTACATTAATACTAATTAAAATAACATGTCCTATGGCAAAATGTATGCTTAAAAATAGTTGTATATTGTCTGTGGATTTATGGAGTGTTACCATGAACGACAGTAAAACCACAGACAAATTAGCACAAATCCTTTTTTTTTTATTATTATGGAGACTGCCACCATGATCGTTTCAGGAGACATCTTCAAAAGGCTATATTTACCAAAATGTTTGCGTATATATACACACACATATACATATATATAATAATATAATATAAATTATATTAAATTATATGTTATTATTATAAATTATACTTAAACAATATAATTTTAATAGGAAAAAAATGTAAAAATATTAAGATATTATTTTAAGATATTTCAGATATTGTAATTTTTCGTTAAATTTGTAAAATTATATATATATATATATATATATATATATATTACTAGAATTTTACAATTGAACAAGAATTACAGCAGTTCAAATAGAATTCCCCAGGTATATTTCTAATTCGGTAAACATGTTAAGTTAGCGATATCCATTGCCCCTAACAACACGTCCTTGACACAAAGTTGGGTAAGTTGGGGCACACTTTATAATATGTATAATAAAATATGTAGTTTTTAAAAACTATTTAATTAAATTGTACATGATAACAATGTTATAAGCATTTTATTTTTTGTTAAAAATGCTGCAATTGCAGCCCAGGATACCTCTTTGAGGTATCTCAAAAATATCATTTAAAGATATATATTTTGTTACACAAAGACTCTTTCAAACAAAAAAAAAATGTATTTTAAAACAAACAAAATTTTAATATTACACATATGTTTTCACGCAACAGAAAACAAATATGCAAACATTTTATCATGTATTAGTGTTTAAAGTTTATTTTAACTATTGCTTACCAGTCAAGGAAGTGTTATTTGAGGGGCATGTGTAGTCAGACTAACTTAACATATATCTTTACCGAATTAGGAAATATACCTGAATTAATTTTGAACCCTCACTGTGATTTAATTCTTGTCAATCCATTCACCAAAGACAACAGGATTCATTAACTGATCCTGGGCTGTAACCAATTGCTTGATAGGACATTTTTCCACGACAAACAAACCGATGATCCAGAAAATGTCTGTAAATTTTGTTGCAAAGACTTTGTGGCACTTTGGGGAATGCCTTAAGAAATTTCAGATCAATGTGACATTTTAATTAGTAAGTTCTAGATTTCTGTTGCTAAAAACTAGTCATTATTTTCCACTTATGAAGTCTATTATGTAAGTGCATATGTAAGTCACCCACAGTGAACTTACCTGGTCAATTCTGCATGTAGCATGTCTGCAATATGAGCCTGCCATTTTGATCAGACTAAACAAGAACATGAGAGAGATCTCAGAACTGTATTTCAGATGAGATCTTAAAGGAATAGTTCACACAAATACCTTCATGTTTCCACACCAGTGTAAAAAAACAAAGGAAGAATGTTTTTTTCTTGACTGTGGTGCTATTTTTGCCCGTCATGTTGTTGTGCCTCTCCGTTCTGTCTTTGGCTGGGATATATATCATTAATGAGGTGATGACAAAAGAAGTGTCATGCATAGCTAATCTCAGCATTTGCTCATATGACGGGTCTTTACACACCCAACCACAAGGCCTCACAGTCTAACCTGAGACGGGATCATGCAGTCGCAGTTCTTATAGAGTAAACAAGGGTTATAGTCATGGACAGCTGCAGTCATAAAGGGATAGTTCACCCAAAACTGAAAATTGTCATAATTTACTCATCCTCATGTCATCCAAAATCTGACTTTTTATTGTAGAAAGCAAAGAAGATATTTTTAAGATTCTTTCAACTCTGTTTGTACATACATTGAAAGTAAATGGAAACCAAGGTCTGAAATTACTGGAAACTTGGGGCAAAAAGCCACCAAAATGAATATAAAAATCACACAAATTAAAGATACGGGAGCAGAAAACTGTGCCATAGTGTAAAGCAGCAATAGACTTTCATTTTGTGGACATTTATTTTCAAAATATCTTTTGTGTTCTGTAGAAGAAAGGAAGTCACAAAGATTTGGAACAACATTCGTGTCAGATTTTTCATTTTGTGGATCAACTAAACCTTTACATTTTACTAAGACCTGGTGACCACTAGTGCTTCACACTTTACAGTGCAAGAGGAAAAATGGTCAGAAACAGGGAGAGCACATGAGATGAAAGATGATGGCAGGAGAGAGAAGGTAACACTGTGACTCATAATGTTTACGGCGGCCTGCGGTTGTCTCTGTCTCTGGAGGATTCTAAGCTGTGGTGAGATGCTAATATGCAGCAGAAAAGCTAATCTGCATTTTACCTGAGCTTGCGCAAACTTGCTGCTGTTATGAGCCACTCTGATCCATCTATGCAAAGTTTAAATGCACATTTGCTAAATCAGCTTAATCTCAGTAATATTAATTAGTTAGTTAGTTATCTTAAAAAAAAAACGTGTTCAAAATGTTTATTACATTTCATTTACATTTAGTTATTTAGCAGACGCTTTTATCCAAAGCGACTTACAAATGAGGACAATAGAAGCAATCAAAACCAACAAAAGAGCAACAACATGTAAACCCTATGACAAGTCTCGGTTAGCCTAACGCAGTACATGTAGCAAGTGTTTTTTTTGTTTGTTTTTTTAGATAGATACAAAGAAGACTAATAAATACAAAGAAGACCGATAGATAAAACAGAATTAGAATAGAGAGTGCTAGAGTTAGAGGGTCAAATAAAGATGGAAGAGATGTGTTTTTAGCCGTTTCTTGAAGATGGCTAAGGATTCAGCTGCTGGGATTGAGTTGGGCAGGTCATTCCACCAGGAGGGAACAGTTAATGAAAAAGTCCGTAAAAGTGATTTTGTGCCTCTTTGGGATGGTACAATAATGCGTCGTTCACTTGCAGAACGCAAGCTTCTAGAGGGCACATAAGTCTGAAGTAATGAATTTAGGTAAAGGGGTGCAGAGCCAGTGCTGGTTTTGTAGGCAAACATTAATGCCTTGAATTTAACTTTAACTTTTTTGCATTAACTTTAGCAAATTATTATTTTATTATTGTTGGCCAGATTTTTATTGCATGAACTGCATGAACTACTGCATGAACTATTCTGTTCTACAGTTCATGCTTTGCTAAAAACCTATATTAGGATGTTTAATGGCAGGTTTTGTTGGGACAGCTTACTCCATATCTATACAATTCTGCATCCTGTTTACAACCTCAACTGGTATTCTGGAATTGAAATAAAAATAATAATTAAACTGCATACACACAAAATCTTTACTTGTCACACAGTTACTGAAACCTGACACTCAAACACCAGAACCACACACCAAATCTGCAGAACCATACACTAATTCTCAGCCTTTGACTCAAGTTTTCAATTTCATAAAAAAAAAAAATTCAAAACACAACACACAATTCTCTATGTAACACACAAAAAATCTAAGAGGAATTAATATTATGGCAAAGGTGTTTGCTTTTGAGATGTGTTTGTGATATTTTGAATGCAGTGCGTCATTTTGCAAGAGATGTGATGCATTTTGCATTTTGTGTGTGCAATTCTTAAATTTGTGTTTAGTGGAAATAAACTGTAAAAAGTCATTGTCAAATCAGTTCTGAATTGTGGTTCTTACACTGTCACAGTTCCTGTCTCAAAAACACACTCAACCCTCACCCCATGAGACATTGTGCTTCCTGCTCTGCTCCTGTCTGACAGCAGTGATGTCTGACAGCTTTCTGCCAGCAGCGCTCATCCATCTTTGTCTCACCGATAACTTTAGCATTCCAGACCCTTCTCCTATACACACAAACATACGGCATAAAATTCAAACAGCCATTTAGAGGTGTTTGTGTGTGAATGAGATTGCAGGTAGTTTGCTGGCTTATAAAGAGTTTGCTGGAAAGTTCAGTATTGATGCTATGTATGAAAAAAGCTGTGTGTAAACAAAATCTAAAACACGTCAAACTTCAATTGTAGCAGGACACGTTCCTGCAGAGTGTAGCTCTGACCAGCTCCAAAACACCTGCCTGGATGTTTCTAGCAATCCTGGAGATCTTGATTAGCTGGTTCAGACGTGTTTGAAGGTGCAGTAAGTGATGCCTGAGAAACAGTGTTGAAGTGGATGGGATCAAGCACCAAAACACACTTGCATCCGATCACAAGTAAGGGGTGTGCTCCCTCATGCTATGTAATGGGTTGCTTGTGTTGCATAGCATGTTTGTGAATTTGGGGGTGGAGCTATCAAGATAGGGTGTGATCCTTTTGAGAAGGGGCATGTTTGTTCTGATGAATTCAAATATCAACAGTGTTTCTAAGAAATTGCTTACTGCACCTTTAATTAGGGTTGGAGATAAACTCAAATTTTGACACAATTTTTGCACACTTGTTTGACCTGGCATTCGAAACAGTCAACCTAAAATCAATAAAATAAAATAATAAAATGAAATGAAATGAAACAAAACAAAATTAAATTAAAAAAGGAAAATACTGAAATCTGTTGCTTAAGTCAATAATGTTCATAAAGTGGATTGGAAGTAAAATACACCAAAATGTACTATATGTTCATACAACTATTTTAAATCTTGTACTGTAAATCTTCACCTGAGCTGTTAATTTGATAACTGATGCAGATGAATTAGTAAGAGTGTTGAGATTGATAACCCAATTTTGTTAGTTTGAGACACTTATTTTAAATAAACCTGACAAATAATTCCCAAATTGATGATCCAGTCTCGGATCCAGCAATTCTCAAAATAAATACAGAGTTCTGGCATGAATCTCTAGATGGCGCAGTCTGATAGGTCTAACTAAGACCTAATGACATCATTATCACATGGCACAGCTGATTGGTTCTCTCCTGTATCGGTAGCCAATAAGCTCTCTGCTCAACATTCAAATATATGACTAGTGCTTGTTGTAGCAGTTCGCAGCGTGCTTCAGAAACCCTCCACCTTCCCCAGCTCCACCTGTATAGATCTGCTACGAGGTGATACATGTATGCTATAGGGGGTTATTTCATGTATGTTATATTTGCAGCAGCAGTATTTCTTACATGCTCACAGCAGCATGTTGTGGATATATTGGCAGTAGCAATTATCGGTACTTGCTCTATCGCAGATCTATCCGCCAAGACCAAATACATTAACATTGTCATGTACATTACCATGCCAATCCATCCGAGAGTGGTCATGACAGAACTGGAGATTATTGTTGAATATCGTCTTAAATTCCAGTTCCTTTTACAAAACTATCATATGATTTCAAACAATAAACTGTATTTAGATGCTTGTGTGTGTGTGTGTGTGTTGACATTTTTTTGGATTTACAGCAATGTAACAAACCACATAGTCATCCCAACAACTAAAAGCTACTTATCAGAGCTTTCACTTCAAATGGAGTGTGAGTTTATGTTTTCTTGGACATTAACATAGAATTAAGTATTTGCATGTTTACATGTGTCTGTAAATTAAGTGTTTAAATTTAAAATCCTCTTTTATTCTATTAAACGTCCTTTCATGTAGTGTATTGAATCACCATAACATGGAGTCTTCCTCTGTCAATGTGTGAGAAGCATCTGTAGGCACTTGAGGACAAACTCAGTTTTAGCTCTCTCCATCTACACACACTCATTATGTAATGTGCTCTCAATATAGGTCAGGTCTGAGGCAGAGAAAAGCAAAGCTGCTAGCTATTGTTTTTAGCACTATTTGTAATTGTCCAATGTTACCCATGCAGTTTGAGAGTGTTGTTTAACTGTCTGCCTATGTTCAAAACATGCAGGTTTTGCTATTTCAGTAATTGTAGGCCTACATACTGTATATTGTGCACAGCTGTACAAATTTTCAAAATGATAGCAAGGGGTCAAGGTATGATTGGTTAGCATGAGCCAATTAGCTTCTGGTAGATTTCATAATTACATAACTATGGTGAAAAAAACTCCTTTTTGGTGTGTATTTTGATGAATACAGCGTATACAACACTATATATGTTGTAAATATTTGGTTGTATTTAAGTTTTGCCAGTAACCAACTGCTTCAGAAGCCTCTTAAAACTGCATAGTGTCCTTGTTCTGTGATTACTAGTCAAATGACATTGCTATTTGCTAAAACATTTGTTCATAATCATTAAAATTAGTTACATTTGTTTTGTGTTCTCATTAAGACAATGAACTTCTGATAAAGCTCAAAATAAACAGGGCAACTGTAATATTGATTGATTGATTGATTTGTTTTTTTTCACTATTTATAGCAAGCTAGTGAGTCAGTTTGAGGGTTATAGTTGTATACCCTAATACATACACTATATTGCCAAAAGTATTGGGTCGCCCCCTTCTAATGAACAGGTTTGACTACTTTAGTAATTTCTATGAGTACAAATCTTAATGTTAAAGCATATAATGATATTCTAGGAAATTGTGTGCTTCTAATATTATAGCAACAGTTTGGACCCTTTTCTATTCTAACATGACAATGACTCTGTGTATAAGACAAGGTTCAAAAAGAAAATGAATGATTCAGTCAGTGTGGAAGAACTTGACTGGTCTGCATAAAACCAAGTCCTAATCCCAGTTTAACACCTCTGGTGTGACTGTAAATGCAGACCTTGAGCCAAAAACTCATCACCAAACACCAATGACTTATAAATATGGGTACAGTCATTTTAGACACTTCCAAACTGTTGCAACAGAGATGGAAATACAAATTTTAAATACATGAATTACGTTCCCATCATCGTTGCCACAGATTTGGAAGTGCATTTTTCTGTTCTAAAGAAGGGGGTGTCAAATACTTTTGTCTATATAGTGTATGTACAAGTCATTGGTGTTTGGTGATGAGTTTTTGGCTCAAGGTCTGCATTTACAGTCACACCAGAGGTGTTAAACTGGGATTAGGACTTGGTTTTATGCAGACCAGTCAAGTTCTTCCACACTGACTGAATCAATCATTTTCTTTTTGAACCTTGCCTTATACACAGAGACATTGTCATGTTAGAATAGAAAAGAGTACAAACTGTTGCTATAATATTAGAAGCACACAATTTCCTAGAATATCATTATATGCTTTAACATTAAGATTTGTACTCATAGAAATTACTAAAGTAGTCAAACCTGTTCATTAGAAGGGGGTGACCCAATACGTTTGCAATATAGTGTAACTACAGCATAAAGTCTCACGTGTACAGCTTCCTTTGTGAGCACTGGCTCATGTGAGGTCATTTGTGTTGTTGGCCTCTATCTAAACACTTTCATCTGGCCTTCCCACCAGGCTAAAGTTACATCAGTAATTAGTATGTCTCATCTCCTCTACCTGCCTTCCACAACCAGCTCAGTTTCACTCCCAGCAGGTCACGCACAAGTTTGACCTCTGTGTGTGGGGGTACAATGGCAGTGTGCCACTGATCAAAAAGATTCAAGTCCCTGTCCACTGTCCATATGCAGTGAGTTATTGTATAATTTAATCTGACCTTTATATCAATGTGCACAAGGTCATATAAGTTATCAAAATAATTGATATAAAAAAACTGGCTAAACATCTACTGGGAATGTGTGGTTGAGAGTTGTGTGTCTCCTGCTGCCTCCTGATTTCTGGTTCCTTTTTGCTTAGCTGCTGAGTAGATTGCGACTGAAGCTCTGTGTAGCTTTGTTTTGAATCTTTATCTCACCATCATTCTTTCCCAATATATATCACCATATGTCTAATCATCTCAGCATCCATCATGTTAATCTGACACCGCTAGATTTTGATGTAAATTGCTTTCACTAGCACAGAGCCAGTGTGCCTGACATCTTGGCAAATTTTGGCTAAACATAAATACTCTAAGATTGTTATTCACATTGGTGCTAATGATGTCCAACTTTGCCAATGAGAGATCACTAAAAATAACATTAAAGAGGTATGTGAACTTGCAAGTATGATGTCAGACACTGTAATATGCTCTGGCCTCCTCCCTACTTACCGTGGTGACGAGATACATAGCCGACTGTCATCACTCAATGGCTGGATGTCTAAGTGATGCCCGCAGAATAAGGTTTCATAGACAATTGGACAAGTTTTGGAGCAGACCTGACCTGGCATGATGCCACCCTTCTCTCTAGAAATATGGTGCATAATCTTGGTACTTGACTAACTGGGACCCAGGTCAGGAAGCAGACAGACTGGCTAAACCGACCGTCTGCTAGCTGCCTCACGTCACAGAAATCAGATAAATCCCAATACACAGAGACTCTTTCACCTAGATATCATACTGTAGAGACTGTGCCTGTTTACCGAACTAGCAAATAATTAAATAAATAAATAAAATAACTTATGAACCCATTTAAGGTTAATAACTTGATGCTCAACATTATAAAAACATACAGAATTAGGACAGACAAATTATAAATCTTGCCTTGATGAATATTAGATCCCTTTCTACAAAAGCACTTTTTGTAAATTACTGTATATGATCACAGATCATAGCCTAGATGTGCTCTGTTTGACAGAAACCAGACTAAAAGCACCTCCCCCCCATGATTAAAAGGTAAAGGGGGTCTGTTGCTACAATTTATTAGAATATTTGCAGTATCTCTGGTCTGGTTTCAAGTTATAAATGTCTCTTTTAAAGTGATGAAGCTTTTATAGCATTTTCTAGTGTAACAAATTTCAATGTAATTTGTAGTGGCTACTGTATACAAGCCATCAGAGGACCGTATGACTTTAACAAAGGATTTGATTATTTTCTAGAAGTAGAATTTTCTGAGATAGTACTGGCTGGAGATAAAGTCTTAATTGTTGGCGATTTTAATATCCATGTAGATAATAAAAGAGATGCATTGGGATTAGCCTTTATTCTAAACCTTGTTGGAGTTAGACAGCACATGTCAGGACCCACTCATCGTCGCAATCGTACAGACTTAATATTGTAACATGGAATTGATGTTGTGGGCATTAAAATACTGAAGCAGAGCGATGACTTCTCAAATCATTATCTATTCTCATGTATACATTTAGCCAAGGTAACAAAATCACTTTACAAATATGGTAGAACTATTACTTCTACCACTAAAAATCGTTTTGTAAATAAACTTCCTGATTTGTCTCAACTTCTCAGAATATCTTGATGTTGTTACAAAAACAATGGACTCTCTCTTTTCTTTACTCTTAAAGAAGTTTATGGAGAAAAGTCCGATACCATGGTGTAATAAGCACACTAGCACCCTCAAAAAAGCAGCCCAGGAACTGGTGCACACTTGGAGTAAAAGAAAACTAGAGGTATTTTGAATTGCATGGAAGGATAGTATTTCTATACAGAAAGGCCTTAAAAACAGCTAGATCTACTTTTTGACTATTTAAGAAAAAAACAAACACAACTCTAGGCATTTACTGTATTGATATAGTGACTAAATTAATGAAAAATAAAGCATCAACTGGTGCAGACTCTCCCTAAAAGCACATCAGTAATGACATTATGAATATATTTACTTACAAGATCAATACTATCAGAGAGAAAATTATAACCACGCAGACGTCTGCTACAATAATGCATCAGACAGTGCACTGAGGAACAATTCCATTCATTCTTTGCCATAGGAAAGGAAGAATTGTATAAACTCATTAAATCATCTAAATCAACAGTATGTATATTAGAGTATATTATAGGTGCTTTCAGAAATATTTTTCTTAATATTATTAATTCATTCAATAGGATATTTCCCAAAAACTTTCAAGCTGGCTGTTATTAAGCCTCTCATTTAAAAAAAAAACGATCTAAGAGAATTAGTTAACTACTGTACATATCCATCTTGAATCTCCCTTTTCTGTCAAAAATACAGAAAAAGGCAGTATCCTCACAACTATGTTCCTTCATTGAGAGAAATGGTATCTACAAGGATTTCCAGTCAGGATTTACCATATCGTAGTACTGAGACTGCTCTTACTAGAGTTAAAAATTACTTGTTCTTATCACCAGATCGTAGTTGTATCTCTCTGTGATCGTATTTTTTTACTAGTGTTTATTATAGACATTATCGACCACAACATTCTTTTGAAAAGACTTGAAAATTACGTTGGCATTAGTGGAATCATATTGGTATGGTTTAAATCTTACTTATCTGAATGACATCAGTTTGTAGCAGTAAATGAAGAGGCATCATCTATCGAAGATCAGTATGCAGTACCACAAGGCTCAGTTCTAGGGCTGTTGCTTTTCACCCTGTACATGCTACCCTTGGGAAATATCATTACAATTATGGTGCTAATTCTCATGGTTATGCTGATGATACTCAGCTCTATATTTCTTCATAGCCTGATGCAACATACCAAGTTTCAAGTTTCAATTTATTTATATAGCACATATAAAACAGCCACATCTCTGACCAAAGTGCTGCACAGAGATTCAAAATAGTAAAAAGAATATAAAAAATCAGCACAACTAAACAATTGAACAGGGTATCACACTATAGAATAAGTAAATAGATATTAAACCACACGAGAGGCAAAAAATATAAACCCATAAAAACTAAGCAAAAACCATAAAAGAAAATTATATACAGGTATAAGCCAGAGAAAATAGATATGTTTTTAGGAGAGATTTAAAAGATTTACAATTTTCAGAATAAATACCAGTTCACAAAACTAATAGAATGCTTAGTTGATATAAAAAATTGGATGAAAAGTAAATTCCTACTAATAAATTCTGAAAAACAGAGGTTTTAATAATTGGACCAAAAACCTCCACAAGCAATGACCTTGAATACTCTCTAACACTTGATGTGTTTGATGGCTGGTCTGTCAAGTCTTGGGTATGCTCTTTGATAGCAATCTTTCTTTTGAATGTCACGTTTCTAGCATTTGTAAAACCACATTTTTGCATCTTAAAAATATGAAATACTGATTTTTATACTGTATGTTGGTTGCAAAAGATGCATTTTGTCAGAATACACAGCTACATTTCATGTTTAAATAAATAATTTTAAGATTTCAAGAATAAAGTTTAAACATGAAAATTAAGTTCTAATGTTTGGGGAATAATCATTATAGGCTTTTTACTAAAATAACAACATTACAGGATTAAAGTATTAATATTTTGAAAATAAATTATTTGAGATGACTATGCATAGGCAGATTCCTTGGAAGAAAAATCTGTCACACCAATGTAACAAACATGATCATCTCCCTGCCATCATCCAAGAAAAAATATAACATTCATAAAGAGAAATGTTTGTAGACTCCAAACGATCCTAAGGTCCATATCTCATCTCCTCCCAAATATAAATTTCATTGACATTTGAGTGGTCTTGGTCAAAAGTTGAGAATACTGAAGGCTTTGAGCCTTGCAGGAAAGTTAAATTTCTCTCTGAATGAATACGAATATTTTATTACCTGATGAATCCAAGTGGAAACAGGACACCAGCTTAACACATCTTCACATGACTTGGCAAGTACTGACTATGAATGAAAAAAAAAGTCTTGAACTTTTATACTATTTTACTTTCTCATCAGTCACATTGAGACATAAAAAAACACATTTTAGCACATAATGTCATCCCTCAGTAGTTCCAGTGTGATAACATGAACATAGGCCATGGAAAATGAAACCTGATGAGCTACTGAAGGCTATGTGTGTCCAAGTGTAGAGGTCTTTTTGGTGGACTTTGTGGTTCTTCATGGACTTTATCTGCGCTTAAAAGCTGTGATTGGAACCATGTGTAAAAACACAAGTTTCAATGTTTAATGTAACGTAATTAAAAGTTTTATCTTACAAGGTTGTGACCTAACATGTTCGTTGTCTGGCCCAGATGAGCTCTGATAACAGTATTTGGATACTGTAGGCTGAGACGAGTAGAGTTCCACTGCTTGAATCAAAGTCAGCCCATTGGTTCGATCAATCAATCAGTCAGTCCACCAGTTGTTGTCAGGTTAGATTAGGTAAGGGGGAGCTTAGAGGACAAAGCCCATTCACAAGGGTTTGGTTTCACAAAGATCTGCTCACTGATTTCCACCCGAACAATAGAGAAATGGAAGAGCTCTCAATAATTGAACAGACTGGTGGCATTACGCAACAGGCCTTATGAGTGGGCTGCCAGAGGGAAGGGTAGCGATCCGAAAGAGAGGATGACCCAGGGAACGGGCGCCTGGGAACATGTGGGAAGAAGGTCTGTGGAAAGATTTCAAATTTAAGTGTAAAATCATGCTATATGGATGCATCCTGTCACCAAGTTCATTACGGTGCTTTCTGTAGCACTGTGATTCTGTAGCAAGTAAAGCCGTCCATGTATTTGTGCTCCTCCTGCTGTGCTTCCCCAATGTGCGAGCATATGTCGACATAAAAGACGTCTTATTTTTAGTCTAGTCTACAATAACTCCCAGAATGCCTGTGGTAAAGAGCACAGCAGCTTTTAGTCAGTGCGTTTGCGTTCGGTTGTGCGTCTCTGGCCATATGTGTGCAAACGTACACGCTCGTTCTCCCCTGCAGGCCCCAGTTTCGTCGTGCTGTGGCTGAATCACTAGCTCTTCACTCGCTTTACTCTTTTCTGCCTACCTCTCTTTCTTTTTTTCACTCTCGTTTTTATTCTCTCTCTCGCTCTCTCTCTCTCACCCAGTCTCTTCAGGTCTGTATATGTTTTCCTGCTTCTCCCCTCCCACGCCAACCTCACATGCACCGAGTTCAAGGCTCTGCCAAACCATCCTGCCATGTGCATTCATAAACACCTCAATGGAAAATACACACCAGATCGCTTGCAATGGCTATTAAAGATCGAAGTAATAAGTCGACAGTTATTAGTCTTTGCATTTTCCTATTGCTTATGATGCTTTAATGTAATGAATAACTATATTAAGGTATGGTGATGCCAAATGTCTAATTGCAATACAGTAAAGACATTTTTTTTGGATAAGCAAATAATCATTTAATCAATATTTGTTGAAAAGTATGTAATCATTTTATAATGATGTGTGTGTGTGTGTGTGTGTGTGTGTGTGTGTGTGTGTGTGTGTGTGTGTGTGTACACATGACTTTGTATGAGTATTGTCTGTTATGTCAAAAGTAGGATATTTTTCACATTTTTATTCTGTACCAAACATCACTTGTACAACTCACTATTCATCATAGATACATTTCTTTAAAGCGTTGTAGCACAGTGTTTTTCAAAAAGAGATGCTTTCAAATGAGAAATTCCACCAATATATGATCAAATATTTTTATGACATTGTTGATAAACTTTAAAAGCTAACGGTTATGTTTCAGTTGTTAAGATCAATCAATCAAGATAGAAAATAACATTAACCTTTTCTCTTTTTTACCAGTACAACATGAGGCATTCTTAAGTAATCTGAGGGGGGGGGGACTACGACATAAACTGTGGGGAAAATAAGGCATAACTGTCATGTTATCAAATACACTAAGATGGCAGTAGATTTGAAAATGGCATTTTGGATGCAACTCCAAAAATCCCTGAGACAACATGAGAAATTCATGTAAAGTTCCTTTTCCATCCTTGTTTTTTCTTAGGGTTTGTGACAAATATTAAATACAAAACTCATTCCTTCATGATTAATATGGCATTGATATTCAATTATATTAACATTTTGGTAACACTTTATAATAACTGCACACTATAAATCATTAGTTAAGCATTAGTAAATAGTTAATTCATCCTTTACAAAGCATTGTCCCAACATTAATAGTCATTAGTAAGCAGTATATAAATACAGCTATAAATGTTTTGTTCTTGGGCATGTTTAATAATTGTATTTTCATACTTTAATAATGATCAATTTAACATTTCTAAATTATTACGTTATTTACAAACCAGTTATTTAGGAGTTGTCCGTTGTTCAAGATCATTTAGAAAGTGTAAGTAAATGATTAATAAACTATTTAAATGTACATTTATAAATCGTATTATTTAGACACATCATAATAATTGCTCAGTGTTAATACATGCTTTATTAACACATATTCCTGCTGTAATTCATGATTAAGTCAGGTAGTTATAAAACATTTAGCAGTTGCCAGCAATCTATTTGTGTGAGCTCATCTAAAGTGAGGACTATTTATATCTTATAAAGCATTTATAAAAGAGATTTAAAGACTCATTTATCTCCCAAACAGAAAAGTTAAACAAACACAACACAGAGGGATACAGAACACAGAAATATTTTTTAAGATGCAAAAAATGAAACTGGACAACTGTACACTTGATAAAAAATGAAAAATAAACCTCTGCAATTTCATAGAAAAAAATAAATAAAAGTGTACAGTTGTACGGTTTCATTTTTTTGCATCTTGAAATAAATATTTCTGAGTTCTGTATCCCTCTGTGTTGTGTTTGTTTACTTTTTTCTGTTATGAAGATAACTGAGCCTTTAAATCTCCTTTGTAATAGATATGCTATCAAGAATCAAGAACAAGGCATTTATAGCTGTATTTATAAACTGCTTACTATTGACAATTAATGTTGGGAAAATGCTTTATAAAGGATGAACTGACTATTTACTAATGCTTACCTAATGATTCATAGCGTGCAGTTATTATAAATTTTAATATTATTTATAGCTTTTAATATTAAATATATAAAAAACATGAGTCATGGCTGCTATGTGACTAAAGCCTAATAGCTATTTTAATGAATTATTTGTTTGTGTTCCGAAGAACAAGACTTTTGAATTGTTGTGTCCCCATTTCCAGTTTCATGTGCTCTCATAGGGTGAGCTGTTGAACTTAAATTGAACAGAAATAACAAGTCCTTGATGAGGCAAGATGAGGATTTTAATTAGATTTATTTATCAATGTGAATCCTTGAAGCTTCTCATTTATTCTAAAGACTGAGTTGAAATGAATTTAGAAACACATTCTTTAAAAACTGTAAGAAAAAAAAGACTTAAAATGGTCATGTCATAGAATACACCTTATCATCCCATGAATAGTCAACACATATTAAAATGATGTCAACAACCAAAAAAACAACTGAAATAAGGGTGTTAGATCATTTTGATCACAATTAAATGATTTGATTGTTTAATTTAAAAAAAGGAAATAAAAGCTTTTCCCAGCATTTGCATGATTCATGTCAGTGCAACGAAAGACCAGAGCTGCCAGCATGCATAATATCAAAGTGCTTTAGTTTAATTTATGGCATAACACTCATATGATAAGTCCAACATGAAAACCAGGCCCTTTAAAAAAAAAATACAGAAATGTACAGAAATACATTTCAATTCACTCGTTTACATCAAACTCTTTCATCTTCAAAAGAAAAAAAAATGATGCTAACAACATTAGAAGCCCAGATGAAAATACGGATAATCCCCACACGTGATAATGATTCAGAACCCTGGTTATTAGATGTCTGGTTATTTTACAGATATATAGAATTTGCTGTAACATAATATTTGACAATTTTTTTTTAGCATTAAAATTTTTGTTTCCATGTTTATAACATACAGAAATTACCTTTACAACTATTTTTGGTCCCCTTTTTTTGTATGGTATTCTATTAATTTCATATAAACGTGTTTCTCAAACTGTAGACATCTATAGTCATAATAAATAAACATCACTCTGGCATGTGTTTCTTTTATACAGAACTGTATAAACACATTGTAAAAATATATTTTCTTAAAGATTTTCTTTAATCTCAGCTATTTATTTTGCTGGCAAAGCACCACAGTTGTGATGTTTATTATTTAAGTGAATATCATAAATGCCCTACAGAACGAATTAAAGGGTTGCAAAACACCTATGCTGGTTAAGATGCTGTCCTGCAAATAAACACACATCCTTAACATGGACAAATCAACACAATGTTGAAAATAACACAATTTTGAAATAAATTGTTTCACCTCCATTGCATACTGATTCCCCCACCAAACCCCCTCCCACACTCCCCCATAATCCATAATTTGACTGGACAATTTGACAGGATATGAAGTTTTCATTCACAAGCTTACTATGCATGACCACACTGAGGTAGATCCAAAGAAACCAATGAACAAAACAAAGCCATTACAAAAGAATACATAAAAATGTAAAAAACAAAGCAAAAAAAAAAAAAACACTGCATGTCTCACATTTCTTTGTAAAGCAATGCCTGATCCAGCGAGATGACCTTCTATTGTATGTACAAGGATGCTGATGGACCGTTTCCTGAAATTCAACCCCAGTGGTCCTGGAATATCCCTCGACACATCATGTGTGATTAGATATGCAAATGTTTTACAGTAACTATTGCATGTTGAGACACTCTATGCCAGTTAGAGGACTGAAGGCACTATTAAATTATTCATTTAAATAATAATTATTAAATATGCAATTATAATGTGTTAAGTATAATATATAATTAAATATAATAATTGCAATTATTTAATATAGATAAAGAGATCTTATGATTAATTAAGCGTAGAACTGAATATGTACATTAAAAAGCTTTTACAAATAAAGTCATACTTTTAAAATGTAATACTTACTTTAAATACTTTGTTTTTAAAGATGTTAAAGAAAGTTGTGCTTTTAGTGGGCAGTGGTTATAATTCAGTAGAGTTATACTGTCGGCTTGGCTATACGTGATAAAGTTCGTATTGATGTCATTAAAGCAGGATACATAGTACCATATCAAACAGACCTCAACGTTTCATAAAACATGCCACGATCTGCATAATTAATCAACATTCAGTTTGTATACGGTTTACAATAACCTACAATGAGCAAATAAATAAATGGTCAACATATGGTACAAGAAAGTATTAGTTCTTCATGCTGATCTTAGTTTTGCAAAGTCACTGAATAACTGATCATTTTTTAGGATAACGTGCATTGCAAAATGTAAAGTCATTTATATATGCAAGTACTCTAACCCAAGTACATATAATAGTTATTCTGTCTTTTAATTATTTAATATTTGGTATCCATAGGCAGATTTTAGACTACCATTCTTCAGACAGAATCAAAGCAACTTTCGTGGACTTGAGATATAACATACGCAATGAAATAACACATTATCAGAGGCCTTGTTAAAGCACTCTGATATATGAATAGAGTACACTATATACAGCCGGGGGCGTCCTATAATGGCCTAGAACGACATTGGAAATCTATACATCTGTGAGACGCTTCCCCTTATTTACACAGTTCTGATTCACAACTGTGCAGTTCCCAGTTCGCAGGTTCGCCTCGCGAAAATTATCAATGCTGTTATTGAGGTCGTCGTCAATCTCCATGTATTCTGACTTGCTGACAACAGACGAGCTACGACGACTGGAGTTAGAATCGGATGCGATGTTCTGATTGCTCACCGTGAGGAGCTGTGCCTGTTCATCTCCTTCGGTTTCTCTGTGATAGAAATAATTAAAGTTGGACACAATCACAGGCACTGGAAGCGCGATCGTTAGCACTCCGGCAATGGCACATAGAGAGCCTACTATCTTGCCCCCAATAGTAACGGGGTACATGTCTCCATACCCCACAGTTGTCATCGAAACCACCGCCCACCAGAAAGCATCTGGGATACTTGTGAAGAAGGAATCCTTTTCCTCAGCCTCAGCGAAAAACACTGCACTGGAAAACAAGATGACGCCGATGAAAAGAAAAAAAATGAGAAGACCCAGCTCGCGCATGCTGGCTTTCAAAGTCTGGCCCAAGATCTGAAGCCCCTTGGAGTGTCTGGACAGCTTAAATATCCGAAACACCCTGACCAAGCGGATAACCCTGAGAATGGCCAGAGATGTGGCCTGCTCTCCTCCACCCTTTGCCTCCTTTCCACCATCAGGGTCCTCTGCCATCTCTGTTCCTAGCGTTATGAAATATGGAATGATGGACACCACATCGATCGTGTTCATCATGTTTTTGAAGA
This sequence comes from Schizothorax lantsangensis, assembly GCA_027422415.1. Lineage (NCBI taxonomy): Eukaryota > Metazoa > Chordata > Actinopteri > Cypriniformes > Cyprinidae > Schizothorax > Schizothorax lantsangensis. The sequence continues at coordinate 7,659,616 of CM049849.1, forward strand.
AGGCAGGTTTACTTGGGCAAGCAAAGAAACGGACAATCAACTCAAAAGAAAACCAGATAATGCAGAGTGTCTCCACAACAAAAAACGGGTCGGTAAAAAAATTTGGTTTGAAGTAGAACGTGCTGTTGCCTATCACCTGGAGCCGTCCGCGTGGATCCTCCTTCAACTCTGGTAAAGTCTCCAAGCAAAATATCACGATAGAAATGAGAATAACCATGACGGACACTATCGCAACTCCTCTGGCAGGGCCTGAGCTCTCAGGATACTCAAATAGCAGCCACATCTGTCTCTGAAACTCGTTTTCCGGCAGGGGACGCTCTTCCTCACGAATAAAGCCCTCATCCTCTCTAAATTTTTCCATAGCTTCTTCTCCAAGCTCATAGAACTTAATTTCCTCTGAGAACATATCCAAAGGTACATTGACAGGTCTTCTTAACCGTCCCCTGACTGGTAGTAGTAGAGGATCGCATCAAAGCTTGGACGGTTTCTGTCAAAGAAGTACTCGTTCCTTAAAGGGTCAAAGTAGCGCATCCTTTTCTTGGGGTTGCCCAGTAGTGTGTCGGGGAACTGGGCAAGCGTCTTGAGTTGTGTCTCAAAGCGCAGCCCTGAGATGTTGATAACAACTCGCTCGCAGCACTCGGGGGAATACTGTGAGTCCTGTGGATGCCCCTGCAGAGTGGAGGATGTCTCGTCCATATTATCTCCAGCAACCACCACAGTCATCCTGGAGATCAAACTCGCAGTACTGGATGGCAGTGGATGTTCAGGTGGGTTGAGTACGCATCCAACGCCCTGCAGTTTCAATAGTCAACGACCCAACAAGACATCCAGCTTCATTTTCCACCAAACGTCGACCATCTCCATGTCCAGTGGAGCACTGCGCCTACTTTGTGTCCTCACCTAGTCATCCAGAAAATAAGGGGAGTATATCAGATACCATGAGGGAAAAGAAATATGTCCTACCTACACACACACACAGATCAACAGGGATGCAATAAGACATGCAATTTCTACTGGAACCATGAATCATAATATATATTTAGAATCATATTGCTTTTGGAATTCAAAAACCAAAATTAGGTCTTTAAGAACACAAAGTTCCCAACAGGATTATCACGATTGCCAGTAAAATGAAATCAGATTTTAAACTCCATTGCTATGTGAATGTCTGCAGTGCCTTTGCTCTGTGAATTTCTAGTCCGCTAGCAAGATATTCCAGTACAATTGCATGTAACATTCTTGTTAAGATTGGACAATGATCTCAAATAGAGTTCTAAGCATCAAATAAGAATAAGAATAAGGGTAAAATTAATTTGAATTTAGCTTGCTTTTCAATTATATTTACAAGCTTTGAAAGCAGTGTCCTGAAAGCAGTCAGAACATATCCTCTTGTAAGCCAGCTAGTGAATATAATAGTATATCTGTTAAAACATAAATGCCACTGGCTGAGGTTCTGTTGTATCTTAATTGTGCGGTAAAATTATTATTATTATTATTATTATGCAGTTACATCAATATAAATATAATATATAGTAATATAATTATAAACGTTAAACAATCTAATAAATAAAAAAGAAATCCTTCAGTATGTTTCTGAGTCACCAACCATTATAATGAATAATTTAAATTTTTATTTATTTATTTATCTATTTTATTTATTTCATTTTTCTAGCTCTCAGCAGATATTGAAACACTGTTTGCCAATATGTACATGCATTTATAATGCAAATAATGAGAGTGAAACCAAATGATGGCAATGGGGATGTTATAAAATGACTGTCTTTGTACTTACGTGGGCAGTCAGATTGAGGAGCAGTGCAGGCAAGATCTGTGCAAAACCTCCTGTGTGTTATTAAGATAGAGCTCACATTACAGCCTCACATTCATACAGCAAGAATATAATACATCCACGATAACATCCTACTGCCGTCAGACCACAGCAAACTTGCAGTGCTCCTCAAACCCGTGCAACAGAACAGCAGAGAGAGAGGGAGGGTGTGAGAGAGAGAGAGAGTGGGTGAGCGAGTGAGTGGATGTGTAATGCGCAATGCAGACAGACTCCAGCATGTTGCCAAATGTCCTTTTCCACACATCTGATGGGAGACACTACAGCTGAAGGAGAAATTCCTATTTAATTTTTCTATCATCAGTGTTTCTTTTTCTTCACATTTTGCCCTAAAACAGATTAACGTGTATATGTTAACTAAATATTATAATGTACTAATTTGCATGCAACCTTGAAACAAATGGTTACACTTTTAGTATTTTATTTAGAGTAAAAATGTCCATTTCATTTAAAAATCCTCTAGCAACATTTTTACAGAATAGATTTACACATTGAGCGAACACTGTAAAAAAATATTTTGCCAAGTTGCTTAATGTGCTACATGTGGTAAAATCTAAATAAACAATTTTTATAACAATACTATGATTAAATCAATTTGATGTCATTTGGTTCCACCAACAAAGGTACAGATGAACTACAAAGAACAACTGCACTTGCATTTTGTAATCTGTGACCTTGACTTTGCTAGCAACATGAGCTACTTATTTTGCCCATATTTACATACAAATTGTGCAATAAATCAAATCAGGGCCTATTTTTGTTCAGCTTCTCTTGACATGTGTTTCTCCAGCTGAGATACTTAAATCATAATGAAGATAATAGACTTGAGAGATGTTTTCTGCAGTAGGTTACATCAAGATGATCTTACGTAGATAATGGACTTTGTTTTTTAAGGTTATGCTGTTATCTGTTTGGTCGAAGCATCACTGAGTCTTTACACTGTACAATGTAAAGACTGTAGCTCTGTGAATATCATCCAGTCCTGAGCAGACAGAGCAATTGCTCTCAGTAAGAGAGATCAACACAGTTCTCCATGGAAACCAGGAGTTAGTAAAAGAGTGAGGAGAGGAGGAGGGAAAACAGGTCTACACGCTGCTGCTATCACTACAGAACACAAACACAAACCTCACACATATAGGATAAAATAAAATTTAGCTTGTTCATTTTAGTTCAGTAATTTCTGTTGATATCATTTGCTCTTATGAAACTGTATTTTGTAAAGATTATAATTGTTTTTTTTTCTTTTGTTATTCTTGTGTTGAAATATTTGACTTGTCCACAAAAAGAATTATCCTTAATCTTCAAAAAAAAGGGTAACACTTCATAATAACTGCACGCTATGAATCATTAGGTAAGCATGAGTAAATAGTTAGTTCATCCTTTATAAAGCATTTTTCCAACATTAATAGTCATTAGTAAGTAGTTTATAAATACAGCTATAAATGCCTTGTTCTTTTTTATAAGGCATATCTATTACAAAGGAGACTTAAAGGCTCAGTTATCTTCCTTACAGAAAAAATAAACAAACACAACTGGGATACAAAACAGAAATATTTTTTCAAGATGCAAAAAAATGAAACTGTACACTTGAATTTTTTATTTAATTTATTTTCAATGAAATTGCAGATGTTTTTTATCAAGTGTACAGTTGTGCAGTTTCATTTTTTGCATCTTAAAAAATATTTCTGTGTTCTGTATCCCTCTGTGTTGTGTTTGTTTAACTTTTCTGTTTGGGAGATAAATGAGTCTTTAAATCTTCTTTGTAAATGCTTTATAAGATATAAATAATCCTCACTTTAGATGAGCTCACACAAATAGATGGCTGGAAACTACTAAATGTTTTATAACTACCTGACTTAATCATGAATTACAGCAGGAATATGTGTTAATAAAGCATGTATTAACACACTGAGCAATTATTATGATGTGTCTAAATAATACGATTTATAACATTTAAATAGTTTATTAATAATTTACTTACACTTTCTAAATGATCTTATGAACCACTGACAACTCCTAAATAACTGGTTTGTAAATAATGTAATAACTTAGAAATGTTAAATTGATCATTAATAAAGTATGAAAATACAAGTATTAAACATTATATATATGCTCAAGAACAAAGCATTTATAGCTGTATTTATGAAATGCTTACCAATGCCTATTAATGCTGGAACAATGCTTTATAAAGGATGGATTGCCTATTTACTAATGCTTAACTAATGATTCAGAGTGTGCAGTTATTATGAAGTGTTGCCAAAAAGGGAAAGAAAGAAAAAAAAAAATTCCATTGAAAGGTCCAAAGGGAAAAAATGTATATAAGACCAAGGGAATTAGTTAAGGAGTCTGTCAAAAAAGTAAAATGGCAGTGTATAGAGGTCCTGGAAGTATTAAAAAACAACAACAACAACAACACTGTTTTAAATGTTTCCATGCTGGTGTGGCATTATGCATGGCACAGTGGCAGAAGATTTTGTTGTAACTGTTGACTGTTGTCAGGACCTTCTATAATTATGTTCACTTTATCTATATAATTTCTACTTATATAACACCTTTAAAAATGTTGGAGGATTTTAAAGTCATAAAGCCATAAATGACTTATTACTAAGTAATAGCTTTCCTGTAGCTCAAATGGTAGAGCATGGCGCTAGCAACGCCAAGATCATGGGTTCGATTCCCAGGGAAAGCAAGAGCTGATAAAATGTAAAACTGTAACTTGAATGCAATGTAAGTCGCTTTAGATAAAAGCGTCTGCTAAATGCATAAATGTAAATGTAATGAGAAGATCAAAAGTTTAAATTTTTCCTAAAGGGTCTATTTTTAAGGGGTGTAAGGGCATCATATCATTTATATCATTTTTCAAAACTTTATTACAGTAAATATATATATACACTGTAATGCAGAGATGTATTTACTGTGTATTTATTTATTTATTTTTAATTCAAATTTCTTTTGAATTTGCGGTTACATGTGAAATATGTTCTTGATATTGCTTTGGAACAGTTTGTATTGTAAAAGCACTTTCACAAAGGTCACACTGCATTAAAGAATACCACACCAGAAAACTCATTCCTCTTTTATCTGACATGCTTCCTTAAAGAATCATAAATCTATTATCAGTGTGTTACATGACCTTTCATAAAGTACGGTTTTAAAATGGTACGGTCATAAAAATGTTTTTACAGGGTTCAACCTGATAATCTAAATCTTACCCCCCCCCCCCCCCCCCACACACACACACACTCCCCACCCCCCATCAAAACTACTTCAGCTACAGATTTAGTTTTTAAAAAAAGGAACGTAATTGAACTTAGAATCAGGAATACTCCTCTTGCTATAGAGTGGTAGCCTACATTAAACAAATTCCTCTGAGTATTTCTCGTGTGCTAAACCTGCTGACGTGGACTCTGCTTTTTGCCTAGCAACAGTCGCTAGTGTACTACATGTCTCTGACAGCCCCGTTCCTCATTTCATTTCAAGGATCCTCCGCAGAGCTCATTTCATTTCGAAAGGGTGATCACATTTTCGTGAACGCTCTTGAGGAATCACTATTATAGGTCATGTTCGCACATTCCCACAGATCCCTTCACATGAATAAGATCTGCGAGCAGCGTTTAGCTTCTCTGCATTAATTTCAGCAGAACGACAGCTGAGGAGAGGTGCAGTCTTACAGTATGAATGTAGCACCCCTCCTCCACTCTCATTCATGAATGCACTGGGCCGTTATATAACACTTGTGCTCTATTTAAAAGAGCCGTAGCAATGAAGATGAGCAGGAGATTCACGCAGTGCCCTTCAAGATGAACGCTGGAGCCCAAGGGGCTGTTGGGTCAGACCGTTGGGTGCTATTATTAGCTGTGTGTCACACCATAACCAATGGAAATGGAGTAAAACTGACAGATGTGTGTGTGCATTCATTGGTTATGTGCATTTGTGTGTGTATGTGATGATTGCATCATGAAGTGCACATCGGCCAGATTTACTGCACTGCACCATTCTGCATTAAACACACAAGACACATCATTTATCTCCTTTTCTACAGCGTATTCAAATCAGTTTCCAACCCAGAGGCTGCTAAGCTGAGCATACACATTTGACTTCACAAGAGAATGTAAAAATGTTGTCATTGGGTTTATTTTTAGACTCCTGGGTTCCCATGGAATTTTTAAAGTCCTGTTAACACAAACACAAATCTGTTTTCATATTTTATCAGTCCAGTTTTTTAAATACTTCCTCGTGCATTTTTACTCATCTCGGTCTGTTATAACTAGTTCAAATAAATGGCATCTGTATAGGGTGGAATCTATCTGTTTTCGACCAGTGGCATGTAAGGGAAGTGTTCAGGAAACCTGTTTGAAAACAATCATAATTGTTCAGTACAATTCCATGTGGTGATAGTGATACTAGTATTACATTATTTGTATTTTTTTTAAGAAACTGTAGCATTAGTAGGATTCATTTAGTTCATTTATTTTAGAAGCACATTTGTATTCTGTTCTTACTGAAACGTGGGTGAAGAAAGGAGACTTAAGCCCCTATTCTGAACGTGTTTCAGCTGATTACTGTTTCTACGATGCTCCCCGACCTATTGGTAGGGGAGGAGGATTGGCTATTATCACAAGGAAAACTTTTAAATCACATTGTCGTCTATTATCCTCTGCATCGTATACAAGCTTTGAATCTCAGCTATTACTGCTTGACTGGTCTGAACCAATTGTCCTAGCTTTGATATATCGGCCACCTCACTTAGTAAATGGTTTTATAGCGGAATTTTCTGAGTTCATAGGGGACCTGGTTACTAAACATGACCGGTTTCTTTTAGTTGGTGACTTCAATGTCCATGTGTGTTGCCCCTCTAAACAGTTATCCACAGAATTCCTGAACACCATCGACTCTTTTAATTTGCTGCAATGGGTTAGCCGTCCTACACATCTTCTAGGACACACTTTGGACTTAATATTAACATTTGGTCTGTCTATTACGGATGTTGAAGTGATTGAATCCCTCATATCCAACCACTTTCCCATTGTGTTTATTATGTGTCTTCCTGAGTTTCCCAGGGTGACAGCTTCTGATACAAGACAAACTCGCGTATACTCGCCGCATTTTTGCGAGGATTTCACTGAGCTTTGCAATAAAGTTAACTCCTCCCTGTCGGTTGAGTCGTCATTCGCTGATCTTGATGCTGAACACCATTTCAATTATTTAAATACAGTTTGGGCAGACATATTAAATTCTATTGCACCTTTTAAATGTTTTAAACTAAAACCCAAATCAGAACCTTGCATAATAACATTCGCTCCCTGACATAATCCTGCAGAAAAGCGGACAGAAAATGGAAAAAAGACAAACTGCAAATCTCTTTTGATATCCTGAAGAATTGCTTGTCCTTATATCAGAGAGCTGTTAAGAATGCCAAGAACTCCTATTTTTTTAATCTTATTGAAAAGCATCACTGTACTCCTAAAATACTTTTCTCTGTTATTAACTCTGCTTTAAATCCTCCTACTAATTCTTTTCAAAATCCTTCCTTTGAGCTTTCTGAGGACTTATTGAGACACTTCTGTGACAAAGTTACAAATTTGAGGGCTCAGATACAGGTAACAGATTACATTGAGATGCCACCTACAAATCCAACACCTCCCTGGACAATATTCAACCTGGTATCTTTACAAACAGTCAAGGAGGTGATCACAAAATTAAAACCCTCTTTCTGTCCCCTTGATATAATACACCCTCACTTTTTTGAGGTAAATTATTGATACCGTGGGTCCGGGCTGGTATCACTGTTGAATAAATGTTTGAAATCCGGGTCTATTCCGGAAAAAAAAAATGGCCATGGTTACCTCGGTTCTCAAGAAGCCCTCTCTTGAAGCCTCTGTTTTAGAAAACTATCAGCCTATATCCACCTTACCGTTAATCTCAAAAGTAATGGAAAAAATTATGCTCCAACAACTTCAGTCTCTTTTAAATGATAATCACATCTTTGAAAAATTTAAATCTGGGTTCAAATCACTCCACAGCACTGAAACTGCCCTTGTAAGTTTTAAATGATATTTTAATGACTACTGACTCTGGTGCCTCTGCTGTATTAGTGATGTTAGACATGTCATCTGCCTTCGATACTGTTGATCACGAGATTCTCATTTCTCATTTGGCATCTCATGTGGGACTGGGGGGGGGGTAGTTTTAAACTGGTTTAAATCATTCTTAATAAATAGGAGATTTGTGGTAAAAACTGGAAGTTTTCTCTCGACCCCAGGCAACCTAACCTGTGGAGTTCCTCAGGGTTCTATCCTATCTCCCGCACTCTTCTCTCTTTATCTTCTTCCTCTGCGCTCTATTTTCAGAAAACACAGCATCTCTTTTCACTGTTATGCCAATGATCTACTAATTTACTTGCCTTTGACTAAGAAAACAAATTTTGCCATTGATACTCTTACTGCTTGTCTTGCTGATGTCAAATCATGGCTTTCTAAAAACTTTCTGTTCTTGAACCCAGATAAAACCGAAGTTATTGTTTTCAGTCCTTCTGAACATGGGGCAAATATTCAACCCAACCTTGGGAACTTAAATTACTTTATCTCTCCCCATGTTCGGAATCTGGGTGTGGTGTTTGATAATTCCTTAAAATTTGATAAACAAATTAGTGCTGTAGTAGGTTCTAGTTTTTTCCATCTTCGTTCTCTTTCTAAAATCAAGTCATTTCTCTCAAAAAGCTCTCTAGAGGTTGCTATCCATGCCTTTATTACGTCTCGGCTGGATTATTGCAACTCCCTCTATTTTGGTATATCAAAGTCTCAAATCTCGCGGTTACAAGTAGTTCAAAATTAAGCAGCTAGATTCTTGAAGGGGTGTAAAAAGTTTGATCATGCCACTCCCCTCTTGCGATCATTGCATTGGCTGCCAGTACACTATCGAATTGAGTTTAAAATCTTGCTACTTGTCTATAAATCACTCAACAGTCAAGCACCGTCTTATTTGTCTGATTTACTCCACCCCTACACTCCGGTGAGGGGACTAAGATCAGAGGGCAAACTTCTCCTCCAGACCCCTAGAACTCGCTTAAAAAGCAGGGGATCTAGAGCCTTTGAAGTGGCTGGCCCCACCCTCTGGAACAACTTACCAGTTCGCATTAGAATGGCTTCCACTTTATCTGAGTTCAAGTCATATCTTAAAACACATATTTTCTCTCTGGCTTTTAACATGTAGTAATGTGTGCTTTTGAATTGTTTAATCTGCTTTGCTTTTGTTGTTGTATTGGTCCCTGAATGGTTTTAATTTGTTTACAATTTTCTCCTCATTATATATTATTGTTTGTTGTGCAGCACTTTGGTCGGCCTTGTCTCGTGCTTAAATGTGCTCTAGAAATAAAACTGAACTTGAACTTGAACTATTGTTTAATTATTAATGGTTTTATTTCAGCATTGACTCTGTGGCTGCACAAATATGCCGAAATATAGATACAGCCTGATAAGCCTCATTTGTTTTAATGTTATCTTACTAGGCCTAAAAAGCTTAAAAATGAAATAGAAATATGAAATTGCCCCATACATTCAATTTATTCTGACTAAAATTATGTAAGGTCAAATCACGTAATTGTGAATCAAAGCTCAAAAGAATGAACTTTGCAGGAGAACCTGAAGGCAGAATTAAGTAGAACTGGATAAAAGACTCAACTGCCAAATTCACGTAAAAATTCTGTATTCGATTTTCTGTCATATCAAGTCTGATGGAACAAGTGCTTTTTAATAAGTAATTCATGTTGACAGTAATTCTGGGTCTATATAATGAGTCAGATAATGTATATACTGTAAACGGACCAAGGTGAACATATTCAGACATATTTGCACAAAATCTGCAGACTGGCTCTGACTTTCAGCAACTAGTGTATTGACTCCTCCAGACAAAAATCTGGCTGAAAACTGTGTAGTGTATTCCAGCCTTTATTCTGTAACATGTTACAGTCATTATCTCTTAGAGTAAATTCTGGTTCAGTTGGTGAGCAGAGGTTTCTCGGGTCCTTTAATTCAGTGCCACTTCCTGTGACTTACATTTCCCTAACTTAAACAATTGAAATTTTCACAAAATACAAAGAGAACATATTAATGTGGTGTGTACCATTAAAAGTCAAATGTAGTACAGTCGTGCCCTACTTGTCTATACCAGGGGTTACCAATTAGATGGCGATGTTCGGATGGAACCAGGCTAGGGTTCAGAAACAATGGTGCACCATTTTACCATTTCTACAGTTTAAGTTCATCAACTGTGTCAATATTCCTTAATGATGTCATATTAACTCGTATATATCTATATAACTGCTGCCATATTTGCGTACATATAATTGTGTCTCGATTAAATCTGAATGCCATCTATTGCACCTTACCAAATAGGAAGCTGAGATTTCTGAGTTGAATGGAACACAGCATATGAAGTATAGTAAATGCCATAAGAATGTTTTGTATATAAGTTCAAGTCCAGTAAATACCTTTTGTAGAGCTACTTATAGCTGATTGATTAACTTCACACTTTTATTGATCTAAAGAGAACCAATACTGAACTGACTTGAGCAAAATATTTAGACTATTGTCTTTTAGAGCTGTTTTACAGCATTTTTGATTTTCCATAATTGATTCTTGACACTATCTATATTGTATAAAGTGCTGTAAAGATGACTTGATTAAATGTAGGAGATCAGACAAAAATAGTATTCAAAGAGATTTATTGCATACATTCTGTACGTTTATGATTCAAATATATATATAGATAGATACCTCAGGTATACAACATACTCTCTATCACAACATCAAAATTACAGTATACCATACAATTACATCATCAACTAGACACTTAATTCATTACCCTTCTGGGTAAGAAGACTAGACAGAGGACATTACTGGACATTTTAGCAAACTCGCTGATGTATTTTGCACGATAAATGGCTAATGATTCAATACAGAAGCAGAAAGAACATGACAGCAGACAATAGTTAGTACAAGAACTACTCATACACATCATACTGGACACATCAGACACCTTTGTACAGTGTCAACAAAGTGCTAAGGCTCTTCAGATGGACACCAGTTGCACTACACACACACATGCAGTATGAAAACAGACAATGGACGATCGGATGCGTTTGTAGCTCAACATCATGTCTTAATCAGACGTGACACATCATCCTCACTATATCTGCTTGTTTTTTATTTGTTTGGCATTATGCAGGGTACACAATGAAACCTTACTGAAAATTCTGTTTTCAAATAAACATCAAATACTGTATGTTCTGATTGGTTGCAACTGAGTTGCATCTTGCAGCATTCTCGCTTTCAGCAAAAACAGAATAATTTGTTAAGTAGCTATTGTTTAGCACAGTTTTTTTTTTCTCCATCTGGTTCTAATTTCGGGTGAATTTAACAAGATTTGATCATTGCCATGTGGGTTTATGCTAATGCATTCTGTTACCATTTTAGTTTATGTCTATTCTTCAAGCTCCTGAAAACTAGTTATGTCATTGAATGTATTGATTTAAAGGAGAATTCAGAATTCAGTACAAGTTAAACTTAATCAACAGAATTTGTGGCATGACGTTTATTATCCCCCAAAAAATAAAAATAAATAATGGATGTGAATGGGGACCATTTTTTGGAAGATTTAAAGGCAAAAAAAAGTAAAGCGTAGAATTTTATAGAAAAAACTGACACTAATTATTCTGTTAAAACACGTATTACTGTAAAGTTGTGCTTGTAATTTTTAATTGTTGTAGGGTTTAAAGTCTACACTCTAAAAAATGCTGGGTTAAATACAACCCAGTGCTGGGTAAATATTGGACAGAACACATATTGGTTTGTTTTCAACCAACAGTTGGGTTAAATGTTTAACCCAACCTTCTGGGCAGTAACCCAAACGGTTCATCCATATTTTACCCAACGCTGGGTTGTATTTAACTCAGCATTTTTAAGAGTGTACATTGCAGAATTGAATATAACTTTACAAATGTTTTTTTACACTAAAATCATGCCTGCACTATTGAAACAGTGAGTTTTTTTTAACAGTTATGGATAGGCCTTGTTTATAAGTGCATTACTGTAACCCAGAATAAGTTGTGTGTGGTAATCAACATCAGAGCCGATCCTCCCTATACGCAGAATACGCAAGCTGCGTAGGGCCCCCGAAACACCAGGGGGCCCCCTTGCTCTCAACGATGTTTTAATTTTAGTTTCGTTTTTGAGTTTGGCTAGCTGTTGTGAAAACATGAATGATCATTTATTTTAATGCGGTGCGCTGTCACCCTATCTACGTAAAAATCAGTCAAATAATGTAAGGTGAATGTCGTACAGTCTCTTGTTTGAGGAAAAAAATTAAAAAAAACGAGTTGAAAGCGTAACGTGAAGAAATACTGTTTCTCGAGCACCTTCCGCGAGCGCGATTCGAGACGGAGTGAAACACGGACAAATGCGTTTCATCCACACACATACCCCCCCCCCACGACACAGTTCTGCGTAGGGCCCCCAGAAGTCTAGGATAGGCACTGATCAACATTATGCCACAAGTGCTGTCAACTGAGTTTAACTTGTACTGAACTCATATATTTATTTAACCGCAAAAGAGTTTATGAATGAAGGGATTATTTTCTGTTGCACAAATGCCAAAATGTTGATGTGAAGAGTCTTTATACTGGGCATCGCTGAAAAGTTGAAACACGGGGATCAGTCCTTTAGAAACACAGGATGTTACATGAGCATATATGAAGAATATTACAATCCCAGGAAGACTTTGAGTGCAATACATTCATGTTAAAAAAGGAATCAGTGACATCATAATCTCAATATTCATGATCTAGAATGGATAGCAATTTCAGTTTTGTTCACTGATGATATGATATACATGATATAAGGCACTAGTAAAGAAATATATTTACATGAACAACCAGTTAACATCATGTGCAAAGCAACAATGATACTTCGGTCATTGTATTCATTCAATTTATCATGCATTATTGCTTACTATGAACAAACAACAGACACATATGGTACTAAACTGTTGCACACTGCTCAACACTTTGCCTGTTTTATAACTTCTCACAACGGTTTCATAAATACATGATCAGCTTATGTAATGGAGTGCTTGAGAATATATTTCCCTGCTTTGAATATATACCACTTCATTTAGAAGGTGGTATTAAAGGAACATGTCAGACATGCACATACAGTTGCGATTCTTGCTTAGGCAACAGTGTAGTTACATGTGTGAGTACATGTAATCGACAGTCAGCGGAGATATGATGGAACATCTATGATCTATCTAGCATAGAAATCGCATGTGTGGATATCAGGGATGTGTAGGGAATGATATGAGTGGTATGAACGGAGCGCCACATTTGAAGAATCATGACATGATGTGCAGCCTGTGTAAATATGCGACGCTCTGCAAAACTGACAAAACATCAACATCAGCAGCATCCATAACCATAAGATAGAGGAGACAGGGGTAATTGTGATATTTTTTAACACTTTCTTTTTGCAAACTGTTGCAAATCTACTTGCCATTTTCATATAAGAAACATCTGATTTACAAGATGACCAAATTACAGTCTAAGAGCTCATTTCAAAGTAACAGCACTTCTTAATAAAAGTTATCTGCTTCCTATTATTTGCTTATTATTTAACAGAATCAAAATCAGAATCAGAAAGAGATTTATTGCCAAGTGTGTTTGCACACACAAGGAATTTGTCTTGGTGTTAGGAGCTTCCAGTACAGAAAGTACAAACATAGTGCAGACAACATATAATTAAGGTAATAAAGAACACTAATAATGAAGAGAATAGACAATAATTAAGAATAACAATAGTAATAAAAAATAAAAATATACAGAAAAGAAAAATGTCCATAGACAGAACTGTGAATGTGCATGTGTCCTATGTAACTTACACTGTTACACTGTTAACAGTGTACACCCTTACACTGTTGTCCTATATTTATACATCACATATTTACACAGGCTGCACATCATGTCATGATTCTTCAAATGTGGCGCTCCTATGTATATAACAACAAAGTAAGCTATTTCCTGTGACTGTGTGAGACATCCGATTCATTGGCCACTATAGGTAAATTACTAGAAGAATAACAAAGTGGAGTAAACAGTAAAATCATCTAAGTGACAAACTCAAAGTATTTAGGGTTAAGATGACTGAAATAATGATAACAAATACCAGTTTGACAGCTAAAATATCTGGAAGCTACTGACACCAGAAGCCTTGCAGGCTAAAAATAGCTGTGCCAACTCTTATGCTAAAAATAAGGTGGGTGTTAATTCTATTATCATTACTAAATCCATTGTTGCCCGTGTTATTTTATTTACACAATATTTATTAGTTGAACAGGAAGTTGAATTCAGCAGCTAGTGGTTAACTTATTATTTTTTAAGAAATAATGTTCAATGTCTATTTTAAAATTTAAAAGCCATTCAATTCCTGTTACTTACACTCTAAAAAATGCTGGGTTAAATACAACCCAGCACTGGGTAAAATATGGACAAACCCAGCGACTGGGTTGTTTTGACCCAGCGGTTGGGTTACTACCCAGAATGTTGAGTTAAACATTCTCACCAAAACAAAACACCAAAAACATAAACATAAACACCAAACCGCTGGGTCAAAACACCCCAGTTGCTGGGTTTGTCTATATTCTACCCAGCGCTGGGTTGTATTTAACCAAGCATTTTTTAGAGTATAACTCACAGCCATAACAAAATCCTGTTTGGTAGCTGCCAGTGGCAGTGTTAGAATTCATTCATGTTAGCTCAGTCAACAATTTGGCCTGCTTTGAATTCATCAAAACTTTATAAAATATTGTATGTCCACAGAAATCAGTTAAATACCTCCAAATCCAAAAAACTATCACAGCAGATAGAGAAATAGCTTTTCTGAGTGTATGTGGAATAAGTGTCACTTTGGCTTATTTGTGAAAGTTGTTTCTGGTGTCTCACTACCCTGCAGTCTTTCACATAGATCATTACAGTTTAATAATACAAATGTTGCTTGCTCTGCATGATACATTCATGCTATTGATTACTCGAATGTGTTAGTAAGTAAATGTTTGTATCACAGCTCATATAAGGTCTAACGACTGGGCAGCAGCCAACATGAAATCAATGTGTAAAACACATGATTAAAGCCATGCAATTTATATTGACATGATCATATTAACACACTATGTCTATGCCAAATATGAAATGATGGACCACATAATGATTTATAATTCATAAATGAATTGCTCTGGGTCTGTGTTTCTGCAATATTTGACAATTTATGTAATGTAATTGAAAAATATGACTGTATCACTGTATTGCAAAAGTTAATATAAACTGTATTGTAGGGCTGCTACAAAAAGGAAATTTTGAGAACTTTTGAGTGATGACTCAAATGAATCAGCAATTTAATTCATTGAAATAAACTGTCCATTAAAATGAATCAATGTCAGCCATTACTGCTCTGTCTGAACTATTTTTAAACAGTAGTAATGTCCAATTTAGATGCAGAGAACAGGTGATACATGTTTATTTATCAAAACTAGCTTGTAAATGAAATGGAAGAGTGAAAATAAAGGCAATGTGAAGAAATTATTATGAAGCATCTTGCTTTCACATGGAATACTTTAAAGCAACAGAGTTTTTTGATGCACAGTGACGACAAAATGATTTACTGGACACTGGCCATTCATTTGACATGATGCAGATATTCATACAGTATGCATGTAAAGTCAGGATTTCAGGAATTGAAATGGATACATTTGTGCTCATGAACAAACCTGAATGAAATAGTTACTTATTTAAATAGGGACATTATATATAATATACACATTTCATCTAGTAAAATCTACTGTCGTACAATCATCTCTCAAGTATCATCATTAGCATATAAACCCTATCACATTGCAACTTCCCACATTTTAGCTAATAAAATCTATTTATAGATTTTAACTTTTTAGGCCTATATATCTCTATCATTAGAAAGCAGGGGAAATACATTTCAATCTATTATTTATTCTGTTGTGGGGCATGTTGGAATGAGTTTTTACTTGCCAGCTTTACATTATTGTAATTCTTCTTGACCTTTTTGGATTGAATGATTGCCCAAAACCAGAATGGACAAAGTCAGGACAACACACATCCGACAGTAATGTGGGGAAACAAGACACGCTGTATGCTCGAGCTGTTTCCAGAAATAAGGCTTGTGAACTGCTTCACGTAACTCAACACAGTGATGTAAACGCACAGTAAAACAGCCAATCAGGACAGTGAGGTAGATGCTTTCAGTGATGGGTGATTATGAAACTATTATCAATAATCATAAAAGAAATAAAGACACAAACCTGCAGCAACCTTTGCGTTTCATTGTTTGTACTGCATGAACAATTACAAGAGGAAATCATGACAGAATTTCTACATGTATACACATTTCCTTTTCACTGTAGGCAAAATAAACAGAGTGGAAAAAAGAAGGAAAATTGAAAATGATTTAGCAAAATTTTAAAAAGCTAGAAAAATAACCTTTCACCAGTTTAACCGATTCCATTTTATATAAAACCTATGATACTTTAAAAAAATAGATATTTAACAATGTTAACCTCAACAGTCAAGTAATTTGTTGTCTTTGATAGATGTTCCCACTGAATATGACTACTGAGTTTGTTGAAAAAAATAAATAAATTAACATAATTATCAAGATTTATTCCATGTCCAACTTTCCATGCATGCCATATTATGTTTTGGTATAGCACATGATCTGTAACATTTAAACGTGACATACTGCTGGTCTGAAAACACATATTCACGTGTACATACTCACACACACCTGTCCCAGTAGCATGTTGTTGTTTTAGGGGCAGATAAACATCAAGATGCATCTCACAAATTGTTTGTGCATGTACTCTGTGATTTCAAGTAAATAGTTTCTACCTCGGCGAGCTTCAAAGCATCTTCTTTATCTTCATCACATTGTCCTTATTTCCTCATGGTTAGATTCCACATATGATTCCTTTTGAGACACTGTGCATAATTCCTTTGATAGGAACAAGTGAATGCGGTTTAAATTAAGTTTGTTTTGTCCCACGTAGTGCTGCTCTGGTGAAGGTTCATATTGTCTTTGACGATATTTTGCTGCATGTATTTGCAGATCTGAAGGACAGGAAGTCCATTTTCATGATTGTACCTGTAAACAAAAAGAGAACAGAGCTCTTACCCATTGCATATTAAAAGATGTTAAAAGCTGTTATTTTATCATGTATTTTTGCATGACTGGAACACCCAGAAGCCAGGATCAGAGCTATCGATTTTAGACTACATTATATAAACAGGCTTTAAAGAAAACGCTCTTGGATGATATATATATATATATATACACACACACACACATTAAGACATGGTTTCCCAAAAGGGAGTCGCATACTATAAAATAAAGTAGCAACTGTTTCAGCTGGTATCATTGTGTGGTCTGTTTTTTGTTTGTTTGTTTGTTTCCATGGATGTTTCAGCAGCAGAATATTTTTTTTTGTTTGTTTACCTGCATGCTATGTGACCATTAACTGAAATCAGAGAACACATGCAAATGTGTTTTAATATCAAAGCGGTTTGGCTGCCAAAAAAAGTGATGTTGATACCAATATGACTATTACAAACCTATTTATAATCCTCATAAATATTAACAGCCAGTGATCAACGTTATTTAGATGGACTGCTGTTCTACACTGCACCACTGACACAGAGCAGTCAGTCTGTCAGCAGCATGGGATAATAATAAATAATAATAATAATTTGTTACATTTATATAGCGCTTTTCTGGGTACTCAAAGCGCTTTACATAGAAGGGGGAATCTCCTCAACCACCACCAATGTGCAACATCCACCTGGATGATGCGACGGCAGCCATATTGCGCCAGAACGCCCACCACACACCAGCTTATTGGTGGAGAGGAGACAGAGTGATGCCGGTGTCCGATGCCGCTCTGTCACTCAGCACCGACAGAGTGACACAGTGATGAAGCCAATCAGTGTATGGGGATAATTAGGAAGCCATGATGGTCAGATGGGCAAATTTGGCCAGGATGCCGGGGTTACACCTCTACTCTTTTTCGAAGGACATCCTGGGGTTTTTAATGACCACAGAGAGTCAACACCTCAGTTTAACATCTCATCCAAAGGACAGTGCTTTTTACAGTATAGTGTCCCCGTCACTATACTGGGGTGTTAGGACCCACACATACCACAGGGTGAGCACCCCCTGGTGGCCTAACTAACACCTCTTCCAGCAGCAACCTAGTTTTCCCAGGAGGTCTACCATCCAGGTACTGACAAGGCTCAACCCTGCTTAGCTTCAGTGGGAAACCAGTCTTGGGCTACAGGGTGATATGGCTGCTGGTAGTTCTGTTGCATAGCACATAGCACATGATGTTCAAATGCAGGTGGTAGTGCAGCTTGAATAGAAAAATGAATAAATAATGTATAAATGTATAATGTATAAATAAATAATAACATGTTAAACCTAAATCTTGTGCATGATGATTTTTTACAAAAATGTAAACACTTAGCCACATTTGATTATCGTCAACGATATAATGTTACTACTAACTGTACACTTTTTTTTTTTTTTTTTACTACTTTCCACTACTGTCACCTGATGGAGTTTTTATTGGCTTTAGTTGGGGCAAGTAATATTACCAATTTAACTACACTGACATTGTCAGATGAGAATATAATTCTAAACTGAATTAAGCTGGATAATGACACTAACTTTACATCATCAAAACAGTTATTGAAATTAATTGGGTAACACTTTATTTCTATAGTCCACTTTAGACATTCTACTAACAGTAAGTAACTTTGCTATTACATGTCAACTAGCAGTCATTAGAGTATTAGTAGACTGTCTGCTTAATATCTTCTAACACTTTATTTTGGTGGGTCCACAACATACAACATACTGACTATGATAAACTTTGCACGTATATGTCAACTTATTCTACTAACCCTAAACCTACCCTAACAGTCTACTCTGAGAGTTAGTAGACATGTAGTTGCAAATTAATGAGAATTATTTGACATGTAGTTACAAAGTTACATATAGTTAGTAGAATGTCTAAAGTGGACTATCAAAATAAAGTGTAACCATGAATTGAAACAACATTGATCTAAATTGAGCTGAATTAATAAACAGGAAACTAACAGTGTTAATATTGTAAAATTAATCCGGTATGAAACATTTAATTTCAGCTGTAAAGCAGCTTTAAGAAGGCACTAGTGCAATATTAACACTGTTAGTTTCCTGTTTATTAATGTCAAGTCAAGTCAAGTCACCTTTATTTATAAAGCGCTTTTAACAATACAAATTGTGTCAAAGCAACTGCACAATATCAAAATAGGAAAATAGAGTCAATAATGTAAAATGACTAGATTAAACACTCAATTTTCAGTTAAAGGCATTTCATTATTGAATTCAGTGATAGCATCATCCAGCTCAGTTCAGTTCAAAAAGTTTCTGTTCAATCAAGTCGACGATATCGCTGGAAATGAAGTGTCCCCAACTAAGCAACCCAGAGGCGACAGCGGCAAGGAACCAAAACTCCATCGGTGACAGAACAGAGAAAAAAAACCTTGGGAGAAACCAGGCTCAGTCGGGGGGCCATTTCTCCTCTGGCCAGACGAAACCAGCAGTTCAATTCCAACTGCTGCAAATGTGATACAGCTTTGAAACAATCTGTATTGTATAATACAGCTACATAAACATCATGACACTGATTGGCTAATGGCACTTAATCCTTTTGGTGCTATTATATTGCAGTAACACTACTGATATAAAAAATGATTGACAATTGATTTTTATTTGTAAATTGTTAAATACAAATTTATTAATTTTACATTTTAGTTATTTCAGTTTCTGACAAAGATTATTTATACAACATTATGCAATTGTACAACAGGTTTTTTTTTGCTTATTTTATTACTTTTTTGTAAAAAAAAACAATTTAATTGGTGTAAATTAAATTCAATTAAATATTTAAAAGAATAATTACATGTATTAATTAAACAAAATGTTGTGCAGCTTTGGAATGGCATAAGGATGAGTAAATAATGACAAAATATTTATTTTTGGGTGAACTATCCCTTTAAGCGGTCTAGCTGGAGAATTTGAATCGTTCAGAGGAAACCCTAACTAGACTGTCTTAAGAATATCAACACCGTGCTGCAGTGCAACCGTGTAACCCCTGTGAAAGCCAGAGCTAAAGCCATGCTGTTTCATTTTCACTGCACCAACAACTGCAGCAAGCCACAAAGTCACACTGACCTATTCAACACCTGTGAGCTGTAACACAAGCCAATAGCACGAGTGCCACACATGACAACAGCATTATGCAGTCACTCTTATTGTGTCTTGCTCGCCATATTTTCCAGCAGAAAAAAAAACTGTGCTTGTCAGTGCATATTCAGATCCTTAGACAGAGTATTAAGGGACAATATTCCTGGGCCACGAGGAGGTATATGAGAGTCAAATGATGGCCACTGATCAACTGTAAGTGCCAAAGGTTCCTGTATTATGAAAGTATCCACAGCTTGAAATAACATGACCTTTGCTGAAGTGAACATGGAAGTCAAGCGTGTGTGTGTGTGTGTGTGTGTGTGTGTGTGTGTGTGTGTGTGTGAAATCTATAACACACAATACAATATGACGTCGGGGGTCTTTATACGTCAGTCTTATTTTTGCTTTTTTTTTTTTTTCATGCGACCAGACCAGCATTCCCTTATAAGACATTAAACAAACGCACATGGTCAATGCAACACAACAGTGTTAAAGTGGGTCAGGAAATACCCCTACTCTCAACATGTAACCTGGCATGGCAGTCCAACGGCTGCAGTGGATTGACCCTGGGTTAAGAATATGTATTTAATATAAGATCTATTTATTAATCAACAAATATTTGCTGTGCACTGCTCTGTTTATGGAACTAGTTTAAGGATTCAGTAATTGGATTGATACATGAGTATGTACATTTGGTTGTTCCCCAATGAATTCAGTGACTATTTATGATAACTGGATGCCACATTAACCTTGCATATCAGACAGATTTCAGCCAGTGCAGTTCTATATATATATGTGTATATATACAGTATATATATATATAAAACATATTCAAGATGCAATTTTAGCTATTTATTCTGAATTATCTTACTATACATTGTAACATAATATAGTAACAGTTCCTCTGAATTTGTTACTATGAAACAGTTATCTCACAGTACAGCTATTAAATGTACATTTTATTTTGAAGAACAGTCACTGTTCAATATTATATTGTAGTAATTGTTTTATAGATAATGTGGTAAACATAAATAAGACCTTAAACATTATTGTACACTGACTCAATTAAATTATAAATTCTGGCTTTACCAGCAAACACTAAATCTACAGAAATATTGACAAAGTGATAAATCAGACACATGCCGCCCCCTAGTGTACACAAACAACACAGAAAGAAAGTCTACAATTTTAACTCGTAGTGTTGTTTTAGAAGGAAATATTCTAGTTTTGTAATCTGTATACCGCAAGTCTTATCTCATACACTTTTACTTAAAACAACTATATTTATAGACATAAACATAGTCATATTGCTGTGTAATTTAATTCAATCTCCATTTTCAAATCTACTAAAATTCTATGGCTAAATATTTTAGGATCTATTAGGAGTGAAATTTATGATTAGTGTGCATTGTATTGGAAGAATGAGGTGCCGGGCTTTGTGGATTATGCTTCATCTAAAAAAGGACAATTTTATGTAAATAAACAATTTTATGTTTATTTTAAGTCTGATCCTGTTCCTTTCCACATTTCATTCCACAGAACCAAATATTCAAATTCTGAAAGAAATTGAGCAATATCTCATATAATTTTAATTGTCTATGAAAAAAAAAGTATCTTTGCATGTTTTGTTTGTGTGTTATTGAATTGTTTTTATAATTGTTATTATAATTCTCAAAACTTGTCAATATTTTCCATTTATACTGTTTGCAATTACATTGTTTGCATATAGGCCTAAAAATGTTGCGTTCATATTTATTATTATTAAAAACAGAACATAATATAATTATTTCTCACAAACAGCTAATTCTAAGATACTTTGCAACACATAAACAGTTATTTTTTTCAGGGATGTGCAGTGTTACATACCTCTTCCTGTCTGAACTCTTCTTGTTAATGTGAACATCCAATTAAGGGAGCAGAGAGTTTAAAAAAAACTTGATGTGGTGTGTCCGGAAATCTGTGCAGTTATGTCCATTTTCAGTTAGTCCATTACTGACATTGCAGGTGTTGATTCTCCTAGTCCAGCCAAGAGGCAGATGAGTTTTTCCTTTCTCACAGTGACGTCATAATGAATCCCTTTTTGTGCTGAATTCATGATCCCCTCTTGACGCTGTTGCAGTGCAGAAATTAAGACGTTTCTCCATTTTTACGGATGTGGGCTATATGGTGTTATATTGTTACTTTGTATTCACATTTGATATATTGGATAAGCCCTCTGGGCTCTTTCTTTCTAGGCCTAGTAAGAATGTAAACCTGCCTACCTGAGGGTTGATGATTTTTTCATTTAACTGAATTCATGAATGCACCTTGTTTTAAAATAAAAGCACCAGAAGCCATCTTTCATGTGAATAAATTAAGGGAACAATAATAGCCCAATGTCACCAGAACCGTCTGGAAAGTTGCTATGGAAACACATTTAGTGTCTTAAAGACTGCAGTTTCCACCTTTGTCCACTAGATAACGCTAGTGTATTTTAAAAAGAACTCGTGTCCAGATTTGAGCGCACATTGTTGAAATCGAGCCTCTCCTCATTCATCCCCTACACATCTGTTGATAATAAGAAGAAATGAAGAAGCTTCATGTTGCTTATCAGTGTAAGTCTATCCCTGAAGTGCTTCTACATAGTTCGAATAATGTTATCAATAATTTTAAGATGCCATAACCTTTCAATGCGAATGCAGTGCCACTGATATGTTCATAAAATTAACAATCACAAAGCTGGTTTGCTCTTCTACTGATCGTCCTCAAAAAAGCACGGAGATATGTATTTCTCAAATTTCCAAATTTAACGTTACACATTATTGCAATAATAATATTTTAAATATTTTAAAATGGGGCAAGTCGTTTTTTTTCCCAAATGACCTTGCAGTTGAACTGTCCTCGCTAGAAAAAATAATAATAATAAAAAAGTTACATCGCAGTCACCAAATTTCTGGAAAACTAACATCACGCGCCAACGAATTTGTGGACTAAGTTTAGCATACGAATAAAGTGCTACACATGGATTTAATTGGGCTTGCTTATATATAACATACATTCTATGTAATTATCTTGTTATTTTTGCGCCTATATAACTACGTCTCGCGCTTCGATGATCTACAATCACAACAATGAAAGACAGTTTAGAAAACAATCGCACATCACGTCATAGTAAAATCCACTGTCGTTTCCAAATGAAGTGTTCCTCGCAGATCTACTCAAGCCAGCGCGAGGGATGAGGATGTACTCACAGAGAAAGGTGCGCTTCTTTGGGTTTATAATTGTTGGCGTTCTACATTCATACATCAGTAAGCTTCCCTGTGTATGCTTTATGGGGACTGCAGTTGGTGTACTTGACTGAATCTCCATCCTCTGAATCCAAATAGTCTGATTTAGAAAGGGACACTTTGCTGTCACTCCTTTTAAATTCACCAAACGAGGGTTGCTGCTGGCCACACGTTACATGCGTGTACTGCATCTGCTCCTCGTGCTCGGTCTCCCTGTGATAGAAGTAATTGAAATTGGACACGATGACGGGCACTGGAAGCGCAATGGTGAGCACACCAGCGATGGCACATAAAGAGCCCACTATTTTGCCACCGATGGTGACTGGGCACATGTCCCCGTAGCCCACAGTTGTCATGGAAACCACTGCCCACCAGAAGGCATCGGGGATACTGCTGAACCCCGACTCGGGGTCGTCTGTCTCGGCGAAATACACGGCGCTGGAGAACAGTATAACTCCAATGAAAAGGAAGAATATGAGGAGACCCAGTTCCCGCATGCTCGCTTGCAGGGTCTGGCCCAAGATCTGAAGCCCCTTCGAGTGTCTGGAAAGCTTGAATATGCGGAACACACGCACCAAGCGAATGACCCTCAGGATGGCCAGAGACATCGCCTGCTGGCCGTTGCCCTGATGCTCGGCCAACTCCAGACCCAAGGTGATGAAGTAAGGAATAATAGCCACGATGTCGATTGTGTTCATGATATTCTTGAAGAAGGCGGGCTTGCTTGGGCACGCGAGAAACCTCACGAGCAATTCAAAAGAGAACCAGATTATACAAAGGGTCTCCACAATAAAGAAGGGGTCTGTGAATGGATTGGGCTTCTTTGAACTAGCAGTTCCATTGAATGCGAGGTGCTCCTCGTGCATTTTCCCGTCCTCCCTAAACTCTGGTAAAGTCTCCAAGCAAAAGATGACAATTGATATCAAAATGACGAGCACCGAGACGATTGCGATGCCCCTCGCGGGTCCAGAGCTCTCGGGGTACTCAAACAAAAGCCATACCTGTCTCTGAAACTCGTTTTCGGGCAAAGGTCGCTCTTCCTCCTTGATGAAACCCTCGTCCTCCTTAAAATTCTCAATGACTTCTTCTCCTAACTCGTAGAATTTGATCTCCTCTATAAAGATGTCCACAGGAACATTGACGGGTCTCCTCAGCCTGCCTCCAGACTGATAATAGTAGAGAATTGCATCAAAGCTCGGTCGGTTCCTGTCAAAGAAGTACTCGTTCCTCAGAGGGTCGAAGAAGCGCATTCTTTTCCTGGGGTCACCGAGTAAGGTGGCAGGGAACTGCGCCAGTGTTTTTAGTTGGGTCTCGAAGCGCAACCCGGAGATGTTGATAACCACCCGCTCGCAGCACTCCTGGTCTGCCCGTTCAGGGTCGTAAACATCTTGGGACAGGTCTGCCAATGCCACAGTCTCGTCGAGGTTCTCCCCGGGCACCACAGTCATGTTTGTCCCCTCAAAAGGGCGAGTCTTTTTCGCGCCCCGCTTCTCGCGCTGTTCGTGGAAGATAGTCAGAGCACTTGTAGAGCGGCGCGTGTCGCGTCACTTCGCGCGCATTTTCCTCACGGAGGTTTCTCTACATTCCCTCCCCAAGCTGAGGCTGGCAGTCTGGTCGATTGGCTGTCACATTCACAGCATTTTAAGCAGCAATGCCCTCCCTCACTCTCTCGCTTTCTCCAAGCGCTATGGCAAGCCGTTGTAACATTTATTCCTTTAAACAACAAACTAAATGTTACAGGTGATTTTTCATGAGTCTAATATTCTAATATTGTAGTATTCTAAGTATTCCAATTAAGATTATGTAGTTTTCAATTTCACTAGTAGCTAACTATTCCAGATGTGGATTAATGAATATCCACTTAAGTTGACTTAGAAATGTGTTACAATGAATAAATAAATAAATATCCCTTAAAAAAAATGATTGCTCCAAACACTTAAGGCTCTTTTTTTTAGGCATTTATGTCATTTAAGTGCCATGTGTTCATTATTATGTTGTTGTATAATTACCAGATATGCACATGAAAATGATCTAGTTGGTAAGGGTTAACAGTACATTCTCTTAATTGTAAACACAAATAGACACAATTATAAAACTGGGTAAACTAGGGTTGCCACCCGTCCCTTAAAATACAGAATTGTCCCGTATTTAAAGGTAAAATGATGCGTACAGTATCAAATCAATACGGTACTCGATTTGTCCAGTATTTTACAAAGGCCAACACATATTTGAATAAACAAATAAGTATTTTTGCACTGTTTATAATACTAATAGCAATTACAATGAAATCAGTTTCATAAGAAGTATTAGAGAAGCTCATTTGCTCGTGATTGCATTTTGGCTCTTTGTTTCCATAGCGACGGAGTCTCCAGAATGTGCGCCTTTAAAGCCCTTTCATGCGACCTCAGCATGCGCTAAACCTGCGTGGTTTAAAACAGCTCAGGTCCGCCCTTTGAAGGCTCTCCAGATGTAGGGCTGAATGGGAAAGTTATCAATGGCTCTGTCCAGTGATGAACGCGCGCTGTTTGCAGAGAAGCATTTCAGTTGCTCACAGTGGACTGTCTGACTTAAAGTTCACCCAAAAATGAAAATTCTGATAGTTCTAAACCTTCATTTCTTTCCTGTTGAACATAAAAGAAGATAAAAATGTAACCAAAAGTTTCTGGTCCCCAATTCTGTATTTTTTCTCTCTATAGAAGTTATAATTTACCCAGGTTCAACAGAAGAAAGTTCTAAACCTGCATACATTTCTTTCTTCTGTTGAACATAAAAGAAGATACTTTGAAGAATGTGGGTAACCAAACAGTTTCTGGTCCCCAATGACTCTGATAGTATTTTTTCTCTACTATAGAAGTTACTGAGGACCAGCAGCTGTTCAGTTACCCACATTCTTCAAAGTATCTTCTTTTGTGTTCAACAGAAGAAAGAACTTTATGCAGGTTTATAAAAACCTGGGTAAATTATGACAGAATTTAAATTTTTGGGTGAACCATACCTTTAAAGTGACAGACATCTGTGCTTCTAAAGGTATAGGCCTATTGTTTTATTAAAATCGGGATAGTCTGTTAATATAAATTCCTACACCAAGTGTCATTGGCGAAAAACAGTTATTTCATCATGATTTGTTCGTTGGGATGATTTATTTTCATTGCTCATATTTATAAGGTTTACCGTATTTGTATATTAATAAACATATGTCATTAGCAAGATGGTGGCGCGTGTGTGTGCAGTGATAGAGTTTCCAGTGTTTGTTAGAGTTTGCAGTGAGAAAAATTTCATTGTTTTTTACAATATATAATAACAATAAAGATTAACGGTTTTCATTGTTTCTTGCACTATACAATGACAATAAAGACTTTCTGTTCTTCATATGTACTCACATAAAACTTATGTATTTTTATTAACTTTTATTAACAATAATACACCTCGTAAAAAAAAACTACATACATATAGGCATGACATGATGGATATAATTATTATATTGAATTAAATGGATCGCGGGTATAGGACAGCGCAATCGACGCGCTTTGTGTTTGAGCCCGGCGTGACGTGTCAGTGAGGTAATGAAGCTTCATTTACACAGGTCACGTGACAGCCTCATTTCAAGCAATGCTCCGGAACACTGTTTCGAAACACTAGTGTGTCGAATACTCGAGACGTGTGTCGACACTAGGGCCGTTTCTCAAACGGAAGGCTGCATCCTCCGTAGGTCACATTTGTAGGCTGCATACGTCATCAAGCTTGGTTTATTTCAGTTAACTGAGCATTACATTTGCGAGTCTTTTCGGTTGAAAAGTGCATTGGACAGACAAGCTTATTGGTAGAGCGATCTGGATCTGTGGTTTGTCTCATTTTATAAATCAAATTACATCACTGAGAAAATGGATGTTAAATGACTACAAAAGCACAGCACAAAACCGTCCAGTGCCAAAAGTTGCAATAATGGTAATCAGTATTCAATTCACTTACATTTATGTATGATGCACCGTTTACTATTTGATGAAACTAACATAGTTAATGAAGCCCAAGTGCCACCTACAGGCCTATTATGTGAAGTGTAGGCTGGCGAAATGGTGACATGAAAGGATTTTATTATATTACCATTTTGATAATTATGCAGCATTATGAAAGTGTCTTATGCTCATCAAGCCTGCGTTTATTTGATCAAAAATACAGAAAAACTATAATATTGTGAAATATTATTAGAATTTAAATGAACGTTTATCTATTTTAATATACTTTAAAATATAATTTATTTCTGTGATGCAAAGCTGCATTTTCAGCATCATTACTCCAGTCTTCAGTGCACGATCCTTCAGAAATCATTCTAATATGCTGATTTATTAGCAATATTGGAAACAGTTGTGCTGCTTATTTTAATTTTTATTTATTCATACATTTATTTATTATTATTATTAGATTTTTTTGGAACCCGTGATACTTTTTTTGGGGTTGAGAGAAAAAAAAAAGACAAAAATTGAGAGAGAGAAAAAAAATAAATAAAAAAGAAAAAGAACAAAAAATTGAAAAAAAAAAAAAATTGAAAAAAATTGAGAGGAAAAAAAAGACAAAAATTGAGAGAGAGAAAAAAAATGAAAGAAATTGAGAGAAAAAAAAAAGACAAAAATTGAGAGAGAAAAAAAGAAAAAAAAATGAAAAAAAAAAAATTGAGAAAAAAAAAAGCAAAAATTGAGAGAGAGAAAAAAATGAAAGAAATTGAGAGAAAAAAAAAAGACAAAAATTGAGAGAAAAAAAAAAGACAAAAATTGAGAGAGAAAAAAAAATGATGCATGTCTTGTCATTTCCATCCATGTATTTTGAATCTCTACTTCTCTACTTTTCATTTTTTTTTCAATCTGTTTCTATCAATTTAGCAAATCTTTGCTGAATGAAAACTAATTTCTTTCAAAAAAACAACAAAAACAAATACTGACCTCAAGCTTTTCAACATATATTGTTACAAAAGTTATATTTTAAATAAATGCTGTGCTTTTTTAAAAACTTTTTATTAATCAAAGAATCCCGAAAAAAGTATCACAGGATTCTAACATTGATAATAAATCAGAATTGCATAAAATGTATTTTAAAGTATATAAAAAATGTGATCAAATAAAGTGTTTTTCTACCAAGGGGACAGGACAACTGCACCGCATAAAAGGGACGATGGACGGGGCCATGTACCGTCAGGGCCAGGGCATTGAAAATGGGTCGTGGATGGGTATTCCATCATGACAATGACCCAAAACACACGGCCAAGGCAACAAAGGAGTAGCTCAAGAAGAAGCAAATTAAGGTCCTGGAGTGGCCTAGCCAGTCTCCAGACCTTAATCCCATAGAAAATCTGTGGAGGGATCTGAAGGTTCGAGTTGCCAAACGTCAGCCTCGAAACCTTAAAGGAACACTCCACTTTTTTGGAAATAGGCTCATTTTCCATCTCCCCAAGAGTTAAGCAGGCGCAATGATATTACGCAGCGCCTGAAAGTAGTCCCCAGCTATATCATAACTAGTTACTTAGCTGGGGACTACTCTCAAGCGCTGCGTAATATCATTGCGCCTGCTGCACCCATGGTACGGCAGCAAAGTTCCTTGATTATTACGCCAGAATGAGAGTATAGTTCCTAGCCATATCGGCCTAGAAAATCACAACTTTTCAGTTTCCGTCGGTCTTAGTACACGATGTAACTACAGAAGAGTCAAGTTTTAAATAGGAAAAATATCAAAACTCTTTGGTCATTTTTGAGCGAGATGCTAATGGTCTAATTAGATTCAATGATCTATGCTAATGCTAAGCTAAAAGTGCTACCGCCAGACCCGGAGATCGGCTGAATGGATTCGAAAACGGTAAAACTCAACTGTTTAACTCTTGGGGAGATGGAAAATGAGCCTATTTCCAAAAAAAGTGGAGTGTTCCTTTAATGACTTGGAGAGGATCTGCAAAGAGGAGTGGGACAAAATCCCTCCTGAGATGGAGGCCTGGTGGCCAACTACAAGAAACGTCTGACCTCTGTGATTGCCAACAAGGGTTTTGCCACCAAGTACTGTCATATTTTGCAAAGGGGTCAAATACTTATATCACTCATTAAAATGCAAATCAATTTATAACTTTTTTGAAATGCGTTTTTGTGGATTTTTTTGTTGTTATTCTGTCTCTCACTGTTCAAATAAACCTACCATTAAAATTATAGACTGATCATTTCTTTGTCAGTGGGCAAACGTACAAAATCAGCAGGGGATCAAATATTTTTTTCCCTCACTGTATTATTTACAGAATCACAAAGAAGCAATTACATTTTTGCATTTTCAAAAGAAACTGAGTGGTGCTTGACTGGACAATAAATGTAGGCAAAGTGTAGTAACATAAAAAGAGAAACATTTCATTTAATGGCTAAATGAAAAAACAGCTTGCCATAGAGGGTGTTTATGAATGTACACATTTGGAATTATTATGGGAATGCACATCCAAATCCAGCTGATGTTTACGAATAATATTGTTTGCACAGCTTAAACAAACCATTCTTTGTGTAATCTTTGGTGGCAACAATTAGTTGCTTTGAAGTTAGTTTGTAATTTAATTGGTATTTTATTGATTTACAAAGTTATGGAGCACAAAGCACAATGTCTCTCTACATTTCAGATTCTTCTCATTCCAGGTTAGATTGTGCTTCATTTTAAAGGGTATTTGTTGCACTCATCTTATGATGTCATTGTTGAAATACTCCAAACTATAAAACACTTGCAGCGAAGTGTCTGAAAAGCTCTAAAATGCTTCAACAGAACATTCAGTGGTGGGTGGAGTTGTGGGCCAAGTTGAAAAGAATCACGTGGAGACCCAAAATAGAAATAGATTTATTTTCCCATGGAGTAAATCCGGGAGCAGCACATGGGGAGAAAAAACTACACAAGGGTCATACCCTTTGTTAAAAAGACATTTGCATAGTTCATAGATTTTCAAGACAGATTCATGTTTGAGTGACACTGCAGGTTATTCAAATTGTTTTAAAACAGACAGAAATTTGTATTTCAGTTATATTAGGCAAACATGTTGACATTTTAGAAAAAGGTGAAAGTAGAAAAGAATAAAATCATCCCTCATTCCTCCTTTTCCCCATACATGACAGTGTTTTATTTCCCCTTCCAGTAATGACCTTGTATCATGCTTCCTAATATGTGCTAGGTACTGCATCAGAAACATCACAGACAATCAAACAAAAAATTACAAAAAAAGTCATTTTTCGCTTTAGATTTTTTCATCAAGTTCATCGGTAATTAACTCTGTTATTCAAACCTTGCTGTATAACAGATGTCTCCATTCATC
This sequence comes from Schizothorax lantsangensis, assembly GCA_027422415.1. Lineage (NCBI taxonomy): Eukaryota > Metazoa > Chordata > Actinopteri > Cypriniformes > Cyprinidae > Schizothorax > Schizothorax lantsangensis. Next base: position 7,690,399 of record CM049849.1, read on the forward strand.
TCAATGACCTAATGTTTAATTAGACTCAGTGAATGAGTGTGTTAATGACCTTCACGCTCTTAACTAGTTTGACTAGTTGAATTGGTTTATAACATCATAGCATTCATTTCCGATCTTGAAAAACATCTGGATGTGACGCCTATAAGCTGTTTTCATTTACCCTTTTTTCTTTATTTATCATAATTAAAGATTGAAATATCAGAGGAATGGCAGTTCTGTGGTTTTATTGACCCTTTGATATTTTCATATTTTGCTTTTCCACCAATTTGTTTTTTAACGAAATCAGTTCCTACCATATTTATCACATTATTGTGAGCCCCTTTGAACCGGCAATTATTACTCAAGAACGCAGCTCACACACTCACACACACACACACACACACACACACACAGCTCAGGTATCCAGCATCCTGCGGACTCTATCAAGGTGACTTCCGCTCCATCAGTGAGCGACTGCTGCAGTGATTCATGCGTCTTTGAGAGGACATGTTTTTATGCTGCTGTGGAACAGATGAGAAGAAGGTTTTCCTAGACTGTCATTTTGTCCAGGGATGCATTAAGGAAATGCACAGGTCACTGCTGGTGTCCTGGAAGATTAAATTTACAGGCTCCGCCTGTATAACATAAGAGCTACTGATTGGCTGAAAAATGAGGAAGGGTGTCATTCATTGTGTGTCATTCATTCATTGTCAGAGTGTGTGTGGGACATAAAGCATCACTTTAATGTAAGGCATTCATACAGTATATCTTTATCTTTACATTTAGAAACATGGAACATACCAAATGTATTGTCAGACATGAAGATGATATTAAGTTAAAATCTCTTTATTTATAAATGGCAAAGTTTATATATTTTAGATAATTTAACTTTTCACTGTTGTTTTTCACTATTTTGAATAACTTTTTTAACTTAAGATAATTTCAGTGATCTTGTGGTGTGACAAATTATTTTTAGGTATAAAAACTCAAGTACAAATACTGAATGCAGTTCATCAAGTAATATGAGCTTGGATCACGTGACCCTTCGGCTTCGATGCACGCGTAGTCTTTCGCTCTGCTGACTTTGTCAAATATTTTATTATCCTGTCAGTAAATTTCGAACCATTTTGCATCGGACTCATCATGAGTGTTTCAACAGTCAAAGGCGATCGGAAAAGAGAGATTGGGCAATCGCCAATAAAGAAAAAATTCAGGGATGCCACCATCTCCAGAGAGGATATAGACGAGGCTATTGCTAATGGTATCAAGCTTGCATTTAAAAAACAACAAAGCACTTTGGATTCGGTTGTGACTTCGGCAGTGAGAGATGCTGTGGACTCTGTGCTGATTCCAGCATTACGTAAACTACGTGAGGACATACCAGCGACTAACAATTCTGTTGGAGAGCTAAGAGAGGAGTTTGAGGCCATAGCTACTGCAGCGAAGCAGACACGTGACCGCGTTGATTCTGTTCGGGCAGATACACGTGAGGACAGGAATGCAGTCACGGATTTAAGAAATCAGCTGGAGCGACTCACCGAGAAGATGACGGATATGGAGGATAAAAGCAGGAGAAATAACGTACGGCTTGTGGGGTTACCAGAGGGGATGGAGGGATCCGATGTGGCTGGTTTCCTCAGAGTTAATCTTTCCAGGTGGATTCCTTCCCTGAAAGGTCGTGACATCGAGATTGACCGGGCACACCGCGTATATGATGGAAGGAAAAACTCCGATCGGCCTCGTACTCTCATCTTCCGTGTGCTGAGATGGCATGACAGATTGGAGATTCTGAAAGGTGCTCGGCAGGCTTATCCGGTGAAATGCACACAGGACAATGTCACGCTACTATTTTTTCCTGACTTTAGTCCAGTTACAGCCGCCAAGAGAAAAAGCTTGGTTCCGGTTTTGAGGTCGATGACGGCGCTTGGTCTCCAGCCCTTCCTCGCTTATCCTGCGGTAATTAAACTACGGCACGGGGGTGAACAGAGATGCTTCAATTCTCTTCGGAAAGCGGAGGATTTTGTCGGCTCCCTGTCACAGAGTGGGACATTTGCTGCGGCCGTCCTTTCTTTGACCTGACGGGAGGGGCTTGGTGGTCGATATGGAGGAGATGGTGGCGGGAGGGATATGAATGATTACTAGATCCCTTTCTCTCTTTTTTCTTCTTTCCTCTCTCCTTCTGGGATAGTATTTATATTTTATTCGATACAATTGTCCCCTTGCTGGTAAGACTAACTTTTTTCTTTCTTTTTTTTTCTGGAGGGGACTAATGGAGAGTAGGTTTCATTACAATAATGTTTTGGTTATGTGAGCCTTTTGGGAGGCTCGTTGTGGGCTGAAGTGGATCGGTCACGGATCATCACAAGTTTTTGTTGCTCAATCAGACCTATGTTCTCGGTAACGTGCGGCCTGAATTGTTTTTTTTGTCTATAGTTGTTGGTCATCTCTGTCTGTGTTGCTTTTATTTTCTACAACAGATATTCATGCTTTTATTTACCTTACCTTTTTTTTTTTTTTTTTTTTTTATAAGGGTTTTTTTCATCTAGGTGTTTTGATATCTATAACGCACACTAGCGTTTACATGTCATTTACAGAATGGGAGTGCGTTTGCTTTTCTTCATTTGTTGAATGCAATTTTGAGATTATGAACATTTAATGTATACTCTAAATATTTTATTACTGAACGTGACAGGCTTAAATTCTGCTGTTAAACGAACCTGTGTGTTAGAATATTTACACCGTAAATCTATTTCTGGTGCCCTGATATGTAACACTGTGTCATCGGGTATTTTTCTTCATGTGTTTTGGGAGTGTCCTGTGGTCATGGATCTGTGGACGCATGTAGAACTGGTTTTGTCTTCCTCACTGCGGACTGATTGCTTTTCTGATACAAGTGTGTGTCTTCTTGAAACTTAATGCAAAGGAGAAGGCTGTTTGCTGGTTTTGCAGCTGCGAGGAGGACGATGATGTAGAACTGATGTGAGCCGCACGTGTGTGGAGAGGCATATTGGGTTACATATTATTATTATTATTATTACTTTATTTCTATTTTTTAATTATTATTTTTTTTCTGGCATGTGTGATTATATAAAGGAACGACCTGTTTTGTTGTTGCTTTTTCCCTCCCTCTCTCTCTCCCCTTTGATTGGACCTTTGGAACGTGGAGTGTGTGTCTGTTGTTTTGTTTTGTTTGTTTTGAGTTGATGTTATGATGTTATGTTGTGTGTGAAAAAATAAAATAAAAAATGTTGATAACAAAAAAGTAATATGAGCTTGTGAATATGGCATGCACAATAATTATGTAACATTTATTTATAAAAAATGCTGTTTAAAAAAAGATTTTATGCACGTCATTGAATGTCACATGCAGGACATTGCAGCTATTTTGACACAGTGGATTGCTAAAAATCTTTTTCCATGGTGTGGAAATTTTACAAATGTAATTAATAGTAGGAGGTAAAACTATGAAAGCCTGTTTCTACTTCAGCATTTAAAATATAAAACATTAAAGGTGGAGTAAGCGATTTCTGGAAGCCAATGTTGATATTAGAAAAACAAACACGCCCCTACCCCAAAAGGGTCTCGCCCCTATTTTGATAGCTCCGCCCCACACATACATAGCCTACGTAACCCAGGCAACGATTAGTTCTGTGAAACAAAGCAAAACCAATGTTACACCATGTCTACACCGGAAGCGAGCATCGCGAAAAAATACTATAGAAGTCATTATAATCAGTGATGCTGTCTACACTGGATGCTGCGTGGTTCAACACGACAAATCGTCAAATCCCCGACAGTAAACTGCTGCCGCGTTCTATTTATGACGTGCTGACACAAATTTCAAATGATTTTCAATGGTCGCTTTATCGCGTCCAGGCAGACTTTAGCTGTTGCGGCGCGCCGCGTCTGGTGTAGACACGGTGTTACTCACCTATCGAGTAGAACCAAAGCTACCTCGGCGTCCGATCGCAGGCCTTCCGCTCCTTGAGTTCTCTCCAGCGCTGGAAAGCTGATCCGACATTTACACGGTCCTACTTCTTTGCCTTATCATTCCGCAGACGTTTTCCTCTTTTGTTTTTTATCCGCCATCTCTATCTTTCTGCTGCTCTGCTCGGCTGTTCACTGAACGCTCTCTCCTCCACATCACGAGTAGACACGCCCCTTACTGCTGATTGGCTACAAGTTTGTTTTGTTACTCGGCCCCGACTCAGTTTTCTAAAGCGTTTTTGAAAAAAAATTTGGAACTTTTTTCTCAATAGCAGCTTTATCGTAATTGTGACATTATTTCATGCAATTAACAATTTGTTTTCTCACAATTGCAACTTTAGTTCTCATAACTGTGTCTTTATTTCCTGTAATTGTGACTTCTTAACTCATCAGACGTCAGAAAGAGCTTTATTGCCAAGTATGTTTGCACATACAATGAATTTGTTTTAGTGTCACAAGCTTCCAGTAAACAGAGACAACAACAACACAGAGATAATAAAAATAAGATGTGAATAAAATACACATATATAAATATAAATAAACCACAAAAAAAATTATAAGTTGTATGTACAGGTGTGCTATAGATAAAATAGAATAGGAATAGAATTAAAAAAAAGAGTTGTAGGGATGTACTAGGATGTATGGTGATAAATAAGTATAAGGTTATTGCGCATACTTTTATTGCACAATGGGAGAACATTTTACTGTTCATGAGGTAGATTGCCTGGGAAAAGAAACTGTTCTTGTGCCTGGCTGTCCTGGTATTCGGTGCTCTGTAGCGCCAACCAGATGGTAAAAGTTCAAAAAGGAGATGACTTGGATGTGAGGGATCCAAAGTGATTTTCTGAGCCCTTTTCCTCACTCTGGATGTATACAGTTCTTGGAGGGTGGGCAGGGGAGCACCAATAATCCTTTCAGCAGTCCGAATCATTCTCTGTAGTCTTCTGATGTCTGATTTTGTAGCAGAACCAACTGCAAACTTCAGGAGCTTGACAGAGGGGTCTTTAGAGGTGCAGTCCTTGGTGTACAGGGAGAAGAGCAGTGGGGAGAGGACACAACCCTGAGGGGCGCCAGCTGGTGGTGTGGCTGTTGGATGTGAATTTACCAATTCTCACTAGCTGTTGCCTGAAAGAAAGCTGGTGATAGAGCTAGGAACAGAGAGCTGGGTTAGTTTGGTCTAAAGGAGTGTTGGGATGATGGTGTTGAAAGCAGAGCTAAAGTCCACAAACAAGATCCTCACATAAGTCCCTGTTTTGTCCAGATGTTGCAGGATGAAGTGTAGACTTTGACTCATGACTTTGACTTTGACTCATGACTTAGACTTTGACTCATGACTTTGTCTTGACTTAATTTCTTATTTTAAACCGTATTTCACCATTGCCTGATGTATTTATTGTTATACCGATGATGAAATATTTCTATCCATAGTATGATATGTTTCTGTTTCATATGTATCACATGCTTCATGACAGTTCAATACACAGAAAAAAATGAAAACACAATTTCAACAGATAAAGAGAACTGCCCATATTATACATTTGGAGCCATAATTAGTGTTCTCTTTGCCTTAAACAGCAAATGACTGGAAATCCACATATTTGCTGTGACATTCTACATCCAAACACAGTTGAGGGCAATGATGTCTGAAGGTCTTATGAATGTTTCATTAAACAGTAGATGATCAGTTCATTAGGTCACATGTAACAACAGAAAATAAGAGTCACTTGTAACTGTGGAATGGACCTATACATGATGTAGAGACTATTTATAAACAGTATGCACAAGTGAAGCAGTCTGCATTACAGCTGCGTACATCTCGACTTACTAACTTTGAAGAAATATGCTTAAAAGCAGTGAGGTTGTTGTTAGTGTGACATATTATTGCTGTCATTGCACAGTCATTATATTTACACAAGATGTAGTTGGCAAAATGCTTGTTTGATTTTCAAATACACAAAGTATACATACAGTGTCATTGTAATACACTTTAATCCAGCAATAGTCTAGTCACAATGAAAGCATGTTTGAAATCTAAAGGCTGGAATGCGCTACACTTTGCATTTTTGCCCGGATCTGTAGTGTGAAGGAGTTGACTCTAGTTGCCAAAAATCAGAACCATGCTGCAGATTTTGAGCAATCGAAGTTGGCGGTTTTGACAGAAAATCGTGCGGTGCATGATGTGTACAGTTTACAGTGTTTTAGTTTTAAACTAGGATTAAATGGATTCCACTGATATGAATGTTCGATCTTTTGAGGTGATTTTAGAACACACATCAAAGCAATTAGCTGCTGCCCAGTGTTTTTTCGGCACTCATTTGCGTAAATTCAGATTTTGAAGCCTCTTGCTCTTCTATCAGTCTACTTTTCCACATCCTCCTTTTTACAAATACGATTATTTGACCTAATGAGCTGCTTGCAGCCTCTCTTAATGACTTCCATCAGCTCAAAGTCATTTAATTAGTGTGTAATTATCTTTTGCTACCTCACAGGAATTTGAACGTAGCTAACTTTGACAGCAGTTTGAAAAGTTCTACTTATTGAAAATGACATTTATGGAAAGGCCAAATCAACATTTTCTGTTTCTTGTCATTTTTGCACTGTTTTCCTCATAATGAGAAATCTGTGTCTTATTATTATAGTTATTAGTCGCATACAAACCTGTCTTTTGATGAAGGTAAAGTGTCATTTCTGTGCCACTAGTTTACTCTAACAGTTTCAAAATAAGACATAGTCTCATTGTCTCATTCAGAGATATAAAGTATAAGGATACAGAACAATTATAAGGAAATAAGTGAAAGAAGTGATCTTTTGTGTCAAAAAGAGCTATACTAAAAAGCATAAAGATGACAGCTCGAATGATCATTACTGAAAAATCTGGTTTCTAAAAGTAATGCCAAGCACTGGCTAATGCACATATAATGCTCATGTTAACTTTGATTTCCACCTCAGTAGTGAAATGGATTCACTTCAGCGCAATTGTGTGCTATTAACCCACTTATTACATCTTGTTGAATAACAGAACACAATGCATTGACCTTACAAAGCATTACTTGACTTGATATTCATCATTGTTAAGCACTTTGGGCTCTATTTGATCTTGATTTTGCCTGTTTGATGTATATATGTTTGTTAGAGTTCTGGCTCTCAGTGGTGGCTGAGCCTGTAGCGCTACAGCAAACAGTGTTTCATGAAAGAGAAGCTCATATTTTTAGTGTGTGACTGCCTTTACATAACTACGAATAATAATAATAGTGCCATTGATCGTGTCTCTACCACAACAAAATAGACTGGGATTTCTGTGGATCTTTTGTAATGACATTAATTGTCTGCATTTCACTGTGTATCAAACATTTAAACCTAGTTTTACAGTCATGGCAGCCAACACAACTTTAACTTTAACTATGGTCTTATATTAAAATCATTGATTCTACTCATGTGGACAGTGATTTTGAGATCACAGATGTTGTTTCCTGTATTTATACATGTACATAAACAGTACTGACAGTTTTTTTTAATGAGCTTGAACAGTAATGACAAAGCAGTATCGATCAGTTATGTAAAATTGCTGGTCTATTTTAGGTCTCTATTCATGCAACCTTATAATCCATTAATAATCCAATCAGATTCTGAATAGTCTGACAGAAAAGCATTCGTGTAAACACTTCAGTCGATCCGACTGAGCTTGATTTGAATGAAATTGGTGTAGATCTTAAATAATCCTTCAAACAGAAATTAATAATAGACACATAAACCTTTGAATTAGATATTTTTCATTTGGACTGTAAAATGTCTTGTGCGTATGCGCTATGTGCTTGTGTTTATTTACATCTTGTGTTATAAATAAGCTGTCAGGTGAAAAGAACTGTGTGCGACTGTTCTGATAATACATAAGAAATACATAAGAAAAAAAAACTTTGCAGCTGTATTTTTAGCAGTCAACAAGACTTCTGTTGACAATCTTGTTGTGGCTTTGTGCTTTAAAACATGCCAGTCACACTAAGGACATCCCTACTACAGATGGACAAACAAGGATCAACATGAACTGACTCCAAAACAGAACTCCAAAACCACTTAAAAAAGACAATCTGAGCTATGGTTGCTTGTAATACAAAACTCTGCCTGTAACCTTGGTAACAGTACTGGTTCCTGCATCTAAGCATTGAGGTGACTGTCCTGTCGGATTTTACATGGAAATTAATTTTGCAATGAACATTCAATTCAATTCAATTCAATTCATGATGGCCTCAGTCCATTCAATAAAATAAATATTTCTCCCAAAATTTACATTCTGTCTTCATTTACTGACCTTAATGTCATTAAAAATTTGTCTGTATGTATGCCTTTTTCGAAGTGTCTATTTACACTAAGTGCAAATAGCCCGCCTTATTGGCAGAGGTAACGTGTGGTTGGGCTAAACAACATTACAAAAGACGGCCATAAAATCAACGGATTCGGTGCTGTAGATGATAAAGTATCGGTTTGGGTTAGGGTAGGTGTTAGTGCTTTATTGTCCCAATAAAGCAGCATCCATTTAATAATTCTAATTAAAATGATAATTTACACTTAATACATTATTATTGCATGCTGTTTCATAGTGTACTACAATACCGAGGTGCAGATATTTGCCACTATTTGCAATTAGTATAAACATACACTATTTTTACATAGTGTAAATAGAATATCACTATTTGCACTGATTGTAAATAGCATATCGCTAAGAAAATACTGCTATTTTCACTTAGTCTAAATAGAATCCATTGCTATTTGCACTTAGTGAAAATAGCATCTATCACTAAGAAAATATGCTTTTTTGTGCAGTGCAAAACATCAAAAAAATGTAATCATTCTTCATGCAACTTTTTTTTCCATTCATACTGTAAAGTTCATAATTACCATGACTGTCCAGCTCCAAAGCTGTCAAAGGACCCAAAAAAGCATCAAAATGTAGTCTAAAGTAGTCTGTAGTCATCTGAAGTCATATAAAAACTTTTTGTATTGATCAGTTTTCTGAGGCCACTTGCTGACATGCCATTCTTTTTCATCCTTTTCAGTGAATAACAACTTAAATTATTATTTCTTAACACAAACCTATTGTATGACTTCAGGATAGACAGTATTTTTATTATATGTTTATGGCATATTTGTTGTCCTTTTAAAAGCCATGGTCGCTATAAACTTTGTATTAAAAAAGACCTGCATGAAGATTCTTCAAATCATACTACTAATGACAAATCTATTTTTTGAGTCAACTATCCCTTTTAATTAAAGAAAAACAAGAGCATAAATGACACTGACAAAAGAAGAAATGGAGGTCTTCTGAAAGCTCTGAGGTAAACAAGGAGTTCCCTGACTTCCTTCCTTCAGTCTATTTTATGATCAACAGATCAGATTTAGGTCAGAGCAAAGGTTGCAACATGAGACTGTAGGATATCTGTGCTAGCATCTGGTGGGATATACCACAGCCAAACCTCCTTGGGTGTTTCACGCACGACACTCCTGTGGAGGGGAGCTGTGGAGCAAATTTACATGAGACAGATACAGTTCATACTGTAACTCACTGTCAGCCACCACTGTCAGCATTTGCAGGCCTCAATGAGAAATTAATTGTTGGAGACAAGCAGTACAACAAATTCAACATGGCAATTGAACAAAATGGAGACAGAAACAACATAAGCCAGCAAGCACACATACACCCAAACAACACATCCTAAAACAATGCTTTGATTATTCTTCAAATGTAAACAAACCCTCTAAGGAGGAAGCTGCGGTGTTTGAGTTTTGGTATATTCCTCTTCAACCTGTGTTTATCTTGATTAAGTTAGTTATTCATAAGGCTACTTGAAAACCAAATAGTACTGTTCATCTTTTATCTTATCTAATTTTATTCGCAAATTTCTTATCAGTAGACCAGGATGTTTCATGTGTACCTTTGTTCTTTGTAAAGATATTTACTGCACTGTAGTCATTAAAACAGTTTTTATGTTCCAGGGACAGCTAACATATAATCTATGCAAAGATGCTAATTATGCAAACCTTCAGGAAATAATAACCTTGCAGGACATTTACAGAAAACAGGGCAACTCTGAGACATCTGTTCAGTTAGAGAATGAATTGCCATTATAAGTCAAAAGAATACCAACATATACTTTGTACACTATTAACAGAGCATTTGAACTGACATTAATTCGTTTTTATATATATATATATATGTATTAATTTAATTGTATATATATATATATATATATATATATATACATCCACAACTCCTCCATCCCCAACTCCTCTTTTGCCACAGTCAGTACTTGGCTATCTGATATTCCTTGTTGAATCAGTCTCCTTTTATCTTGAATAATGTTACACTTAAATATCATTAAGTGCATTAATGATATCTGCTTTGTTCTGTTCTGTTTTTGACGATAGTGGTCCTGACAGAAATTAATTTGTTAGTATTACTTAGTATTACTGTAGTAGTGTCTCTCAGTACTCTCCCTGCTATTGCTGCATGTATACATCCCTGTGAACTGTTGCTGCTAATGTGTGATTGTTAATACTGGTGAATGTGGGATCTACAATCAGAACATTCTAGAATCAGAACACCATCTCCGCTATAAGGCAATAAGATGTGTTTTGGAGCATGTATTGTATGTTTTGGAGGTTCAGTCCAAAATCTTCAGTGGTTTGGTGTTTAGCTGTGATGGTTATATTTGTTTGTTTTTAAAGCAGTGGGCATCAAGGTGGGCACAATCATACTGGCATCTGTCTAAATTAGGTTCTTTTGATTGTGTGCCAAAAGACCATTCTGATTGGACACAACTTTTGACATCAACAACAGATACAAGACATGTTTCCTATCCTTGAAAAATAAAAATATATTGTTTGTTAAAAACAAAAGAAACCAGTGTTTTCACAATGTTTGTATCCATTAATGGTTCTAAGAAGTACAAAATATGCACTGTACGAAAATACTAATTTTCCTGCTTTCCTTCAGAACTTTTCAAGTGGCACACACAATGTTGTGTAAAATTAAGAATAAAAGAAGCGGTTCCCTTTGTTTGAATATTCTGACTTGGATATATGTATCTGTATCCTTAAAGTCATCTCTGAATAGCACTGCTACTGAATCTACAAAGGGAAACATGCAGCACCACTCATGTATTCAATTATAGTATAAATGATTTATATATGTCAGTTCTTTTTAATGAAACAAAAACATACAGCATGACCTGTGTAATCCAGTTACAGAACAAATTACTCAAATGAACTGGCTCTTTTTGTGAATCGAAAATACTTTGAAATATATTGATGGAAATGCTAAGGAACCAGAATCATTATAGGCAGTCATGTAGTCAGCATACACTGTATGCTTACTTTTTTCCCAGGGGTGCTTGAGCATACCAGCTTGTAAGGATTAATATTTGTGTATACCTTCAGTATACCCACTTGTTTTGAGATTCTTTTTATGCAATTGATGCATTATCACTTCTATAACTCTACCTTTCCTCACCCCTGGCAATCTCTGACAGTCATCGTCGTCATTAACTGAAGGAAGACATGGCAGTGAGTGGAGAAACTTTCAGGCTAAAGCAATGTCAAGAGGGATGAATAAAATAAAAAAAATTAAGGAAAAGCACATGTGAGGCAATAATGTGACCATGTGGGAGTGGAGTCAGGGACTGGGGTAGTAAACCACGTTTTTTTCTTTAGAACTACATGACTGTGTAAGAGGAATATAAGCCAGAATTGTTCAAATCTTATCTAAAGTTGTTTATTACAAATGAGTAATCCAGTTGTTATCAGGAACCCTGATAACAGTAGAAGACTCCACAAGTAGAAGACTCCACAACGACTCTTCAGTAACTGAGGCAAATGATCTGGTGATTATTAACCCAAGGGACACGGATATTTTTGTTAGTGCAAACTTTGCGGGACTGCTTCAAAGACAGTCGTTTTATAGATGAGCTTGATTTCCTGGTCAACACAGAGACCTTGGTCTGCACAAATAGTTCCACACCTCTTTGAATTAATGGTGGAAATGGAAATCAGCCCTTGAATCTTTGACAGGAGACATGCAGGACTTTGCAAGTCACATTGAAGAGAACATTGACAAGTCTTGATTACAGAATATTGACTGAAGCTCTGAGTGGGCAAGAGAAAATGCTTTGAGTCTGTCTCGGCTGCACACAGGTGCCTAGAGGAGACATCTTCTTTTGCTTTTATCTCTCATTTTGATTCTCCTCGGCTTTCACTCGTCCTTGGTTTGTCTTCTCTATCAGGATGTGGGCTGAAACTTGAACCTGCTTCTCCAGCCACAGAGAGAGAAAGTTTGTCACAGGATATTTAATATTTGTGTATTGGCAGGTCGATAAGAGGGTCTTTAAAGTCGATAAGGGGACCATCAGAATAAAGAGTAACCACCTTAGGGGTCTCCAAGCCGACTCCTGTAGAGCTACCATCCTGCAGATTTCAGCTCCAACCCAGTCAAACACACCTGATCCAGCTAATCAAGGTGTAGGAAAGCAGTTCTCAAGTTAGCTATCGCGTAGCGATGATGACTGTTTTCATCTGATTTGTGTGAAATGTAATAAATTTAATTTGTTAGGACAATATGAAGCATTAGCCTGTATTAACTGGTCTGTACTTTTAAGAGCATTATCAACTTGTATAGAAAACTAATTTTATAGTTTCAAATGCACAGGGACCAACAACTAAAGAAATTAAAGTTTATTGCTTTTGTGTAGTCAAAAACAGTATGGAAAAGATGCCTTGATAACATTTTTATTCTATTTTACTTTTTCCTTATATTATTTTGAATCTACTTGGCAAAATGGCTGTTTGATGGATTCTTGTACAGGTTTGAGCAGTCTGATACCTGATGCCTTTTTCCTTTGTCTAAGAGTTTGTCTTGGGTTGACCTTCACATTTCTCAATTAGGCAAGATGCCATCGCCTTCATTAGCTTAAGTAACCCTGTCGCACTGCTGAAGATACATACCTATTTAACCTTGATGACTATTACAAACACATATCTGCAAGTTTATAGGACATTTTAGACATGATTGTGTCCATAAGGTCAGTAACTATAATCTGTGGGTCCTTTTGCTACTCTAAGGCATAATTATATATTACATCAGCTAGTGTTGAGCCATTTCAGGCTATTTCACCTTAACTTCACACAGAGAGTGAAAATGATTGCCATAGGTGGTTGTGAGGGAAAACAGATCCCATGAGTAAAGCCTTAGAGTCTTTTTTCATTAGGTACTTATTAAGTACTTCATAGCCTTTGGCACAACAGTACTTGTCTTTTCTTTATTAAGCACAAGAATAATCTTGACAGAACCACTTTGGATGTGCTACCTGTGATTCGGAATGAGAAGATCTTGAGGCTGCGAAACATTGTTCTTAAATGTGATTACATTTCTAAGTATGTTTATTAAGTTAGTATTAATATGTTTTAAAATCATTCAATTATTTTTGTCTCGTCTTCAGTTACCATTGACAAAATCAATAAAACTGTTCTTCAACATACATTTTCATCAGTAATTGTGTTAAATACACTTTATTCTGCTTCATGTGATTTTTCTTAAATGGTACAGTACATGTTCCTGGATCGCTGGTCCCAGAATGGCATTCCTATCAACCAATCATTGTCTTCTGTATGTAAGGGAAGTGGCTCCAGACTAACTATTTTTACTAGGAGCACTGTACCCCTGACTGAAATTTTTTGGAGCACAAGCATAAAATTTAGGGGCACACCTTATGCAATGCAATCGTTCACATATTTTCCCTATTTTAACTGTATTACTGAAAAATGCTTTGATAATAAATAGACTTAACTCATAGAGATTACAATGTGCAGTATTCCTTTAATTTCAGAGAGATATGACAAATATACAGTATATATGTGTAACACAGTTCGTAGATCAGGAAGAAGGAGGCGGGAACCGGCGAACATTTAAAGAAGTTTAATAATACAAATAAACAAACACAAAAGTAAAGCAGCAGCCCCTCACGGACGACTGCCACACACCAAACACAAACTAAAGTCCAGGCCTGGTCCTCTCTCGTCTTACACTGTCGTCACTCCTCCTTTTATCCTTCCGGAGCTCCTCCGTGGGACTCGAGACCGGTGAGTGGTGCAGGTGTCGCTCATCATCATTAACTCCACCGGCCTCGCTCTGCTCCCACGGCTCTCGGCCCCGCCCCACTCGTCACAATATGATATGATAAAATGTAATAGTTTTGCATTAATAAGTGCAGTTACTAATAATATTACATATTAATTTCTTGTTTATTTCATGTTTATACATATTTGACAGTAAAGCACTAAGCTTGAGTTGGGAAGCTTACAAAATGTATTTTATTAACAACAGTAACGTGCAAAATCTATTTTTTATGTAGAAAATATATACATTGTACTCTTATTAAATGTACCATTAAGAGTACAATGTATATGAAACTGACCAACAGCTTCAGTGATTATTCGGTGATTTAGTCGCAAATTGAAGAAAAGTTTGTTTTTCAAAGCACTCTGGCATTTTTTACTTCATAAACAAAAAAGAGTGAAACTCTGACAAAATTTGATTTCTTGATGATTTGATATTTTATAATAGTGATTTTATAACTGTTATTTTATCATTTCAAAATATAAAGGAAAAAGTATAAATGAATGACTAATAAACCAATAAGTGCTCCTCTGCTGCTATTTACAGGTTATAATAGTGATTTGATGTATTTTTAAATTTTACACAAGTGTTTGTTCACCATAGTATATTTTGGTCATCCCATTGAAAATAACATTTAAATTGGATCATTTAGGAGCTTTAGAGTGCTGGAAACAGAAATGCTTGAAAGTCAAGCTTGAATTTCTCTCTCAAACGGCTGTACAAACCCTGAAATTAATAATGTAATAACATTCGACTATTTCTGCCACAACACCATGGTTACAGTTAGCGTTACTGCTTCTGGTTTTCTATGTCAGCGCTTGTTTGATCTGTTAACAGATATTTCTGGGCAGAATTTGAATGCTTCTCAGTAAATTCTCGCAGCAACCTTTATTCATTCTACGGTGAATTCAAACGCTTCTCACTGGTTTTCGCAGCGCTGTGCAGTAATAGTGCCACGAAATCAACTTTGGTTCCCGAGTAAACCCGTTCTGAGCTCGGACAAGTTTGTTTGCGTCGCGGTCCGCGCTGCGCAGATCAATCGAGCAGCAGGATTTTGTTTCGTTTGCCGTTTGATGTTTCTCATATGCGACAGAAATGGCAGCGCGATTTGAACAACGCGCTGAATGGAATGGAGACCCATTCAAATTGTTTAATAATAGGCTGAAGTGATGGATTTTCATTGGTTCGTCTGATAATTTTACCACCTCACATTTTACACCAAGAATGAAGAGTCCAAAGAGCAAGTGACCAAGCACACCAAATGAAAATTCAAGTTACATTAAAGGTCATGTTTGATCACTTTCAGGTGCCCTCTCCATTAACTGATATACCTCCAGTTCTTTACCAGTTTCTCCATTCTAAACAAGAGGGGCACACTACACTGTGCATACCTATGCATAGAGGTGCCATTATCCATTACAGTCTCACTTTAAACAAGATTTGTTACCCCATGAATCAGAGAGTTCCCAGCAGCAGCCACAAAGGTTTGCAGTTGCAGCTTAGCAGGAGAGGTGCATGTGTTGACAGCGCAGTGACAGGTGCATATGCAGTCACTCTTCTAAGTATAGCGGATGGCGTACTAGCATTCTGAATACACCGTCTTGTGTTTGGGATTAAAATACAAAGCCGTTTGACTGACTGAAACTGAGGAGCTGTTGCAAGCTGTGGTGCTCAATTCTCAGACAGCAGAAACACCTCAAAAAGTTTAAAATGAAAATAAAATTAGTATAACACAGTTCCTTGAAGTACACCAGAACATCATAACCATCTTCAGCAAAAGTGAGTACACCCCTCACATTATCGGCAATCAATTTAGTATATCTTTTCAAGGGACAATACTATAGAAATGAAACTTGGATATATTTTAGAGTAGTCAATGTGCAACTTGTATAGCAGTAAAGATTTACTGTCCTCTGAAAATAACTCAACATACAGCCATTATTGTCAAAAAAGCTGGCAACAAATGTGAGTACACCCTGAGTAATAACAGCTATACGTCATTTAACCATGCAAAGTCACATGTCCTATTCATCATGTTCATGTTTTTGTCTGCTGGACAGGACCATACAAATGTGTGTATCTTGTTTTAGAGCAGTTAAAATTTGGTTCTTTGAGTACAATTCTCTCATACTGACCACTGGATGTTCAACATGGCACCTCATGGCAAAGAACTCTGAGGATTTGAGAATTAGAATTGTTGCTCTCCACAAAGATGGCCGAGGCTATAAGAAGTTCGGTAACAGCCTGTAACTGAGTTACAGTACAGTGGCCAGGGTCATACAGAGGTTTTCCAAGATGGGTTTCACTCGGAACAGGCCTCGCAAGGGTCGATCAAAGAAGTTGAGTCCTTGTGCTGTGAGTCAGGTGCAGAAGCTGGCTTCAAAAAACAGACGCATGAGTGCTGCCAGCATTGCTTTAGAGGTTGCAGAAGTGGAAGGTCAGCTTGTCAGTGCTCAGACCATACGCCACACACTGCAACAAGTTCGTTTGCATGGCCGTCGTCCCAGAAAGAAGCCTCTTCTGAAGCTGGCTCACAAAAAAGCCTGCAAACAGTTTGCTGAAGACAAATTGGCCAAGAGCATGAATTACTGGAACCATGTCCTGTGGTCTGATGAGTCTAAGGTAAACTTGTTTGACTCAGATGGTGTCCAGCATGTGTGGCGACGCCCAGGTGAGGAGTACCAAGAAAATTGTGCCTTGCCTACAGTCAAGCATGGTGGTGGTAGCATCATGGTCTGGGGCTGCATGACTACTGCTGGTACTGGGGAGCTGTGGTTCATTGTCAAGTCAAGTCACCTTTATTTATATAGCGCTTTTAACAATACAAATTGTGACAAAGCAACTGCACAATATCAAAATGGGAAAATAGTGTCAATAATGTAAAATGACAAGATTAAACACTCAATTTTCAGTTAAAGGCATTTCATTATTGAATTCAGTGATGGCATCATCCAGCTCAGTTCAGTTTCATTGAGGGAAACATGGATTCCAACATGTACTGTTACATTCTGAAGCAGAAGATGATGCCCTCCCTTCAGAAACTGTTTTCCAACATAACAACCATCCCAAACACACCGCCAAGATGACAACTGCCTTGCTGATGAAGCTGAAGGGGAAGGTGATGGAGTGGCCAAGTATGTATCCAGACCTGAAACTTATCGAGCACATGTGGGGCATCCTCAAGCGGAAGGTGGAGAAGCATCATTTGTCTAACATCCAGCAGCTCCGTGATGTCATTATGGAGGAGTGGAAGAGGATGCCAGCAACAACCTGTGCAGCTCTGGTGAATTTCATGCCCAGGAGGATTAAGGCAGTGCTAGATAACAATGGTGCCCCTACACTATTGACACTTTGGACACAGTTTTGACATGTTCACTTAGGGTGTACTCATTTTTGTTGCCAGTTATTTGGACAATAACGGTTATATGTTGAGTTATATTTAGAGGACAGTAAATTTGTACTTCTATACAAGCTGCACATTGACTACTCTCAAATATATCCAAGTTTCATTTGTGCACTATTGTCCCTTGAGATATTATACAACATTTTTTGCTGAAATGTGAGGGGTGTACTCACTTTTGTGAGATACTATGTAGCCTGATATTATTACTTATGTTTCTCTATGAAGTTGATTATAACAGTTGTGTTATTATACTTACAAGACAATGCACTAGTATTGGGAGATATCTTGACAATTATATACTGTATATCAGAATTTCCCAATCCTTGAGATCCACCTTCCTGCAAAGTTCAGCTCCAACTCTGAAATACAATTGAACCAGCTTATTAAGATCGAATTTAATGTTAGGTGGGATTAATCGCGATTTCCAAAAAAAAAGTGTGATTAATTAGTCATTTTTTTAATCAATTGACAGCACTAATATATAAAAGTTTAAAATTAAAATAAAATTAGTATATCCACTTCTCCATTTTGTTGCTCTAAATTTACATAGATGTGACACTTTCGGGTGCATGTGCTCCATAGATAATCATAAACTCTGGATCAAACCCTGAGTTTACAGAGAATGTTTATAACAAGCGTTGTGAACCCACTGAACTTGATCTATAAAAGGTTGGATTTGTTTGGTTTTGTCACCTCTAACCCTACTGAAACTCAGAGTTTGTTCAGCTTACTTTTTGTTAAAGGCTACAGAGTTAATCATACATTTGGGAGTTGACAGACAACTTTGTACTGTAAGACCATTGAACCTGACCTAAACCTGACCTGAACCTGACCTTTGGTTTTATCAACTCCAACCTAACCTGAAACTCAGAGTTTGTTCAGTTTCAGCTTGTCTCATTATGAGATCATAATAATTGAGAAACTACAAAACTATACATTTAATCATTTATTTGCCACAATGTATTGAGGTGAATTAATTAAAAGTAATTGAGTACAACAGCATGACTGCCAGTGTGATATTAATTAATTATGACACTGTGGCACATTGCCAAACTATGGGTTTCATTAATGTGTAGCTAGTACACAATGTAGTGTGATTTTGCAATCTGTTGTGAGGAACACTAGACTCACAAGGCCTTAAATATGAGACTACATAGTCTCAGTCCTACAACCCAGAGACTGTTAACAGTGACTGTTCTACACTTCTGTTTGTTCACAGCCATGGCAACCTTCAACTATAGCCCCTAACATATACTGTTCTTCCACAGCCCCAACAGCTGTCCCTTCAACATTCAATGTCCAGTACTTCTGCTTCTGTACAACAGAGCAGTGCTTAGAGAGATTAGTCTGACCACTGGTCTGTCACATTTGGGCTACAAGTATAAATCAAGAATAACAGTTATAGAATAAAAACCACAAACTCATCTGGGGTTCAAAATGATGACATATTTAAAAAAAAATTATAAAATATGAAAATTATATTTGGAAGGTCAAGTAAAATGAAATTAAGTGTAAAAAAATCCAAAACAAAATTTAAAACTGGAACTTGGTAAGCAGGCACAAATCTGAATAAAAAAAAAGAATCAGGTACTGCCAATGCCAGCCCAATGAAGCCCCCTGTTCCTAAGCAAAAGGGGTCAAGCACACCTGCCAATCTGACGTGAGCTGCAGAATGGAGATGACCCTTGCTTCCTTTAGACCAGAGGTCTTTAACCCTGCTCCTGGGGGCTCACTGTCCTGCAAAGTTTATTTCCAACCTGCTTCAGCACACCTGCTTGTGTATTTTCAAGCAGTCCTGATTAGGTGCTTCAGGTGTATTTGGTTAGGGATGGAGCTGAACTCTGAAGGATGGTTGATCCCCAGGCGCGTGATTGAAGACCTCTGCATTTAGACTCCTCAATAGCTTGTCGATTGGCATCTAGTCCCCAGTGGTCTTTGAGGATCAATTCCAGATGTGTAAGAATGCTGGACAACACTGGTCCTCTAAAGACATTCTTCAGACTTTCTGGACTGAGTTTCTCCCAGAAGTTTACCTCAACCGGTGTCTCCACTTTGAGATTAAAGAGCTCTGGAATGGGTTCCATTCAGTTCTTCAGTTGTCTACCCTGCATGAAAAAACATCTCACATCAGTAAAGGATGTAACACACCAAGCCAACAACAAAAAAATAAGACACTGCGACTTGAATACACTGCAACAACTACAGCCAACAGCCAGCTTGCATGCACGTTTTGCTCCTATAAGAGGAAATAACTGTCTATATCAGCAGGTGGCAGTAGTCTATATTTGTCCTTCAAAAAGAGAAACCGAAACTAGGACTGCGAATATACAAACAGTAAACAAAGCAGCATTTGCTTACCATTTGGAATATGAATATCATGTTGATCACTTTTTTTCATTCCAGACGGACATGTTTTATGAAAATACATGCATTTTTAAATTATCAGGTAAGATGGACGTCAAATTAGAAATTCTGTGTGTGTCTGTATGACTTCATTGTTTGATCACTTATAATCACTCATGCACTAAGCTGAACTGCCAATCAGAGTCATTTGTTTCAATGACTGCACGATGCCATTGGTCAAAAACCCACTACACACTTTATTCTGATATTCCACTTTTAACATTCTGTTGACAATAAGTAACTACGTCAACTACCAGTCATGGAGTATTAGTAAAATGTCTGCTGAATTTCTGCTAACAGCACTCTAACTGCTTGATGATAATTAACTATAATTAAAAGGGTCATATGATGATGTTAAAAACAACATTATTTGGTGTAATGCACCAAAAAAGTGTAAAGTGTTTTACGCAGTTTGAGGTTAAAAAAACATTATTTTTCACATACCGTACATTATTGTTGCTCTTCTCTGCCTTGCCTTTCTGAAATGTGTCGATTTTTACAAAGCTCATCATTCTGAAAAGCGAGGTGTTCTCTGATTGGCCAGCTATCCAGTACGTTGTGATTGGCCGAATACCTCAAGTGTGTGACGGAAATGATACGCACCTTGCCATATTTGGAAACAGACAGCGTCTCCATGACATGGCAACAATACTACAGAGAGAATAAAATTTACACCTTCTTTCTTTGTGTATACATTTGGGCAGTGTTATGCAAATATTTCAACACAATGACGTAGATATGTGGGGGCGTGTTTAAATGAGGCGTCTTAAGAAGGCGTGGACGAGTCTTAACTTTTATAAAGAATATCTCTATGGGTTTGAGACTTTAGTCTTTGCAACTTTATGGATCTTATATATGCACAAACAGCTTGTAACACTCCAAAGACAAATGAAAACTGGAAATTGCATCATATGACCCCTTTAACTTTGCAAGTACATGTTAACTTATTCTATTAACCCTAACAATAAGCCCTACTTGTGTTGGGAATCAGGGCAAGCTGATCCAGAGAGTGGAAGTGGAATGAGGCAAACATGACGTTGAACATGAAAACCTTGCACGTATGCATTTAATTTGTAGCGAAGCTCAGTCCTGGAACTGGTGTGAATGGTGTGGTATTGATGTTGAGCAGGTTTGTCTTGGGTTCAGGCATGTTGCTGATGGGGGATTGGCTCTGTAACACTTCTTCCACCATAAGTCTATGATCTATCATCAGACTCGAACTCATCTCATTGAACTATTAATAAATATTTAGTTATTGTTGTTATGGTTGACAGTCTTTAGCATTAGCAGCATGCCAGAGGATGCCAGCTGCCTGGATGTTGGCTCCTCCACCTCATTCATTTATTAAAACTATTCACACTACAAAACCCTTAACGTCACTCAAATACAGGCTAATAAGAGGTTGCTCTTATTATCATGAATATCTTTTGTTGTTGTTGTTGTTTCATTTATGTACAGTATCAACAATGTTTTGGACCAAGGTTTTCTCAAATTCCCTCCAAAATATTTTCAAACTTTGTTATCTAAATGAGTCTGCTAGGCACAGTTTGAGACACTGTTGGAAACTCTTGTGAAACCTTTTTTCATTGTGGGGCACAGATGCTTTTTCTATTCTATTCTGTGGACTAAAAGATCCAGTTAGATAGAAAGTGCATCCTGACCTCTGTGAGAATAAACAGCGTCACTCTGTCTTACACTGAACAATAAATGATATTCTGTTAATGTGTGTGTGAGGTGCCATAAACCCTTGAAGTTGTGTTAAGGGACAACCTCACTTTGTTCCATGTCACATTATAAAATGCACTATGCATGAGATGTCTTTGAACTTCATGACATTTTCTTCATTTTTATTTGTCTAAAAATTATATTCCAGGCATTTATGCAGAATCCTGAATTTAAATTAATTGAAAATGTTTTTAACATAATGAAAAACATTAATTAAATCAAGTGAACAAACTAGAAGTGTATATCTTTTTTAATTTTAATTTCCGTTATTTTGCACAAAATAAGAATGGTTTCTAAAAAATCTTAGACTAGTAAACACTACAATTTAGATAGTAATTTTTATGTTAATAGTATGGTATTAATTAATACTATTAATAATAATTATGAGCATGTTGTATATGTATTTACATCATTATGTAGTTATCAATTCCTTGTGATCAAAGTAAAAAGGAAGAACTGACAAATAGCTGTCTAAAGCAAGAGATTGAAAACTGTCTGCTGCATCATCTGTGTAAGTGTGATTGATTGATTATTTCTTCCTTAATCTTTAACATGTCAATAGTAATAAGCATTATTGATGCGACTATGCACATTTTACTTAAGGTTGTAAAAAAATTCATTTGGAAGTAACCTTTTATATTGCTGCCACGTCAGTTGAGAATAATTAATCTAATCAACATAGTGGTGCAGGTCATAGCTGTAAAGGAAAATGAGGTCAGAGACCATTAGTCCAGGTAAGAGACCTACAATGCATTAATGAAGCCTCCAAACAAAAGTAACAAACTAATACCTGATGGAAAAAAAATACTTTAAATTGCTTAATAATAATTTATGATTTTGTTAAGGAGACCGCTGTGCGCTTGACCCATGGAAATTTCCATGAGACTGAGACCAAAATATATTGCATCAAGTATCTGGAGTCTACACAGAAATCTAGACCTCTGAGACTGACTCTCGAGAAACGTTCAAGTCTGTATGCCTATCTAACCCCCCATGCAGTGACATATCCTGTTTTGTGTTCAGACCACTGCCAGGAACAGTATTCCTATCGTAGGTTGATTTTTAGCCGTGTACTACTTTATATTCTTTCACTTATGTGGCCTTCCAGCATGTTGATTTTTCATCACATCCCCTTATGAGCTATTGCATTTCCAAATCACTTTATTTAGCCTGCACGGATGATGAGATGAACCCTCTCATCTCAGGGTCAGCATGGGTGACATCTGAGGTTGAATCTGTTCAGCGTGTACCGGGGGGACAGAGGGAGGCAGCCAATGGCACATGGGGAGAGCGATATTACCAGACAGCTGAACCGGCAACATTTGAAAATGTTAAATGTCAGAGGCTGATTCGTTTGTGATGAGGAGGGTGGGGGTGGACACAGGGAATATTTTGATTAATATGTCTTGTTCACTTGATCAGCCTGATTCAGAAACATGAAGAAAATATGGCTTCTGACCAAAACAAACAGGGTTGGATTGCTTTTCAAAATGGTTCTTAACCTCTGCAGAAGAAATCCCCAGGGTCTATCTATATCTGTGGCATGACTATTAATGGATCTGATATGTCAGTAGCAGTAATAGCAGTTTTACGTTTTTGCTTTTAATTGTGAACCTTATCAATCAGTCCTTTGTCGGTTTCAGAGCACATCTCAGATTTGCACAGGCTTTTCTTTATAACCCATCTAAGAGCACATCAACACTGTGAAGCAGTATGATGGAGCATTTGAACAACAGAAATGTGCTCTGAAGGTTTGGAAAGCAAAATTCTCATTGTACAATGGATGCCTAGATCAGAGGTTATGGCATCAAAAGTAATGTAATTAAGTCACATGACAACACATCATTAAGGTGTTCTGTGAGACAGCATGGTCTTTATTGTGTGGGCAACTTCTGGATTTTTATGCACTGAAAGAGACATTTTGGTTATTATTTTTTTAAAAGCCTTTCTCACCAACTTACCTTAAAATTGCAGAACTATTTGTATAACATCAGGAGATAACTCAGGAAAGACTCAGCGGTACTAAAGGTCAACAGAAATGGGCCCAGGACAGAACCTTGGGGAAGTCACATTATTCAGAATGCGCTGTACAAATGGGTTGCCACACATATTGTGGTCTCTAAGTCAGATACATCAGGACATCAAATAAATTGTTCAGATATGCCCTCCATATATGCCTCAGCATTTGGGCCTGTATGGTGTTAAAGAAGAACATTAATGTACCTTTATATTCTTAAAATTAAAGATTATTGCCAATAGACTGTAGGGCTCTTATGTTTCTATATGTTTCTTTGGAGACTGAAAGCATTACTGATGCTACATTACAGGTTTATCAATCAGATAAATGTTTTCTGGGTTGTTTACAGTGCCAGAACATAGATGGTTCTCCTAGAGCATCAATACTATTGTGGTTATTTTAAAAACCGTACATACCCAAAACCTTTCAATTGTACCTGCTTTATTTCTCTTCTGCAGACTTTTGCACAGATTGCACATTTTCTTCCTATGGCACAACTTTACCCTTACTCACTCTCTGCGACATTCAGCATTCAATGTATTTGCTTCAGTTCCTCTTGGAAGCTTATCTTATTGGCATTTTGAATGAGAAGTCCCAAAATGGATGACAAAAAGGATGGGTGATTTAGACAAGGACTTTCTCTATTCATATTCTTATCTCTCCACTTTGGTTCCTGTAACTGGTTCCGTTTCTTATCGCCGTGGTACGTGTCCAGACACATTTTCATTTAATCATGTGATTTATGCTGATAGAGCCACTCCTTAAGGCAATATATCTGCACCCAACACTGGATGGTCAACATGGTAATAAGATTACTGTTTATGAACAAAGACCTATAAAATCACCATTAGGATAATGACATTACTCTTGTCGGTAATAATATTGTTAATAGCTAATAGAATTTAGAGCTGCTTTTTATTCTTTTATTTTTCTATTAAATTAAAAGTGTAATACAGATTAATGATAATGACTTAAAAAATTAAGGGTTTAATTTAGGATATCCATAACATTAGCTCAATTGTTGAGGTTATAGTAAAAACAAAAACATGAAATAATTCTACCAAATTTTGTTTGGTAGAACAGAATCTTTGCTGCTGGTAAGTTGCATTTTTGTAGAGTTCAGACCAGGGGTCACCAAACCTGGTCCTGGAGGGCCAGTGTCCTGCAGAGATTAGCTCCAACCCTAATCAAACACGCCTGAACTAGCTAATCAAGGTCTTGCAAGGTATACTTGAAACTTCCTGGCAGGTGTGTTGAGGCAAGCTGGAGCTAAACTCTGCAGGACACCGACCCTCCAGGACCGAGTATGGTGACCCCTGGTTCAGATGAATGCTGAAAAATTTGCCACAGCAGTAAGGGGCTTCCCTCTAGAAGGAATTTCATAATTAAAATGTAATTATCAACAAATTAACCAAATCAAAAGTCTATCATCTTTTGATAATATAAACAATCTAGTGTATTCATTAACAGTGGCTGTTAAAATGTTAATTTTTAATAAGTTTTGCATTGATTAAGAAACTGACTGGTCTGCATAAAACCAAGTCCTAATCCCAGTTTAACACCTCTGGTGTGACTGTAAATGCAGACCTTGAGCCAAAAACTCATCACCAAACACCAATGACTTGTACATATGGTACAGTCATTTTAGACACTTCCAAAACTGTTGCAACAGAGATGGAAATACAATTTTTAAATACATGAATTATGTTCCCATCGTTGTTGCCACAGATTTGGAAGTGCATTGTTCTGTTCTAAAGAAGGGGGTGTCAAATACTTTTGTCTATATAGTGTATGTACAAGTCATTGGTGTTTGGTGATGAGTTTTTGGCTCAAGGTCTGCATTTACAGTCACACCAGAGGTGTTAAACTAGTATTAGGACTTGGTTTTATGCAGACCAGTCAAGTTCTTCCACACTGACTGAATCAATCATTTTCTTTTTGAACCTTGTCTTATACACAGAGACATTGTCATGTTAGAATAGAAAAGGGTCCTGTCCAAACTGTTGCTATAATATTAGAAGCACACAATTTCCTAGAATATCATTATATGCTTTAACATTAAGATTTGTACTCTTGATGACACGCAGCTCTATCTCTCTTTTCAACCTGATGATCCAACTGTAGCTGCACGGATCTCAGGCTGCCTGGCGGACATCTCGGCATGGATGAAAGAACATCACCTACAGCTCAACATGGCAAAGACTGAGCTTCTTGTCTTCCCTGCCACTCCGACTCTACAGCATGACTTCACGATTCAGTTAGGCTCATCAATAATTATCCCATCAACTTCGGTCAGAAGTCTTGGTGTAATCTTTGATGACCAGCTGACCTTCAAAGAGCACATTGCAAAGACTGCTCGATCTTGCAGGTTTGCACTACACAACATCAGAAAGATTAGGCCCTTTCTGACAGAGCATGCTGCACAACTTCTTGTCCAGGCCCTTGTCGTTTCTAGGCTGGACTACTGCAATGCTCTTCTGGCTGGACTTCCATCAAACACAATCAAACCTCTACAAATGATTCAGAATGCAGCGGCACGACTGGTCTTCAACGAGCCAAAAAGAGCCCATGTTACACCTCTCTTCATCTCCTTGCACTGGCTACCAGTTGCAGCTCGCATCAAGTTCAAGACACTGATGCTTGCATACAGAACGACCACAGGCTCAGCACCCTCCTACTTCCACTCACTATTACGAATCTACATCCCCTCCAGAAGTCTGAGATCTGCTAGTGAGCGACGCCTTGTGGTACCATCACAGAGAGGCTCAAAATCACTCTCCAGAACATTTTCGTTCACCATACCTGGATGGTGGAATAATCTTCCCACCCCTATCCGGAATGCTGGATCCCTGTCAATCTTCAAGCAACAACTGAAAACTCATCTCTTTCGGCACTACTTGACTTCATCCTAAAAAAAAAAAAAAAAAAATCTTAATCTTTCCCTTTATCTTTCTCTCCTTCCCTTGCTAGCTTGTACTTATTTGAACAATGACTGAGACTTTGCACTTCCTCTGTCTGATTGCCTCTTCAAGATGAATCGCTTTATGTATTCCCCAATTGTAAGTCGCTTTGGATAAAAGCGTCTGCCAAATGACTAAATGTAAATGTAAATGTTGTACTCATAGAAATTACTAAAGTAGTCAAACCTGTTCATTAGAAGGGGGCGACCCAATACTTTTGGCAATATAGTGTATATTAATCCTGTAAATACTGCATAGTAGGGATGACCCAAAAATGTTTGATCTTGGTCTGATAAATTAAGCAGTTTGTCTTGAGAAAATCAGCAAGAGTAAAGTGTTCCTTGAACAATTATGCTGTTTTATCAGTCATAGAAATAAGATTATAGAGAGATAGAATTGGTCCTCAAAGGTGACAAGTCTGCTTGTTATGAAGGATTGACTGATAATTTATTTTCATCTTTGTAGATGGAATCAGTGACTTTGGAAAAAAGGTTCCCAGACTTTATTGCTTTGTAAAATGATCACAGTATTCAGCTGGTCAACTTCTTTGCTCTCAGATCCAACCTGCATTTAGCTCAGATGTCATTTGAGGTGGGTGGAACATTCGTTAGCAAGAAAGGGTAACTCAAGCCCGCGGGTTTCCAAGTAATATGTGACCCTGGACCACAAAACCAGTCTTAAGTCGCTGGGGTATATTTGTAGCAATACCCAAAAATACATTGTATGGGTCAAAATTATTGATTTTTTTTATGCCAAAAATCATTAGGACATTAAGTAATGATCATGTTCCATGAAGATATTTTGTAAATTTACTACTGTAAATATATCAAAACTTAATTTTTGATTTGTAATATGCAATGCTAAGAATTTCATATGGACAACTTTAAACGCGATTTTCTCAAGTCATCAAACCAATACACAAGCAGATACAAGTGTGGCCGGAAGGGTCGTCAGAGGCACTTCAAGACTGTTTCGACACCACTGACTGGAATATGTTTAAGCAGGCTGCCACATACAACAACACCACAGACCTCCAAGAGTACTCAGAGACTGTCACTGCCTACATCACCAAGTGTATTGATGATGTAACGGTCACAAAGACTATCACTGTCCGGGCCAACCAGAAGCCGTGGCTGACAGGGGAGGTCTACAGACTTCTGAAGGCTCGGAATGCTGCCTTTAGAGCTGGAGATGAGGAGGGCCTAAGGACAGCTAGGGCCAACCTATCCCGCGGCATCAGAGAGGCCAAGAGACAGTACTCCAGGAGGATAGCCCATCGTTTCAGCGACAGCAGAGACACTCGGAGCCTGTGGCAGGGGATTCAGACCATTACGGACTACAAGCCCCCACCACAGACCTGTGACAGCACCATCCCCCTGCTGAACGAGCTGAATGCCTTCTTTGCTCGCTTTGAGGCACAAAACAGCACCACTGCACAGAAGACTCCACCTCCTCCCGGCGACCAGATGATGACGCTGTCCCCGCACAGTGTGAGGAGATCCCTCAGCAGGATCAATGCACGCAAAGCTCCGGGTCCTGACAACATTCCTGGGCGTGTACTGAGAGACTGTGCAGTGGAACTCACTGATGTCTTCACAGACATTTTCAACATCTCACTAAGCCAGGCTGTTGTCCCCACATGCTTCAAAGCTACCACCATCATTCCAGTCCCGAAGAAGTCATCTCCATCCTGCTTCAATGACTACCGTCCAGTAGCACTCACTCCTATTCTCATGAGGTGCTTTGAACGGTTAGTCATGCAGCACATCAAGTCTGTCCTCCCCCCCTCCCTGGACCCCTTCCAGTTTGCATATAGGTCCAATCACTCGACCGATGATGCCATTGCCACTGCCCTCCACCCAGCCCTCACACACCTAGACAAAACGGACACGTATGTCAGATTGCTGTTCATAGACTTCAGTTCAGCATTCAACACAATCATCCCTCAACAGCTCATTCATAAACTGGTCCAGCTGGGGCTCAATACGTCGCTGTGCAACTGGCTGTTGGACTTTCTGACCGGGAGACCTCAGGCAGTACGGGTCGGCAGTAACACATCCAGCACCATCACACTGAACACAGGGGCCCCCAAGAATGTGTGCTGAGCCCCCTCCTCTTCACTCTGCTGACCCACGACTGCACACCATCACACAACTCCAACCGCTTCATTAAATTTGCGGATGACACGACTGTGGTGGGTCTCATCAGCAACAGAGATGAGACAAACTACAGGAGCGAGGTGAGCCGCCTGGCCGGGTGGTGCAGTGACAACAATCTCTCTCTGAATGTGGAGAAGACGAAGGAGATTGTCGTTGACTTCAGGAGAGTGCACTCTCTGCATGCTCCTCTGACCATCAATGGTGCGACCGTGGAGAGAGTGAGCAGCACCAAGTTCCTGGGTGTACACATCACAGAGGACCTCTCCTGGACCAACAGCACTGCAGCACTAGCCAAGAAAGCACAACAGCGTCTCTACTTCCTCCGCAAACTAAGAAGAGTCAGAGCCCCGGCCCCCATCATGTGCACCTTCTACAGAGGCACCATCGAGAGCATTCTGACTAGCTGCATCACTGTGTGGTATGGCGCCTGCAACGCGTCCTGCCGCAAGTCCCTTCAACGGATAGTGAGAGCAGCTGAGAAGATCGTTGGTGTCTCTCTCCCCTCCCTCCAGGACATCTACAACACCTGTCTCACCCGCAAAGTCCTCAACATTGTAGGTGATCCCACCCACCCGACACACAACTTCTTCAGTCTGCTACCATCAGGGAGGAGACTGAGGAGTCTCCGAGCCAGGACCAACAGACTGAAAGACAGCTTCATCCACCAGGCTGTCAGGAAGCTGAACTCCCTCCCGTCCTTGCCCCCCCTCCCCTCTCTTTCCCCACGCAACACTGAACTCTGACCCCCACCACCACCCGACACACACACACACACACACACACACACACACACACTCACACTCACACTGAGACAAGCACCGGACACTTGTACAGCATTGGACTGACCTCATTCAACTACCTCTTCTGACAGTCTGAATAAAAAAGACTGCTCCTTGTCACTTTAAATAGATTTAAATTTAAATAAAATAGTCTTGATAAGCTCTTTGCACTACACCATTTATATTCTGCACTGTTTGTTTGTTTGTTTATTTCACTGGTTTGCACTATCTGCCATGTGCCTTATGCCACTTTATCCATTTTTTTTTATATTATTATTTTTATTTTTATTTCCTTATTTAATGTTTTATTTTTATTTTTTTCCCTACATGTCCTTATTTGTATATTTGTAATAGTTGCATTTTTGTGTACGTATGTGTATATGTATATATATATTTGATTTGTACTTATCTGTATTCTTGCGTTCTACTGTTAGTGTTTAGTGTTATCTGTATGCACCAGGGAGTAAGAGAGTAACGCAATTTCAATTCTCTGTATGTATGTACGGTACATGTGACAGAATTGACAATAAATCTGACTTTGACTTTGACTTATTTAGATTTTTTTGCACCCTCAGATTCCAGATTTTCAAATAGTTGTATCTCTGCCAAATGTTGTTCTATCATAACAAACCATACATCAATGGAAAGCTTATTTTGTCGGTTTTCAGATGATGTATAAAACTCAATTTCGAAAAATTTACCCTTATGACTGGTTTTGTGGTCCAGGGTCACATATATAGAATAGCCTGCACTCCATTTTCATGTTTTAAGACTAACAAACTAACAGTCAATTCATGACAGATACAGATTGACTCATCCACATTTAAAGTTCAGACATTTAATATTTGTTTATTTGAAATACACAGATTTTCAATGGACATCAAATGAGAACTAGTTGCAATATCTAACAACAGGGGCTAATTGGGCCATGTTGACCTGTCCAATCACAACAACCAGTAAGTAAATGATAACAGTTGATATTAGTTTAACTTTTCAAACATGATCAAATGTGTATGATATTTGTTGTCTTGTATGACACAGCAAGGTGTTTGACTATTGCAATGAAGTCTGGTCCATGTTGCATCTGATTTTGGCCAGCTTAGACAGAAAGACATTGTTTGACCAATATAAAACAACCAACCGCAGTTCATTTTATTTCTATATGATATTGAGGATTGAGTTTATCTGAAATAATTTATACCCTAATAGCAGAACCATGTGTAGACTTTGCAATTTTTGTCCATCCAAAAATATGAAGTAAGCGCTATAAAATGCCTCTAACAAAAATCTTGATTTGATGCCACTAACACATTTTTCTAAATCCAGTGATCTCATCAAAACTCATATGTGCTCAGTTTTGTTGGCATTATGCATCATATGGCCTGTGAACGGACTGTGGGCGGTCTGTAGGTGTGCCATCTGATGCTGAGACTATGAAAAGTGTAATAAGTATGGATAACTCCAAATTGCAGGCATTAAGATGAACTCAACAGGAATCTATCAGATAAACTCTCACAAGACCAAATGTGTTTGTTGAGATGACTAATGTACATGCCTAGACTGAACTTACAATTGCATTTATGGGTTTGGAGGAAGAAATCGGCCACGGCTTGTCTGTATGGGCAGGTTGCCCCAGAATTTTCCAGTGTAAATTTGTAGTGAAAATGGAACTGTAGCACACTCTGTGTGGGGTTAACTTAAAATTTTGTCATTAATCACTTACCCCCACACAATTTAAGATATTTTGGATAAAAACAGGGAGGCTTGTGACTGTCCCATTGATTGCCAAGTAAATAACAGTGTCAATGCCCAGAAAAGTGTGAAAGACATCGTCAAAATAGTCCATCTGCTATCAGTGGTTCAAATTTAATTTTATGAAGCAACGAGAACACTTTTTGTGCGCAAAGAAAACAAAATACTGTATAAACTTTGTTCAACTTTTTCTTCTCCTCCGTGACACTTCCTGCAAGTACGTTCATGAGTCCACGACGCATGTGTACAGACGAAACACGCCTCAGACGAGCGCGCCTCAGATCACGCACTACGCATGCGCCGTGACCTGCTAACATAGAGGCCAGCGTACAGACAGAGAACCCGGAAGGCACGGTGTTTACACACAGAGGAGACACACGCTGGCCTCTACGTTAGCAGGTCATGGTGCATGTGTCGTGCATGAACTTTTTTCCCAAGATGCACCTCATGAAGTGGTGACTGGTGATAAGTTCAAATAAAAGACAGTCTGAATTTGCTTAACATTTTTGGTCCACTGTGTCTGTCATTGTTTAGTGTTTTGTGTAAAGTATTTTGTCTTCAGGAGATAAAACTATATTTACCGATTAGAGACCACAATTATAGCCTGGGCCTTCTGTTTTACTGGAGTGAACGAAACTGGATCTGACTAATTGAGTGTCACTCTGAAGTTGATACATATTTTTGTGGGTCAATACATCATACTATAATACGACACCCCAACAAACTAGCCAATCAATACAGTGATGGAATACACCAATACATGGTGTGGCTTAATTCCAGGCTGCAACACTGTGGACTGGCATCATTCAGAACATCCATACAGTTCCTTCTGCTTGAAGAATGAATACAGCTAGCCACAGGGGTTGTGCAGAGGACTCATCTGGTTCTTGTGGTCTTTACTGAGGATTTGTGCTAATGGCCATCTAAGGTCTTCACATGGGGATCTGTCTCTAGGGTTCATCTAGTTTTCATGGTCTCCAATAAATAAAAACCTACAACAAGGTGGCAAGAAACCAGGTGGGAAAATGTGTTTGAGCTTGATGAATGCAGTCAATACTACATTTTGTGTAAAACAGATAAAATAGAAATGTATTTGCTTGTCTATGAATTATGTTTTTAGTAACTGGGAGATAATGTGGTAACAGGGTTTCATGCAAAATTTTGAATGCAGATATTTACATAACAAAACCACAATAACACAAATATGATGTATGTGCAGAGAGTTGTTATATGCAGCAATGTACTGAGAAGAAAATACACAGTGAGTTATGTGTCTGTACAGGTAATTTAAATTATCAAAATAAAGTGTAACCTTATATTTTTTATGTCAACTTTAGACATTCTACTAACAGTAAGTAACTTTGCAACTACATGTCTACTAACTCTCAGAATAGACTGTTAGGTTATGTTTAGGGTTAGTAGAATAAGTTGACATATAGGGTAGAGTGGGAGAAAATGCCCCCCTTAAGGATTGTGTCTTTTTTTTCAGTGAAACAAAAGTTAAATGTGTTCAGAAAAGTTATCATTGTTTTATTGACAATGACATAAATTATAAACCAAGTATGAAAAATGTCCAGAGTTTTCATGTTATTAGATTGTTTACAAAAAAGTTTTACAAGGGGGCGTTTTACAAGACCTATGGGGAAAAACGCCCCCATGGGTGGGGTAAAATGCCCCCCAGTCTGAAAAAGCAATTTGCTTTAAACATTTATAGCAAAATCAGAGTACAGGCAGTTTTAGCTCCCACGCACTATGTTTGAGAAAAAAATTAAATCGTTCTGAAAAAATAATTATATTTGTATTAAATAACACGTACTCCCTATCTACAGGACCAACTGTTCTCATATCATATATAACTGATGTTCTATAAAACAACAAGCTTTAAAACACTTTTTTTCTTACTGCTGAAAATTAAATCATATACTGTGAAATCTGTTTTCTCTCCGGTACATCACCAGTGTAAGCTTCATGGTGAAAACTTCTACATCACTCTTGTCAACATATTCCATAGTAACAATAACATTTTATCTTGAGTTTATCTTGCGGTTAATTTGGGAAAAACAGTAGGGGGGGCGTTTTCCCCCACTCTACCCTACGTGCAAAGTTTCTCATAGTCAGTATGTTGTATTTTGTGGACCCATCAAAATAAAGTGTTAGAAGTTAATAAGCAAACAGTCTACTAATACTCTAATGACTGCTAGTTGACGTAGTTACTTACTGTTAGTAGAATGTCTAAAGTGGACAATCAAAATAAAGTGTTGCCAAATATAAATATACATATCAAATAAGATATGACAAATAGCGGACTGAGTAGTGCACACATGGGGTTATAAATGTATAAATATGAATTTACATATTGCACAGATGTTTTATATTGCCTTACACAGTTTGGTTTTTCTGGCTGGAGAGAAGAAGTTCATCGAGTTGTGTGGGGTCAGAAATGATTTTGCCTGCTCATTTCCTCACTCTGAAGGTTATGAAGGGCAGACAGGGGTGCACCAATGATCGTCTCAGCAGTCTTAACTGTCCGCCGTAGCCTATTTCTGTCCGGTTTGGTAGCCAAGCCAGACCAGACAGTTATAGAAGTGCACAAGACAGACTCAAAAACTGCTGAGTAGACCATTCTAATTATATTTTTAGACAGTTCATTTTTAATTTAGGCAGTTTAATTAAATTAAATATGAGTTAAATATTAAGTCTAAAGATTGTTATGCCAAAATTATGATGTTGTATACAGTTACAGTTAAAAGTTAAACTATAGTTAAATATATTTAAAACTAAAATCTAAGATTTGTGCTTTTACTGTACCAAGTACCACTATATATATATATATATATATATACATATCATGACAACTCTCTGAATAATTTGTGCAATTTATGCTAATTGATATGTTTTTGGTCTTGACTGAATAGCAGCCAGCTTTTAAAAATCGTCAGGGTTTCCTTTTATATGCATAAATTTGGTAGAAGTGTATTTAAATAATCATGCAACATGATTTACTAAGGTTTGTGGTAGTCACTTTACTGGTAAAGCACTATTAATTAACAGTCGAAAAAACTTAACACATTTTGTGCTTGGCTGCATTAGTTGCTAATTTGCTGATTTAAATATACAGACAAGCTGCGGTGAGACTGTAGCCCTGCCACTGCTGTGCAGCATAAATGAAATCGCCTGTTGCAGATCTAGATAGGTGGAGCTGGGGAGGTTGAGGGTTTCAGAGGAACATATTATGTGTGTCATTAACAAATAGGTTTATTGCAAGCTGATAGAGATGAGAGAAATAACCTCCAGCAAGAAATAAATGATTAGTTTTTGTTGGTGGTGGTGGTGTTGATGTTTTTGAACAGCATTATCTTTAGAATGCAAAATGCATATGTTCTTCCAATAGCATAGTTTATGTGCCTCATTTGAACATTTAATTATTTCTTAAAACATAACACAATCTAACTCTTTACATGTTCTCTTGCATGGTACTCTCAGTGTCTTTACTTAATAAGCAAACAAAATTATAGCATTCCCGAAGACATAATCTTGCATATACCTAGCCTATAGAAAATCATCATTCCACTTTGAAAGAGTTACTTCATTTCAGTTACTTCGTTACTTCAAGAAACTTTTCCAGCTTTAGTTACAAATTTTGTCTTACAACATCAAACTGATGAAAGAAAAAGGCCAGTTCTGATAATTAAAAAAAATAATAATTCTAAAACTAAAATAACAGGGTTGGAAAAGTCATCAGTTCCCTCATTTAATACTTCATAGAGCCACATTTTGTTTTAATTACATTAATCTTTTTGGATGTGTCAGTACTAGCTTTGCACACCCAGATTGGGGAATTCTGTGGTGAGCGGCTCTCTTCAAGTCCATCCATGGGTTTTCCAGCATCCATTTTCCCTTCAATCCCGACCAATCGCACAGTCCCGGCTGAAGAGAATAATGCTGCCACCACCATTCTTCACTGTAACTATGGTGTGTTTTTGCTTGGAGTCAATTTTGATCTCATCAAACCATAGCACCTTTTGCTAGATCGCATCAGAGTCTTCCAGGTGTGTTTTTATGTAGCGCAAATGAGACTGAGACAAGACACTTTTGCAGGGAAGGCTTCTTTTTTCAGCACTATGTTTGACTTCATATCCATACTGCTTTCTCTAATTATCAGTAGTTTTATTTTGGTGAAATGATCTTTTCTTTGGCAGCTGACCAATGCATCTCTTTCTCCACCCACAAATTGCACACAGAGCTGTTATTTCTGTCCTGACAGGACAGAAGGAGGATTTGGATGAAATATGTTCATAATGTAGGTAAGTGTTTAAAGTAACTCGCAATGCTATAATTACAGGAACCCAGGCTTTGTTCCTTTTTACCTAGTGCTGGGTTGCCAAAATGACTCAAACTGGCTATTTGAGGTCATTGCAATTTGATCGCAATTTGGTTATTGCAAATTTAAAAGTTTACAGGCTTAAAAAGCAATTTGAGGTTATTGAGGTTTCTTTCTTATTGAGGTGTCGTGTGTGTGTGTGTGTGTGTGTGTGTGTGTGTGTGTGTGTGTGTGTGTGTGTGTGTGCGTGTGCGTGTGCGTGTGTGTGTGCCATTGCAAATGGCAGTGAAAATTAAACAAGTTCAGATATGGGTTAGACTTTAGTATAGGGACCAATTCTCACTATTAACTAGTTGTTTATTAGCATGCCTATTATTAATACATTGGCTGTTTTATTAGTACTTTTAAAGCACATATTTTGAATGACCATATTCTACATCCCTAAACCTAACACAATACCTAAACTACCTTACTAACTATTAACAAGCAGCAAATTAGGAGTTTATTGAGGCAAAAGTCGTAGTTAATGGTTTGTTAATAGCGAGAATTGGACCTTAAAATAAAGTGGGATTAGATGTACTCATTAAGACTGCTTATAGAATTATTTAAGGCAACTAGGCAGACTGTTTTTGCACCGATTATTATATTGCATTTACTGTATGCCATCTCCAAATAGACTGCAAAATTAAAAGTCTGTAGTCACTATAAAAAGTCTATGTATATATTTTAATTGTCCACTTATATAGAACATGCAGTATTCTTTACATGTTATTAACAAAGCACCACAGATTTATACCAAAAAAACTGAATTTTAAACTAGAAATTATTATGCCGATGTACAACTAGGTCAATGAAATCAAGCATTGCTTATGGAGAGATACCTGCTCTCATTTTAATTTGCTCATATAGTTATGCATAGTTTCTGAAATAACATTTAGGGTTGACAACTCACTTTGCTGTTTCTAGAAAGTGTGTGAACAATCAAGTTCACTTCTCAGACCAGCATCTGAATGACCCAACAGTAAATTCATTTTTTCCCTGTCCTGCTGTGTAAATGAATATGTCAGAGCGATGAGGGAACCTAATTTTCTGTCTGGACTCTTGGGAACAAATTGCTGGGAGCAAATAGTTTTGGAGGGAAAACCCCTGGGACAAATAAACATCCTTGAACGTTTGAATCACGTCCTCCAGTAACATACTGGGGCTAAAGAAAGCTTTTATTCAGTGATACAGTGAATGGAATTCACCTCAAAAAGCATCCCACAAATAGATTTAATAGTTGAGATTATAAATGAGTCAATCAATATTTAGTTTTCCGCATATTTCAAATATGCGTTTCTATTCATCCAATCTGTGGCCCAGATTTAATGACTCAAAATATCATTAGAACTGACAACAAGTCACCTTTATTTATATAGCGCTTTTAACAATACAGATTGTGTCAAAGCACTTAACAGTATCAAGTTGGAGGATAGAGTGTCAGTAATGTATAATAATAAGATTAAACACTCAATTTTCAGTTAAAGGCATTTCATTATTGAATTCGGAGATTTCATTGTCTAGCTAAGTTTAGTTTAAATAGTATCTGTGAAATCAAATTTACGATAATCGCTAGAAATTAAGTGTCCCCAACTGAGCAAGCCAGAGGCGACAGCGGCAAGGAACCAAAACTCCCTCTGAGACAGAATGGAGAAAAAAACCTTGGGAGAAACCAGGCTCAGTCGGGGGGCCAGTTCTCCTCTGGCCAGGATATTATTGTTTATTTATTGTTTACTTATTGTTTTAATTAATTTTTTTAATGTATAAATGTATTCTATTTCTATTTTTATATTGTTGCAATTTCTAACAATAATAGTATTATGTAGTTAGGTATTTTATTATTATATTTTTAATTATTTGTTTTATTTTTAGTTTTATTGTATTTTAGTCGAGGTCTTCACTGGGGATATGTCTCTGGGGCTCATCGCTGACGATCAGGGCCGCAGACATCATCTCCCGGCGCCGATCCACCATCTGATCCGGACACGGACTGAGAAACAGAATAAGAAAGAAACAACTATTAGCGTAGATGCCAATCTTCTTACGATGTAACGAGTACATCGTGTGTTATGGGAAGTGTTCCCGGTTCCGGTTGATCTAATTAATGCAGCCTAACAATCCTTTAACGGATTTGAATAATAGAAGTGTAGTAGTGTGTTAGGTGTATGTCAGGTTAAAGAGATGGGTCTTTAATCTAGATTTAAACTGACAGAGTGTGTCTGCCTCCCGAACAGTGTTTGGTAGATTGTTCCAGAGTTTGGGCGCTAAATAGGAAAAAGATCTGCCGCCCGCAGTTGATTTTGATATTCTAGGTATTATCAAACGGCCAGAGTTTTGAGAACGCAGCGGACGTGAAGGACTATAATGCGATAAGAGCTCGCTCAAGTACTGAGGAGCTAAACCATTCAGGGCTTTATAAGTAATTAACAAGATTTTAAAATCTATACGATGTTTAGTAGGGAGCCAGTGCAGTGTTGACAGAACCGGGCTAATGTGCTCATACTTCCTGGTTCTAGTAAGAACTCTAGCTGCTGCATTTTGAACCATCTGTAATTTGTTTATTAAGCGTGCAGAACAACCACCCAATAAAGCATTACAATAATCTAACCTTGAGGTCATAAACGCATGAATTAGCATTTCTGCATTTGACGTTGAGAGCATAGGTCACAATTTAGATATGTTTTTGAGATGGAAGAACAAGACATGTTGACAACACATGTCAAACCTTCAGGTGTTCAACAAAAAAAAGCATCCATGGGGAATATCTTAGGAAAAAACAGCCGTCGTGTGATTCAGCCATGTTGCACACCATCATGGTGACTGAATGCTGAATGTGTTTCAGTAAACACATTCAACCTCCGTACTGGTCCCACCACAAACAAGCCAAACATTGCTGGGCAGGGAAATAAAATAATGATCACGTAGGAAGGAGAAACAGTGTTCACCACCAAAGAATACGGTTGCCCAGGTGTGATTGTGTCTTAATATTTCGGCAATACTTGACTAAACTTGTTCTAAAAAAATAAATAAAATAAAAAACCTTTCCCTTTATCTTTCTCTCCTTCCCTTGCTAGCTTGTACTTATTTGAACAATGACTGAGACTTGGTGTTACGAGCACTTCCTCTGTCTGATTGCCTCTTCAAGATGAATCGCTTTATGTATTCCCCAATTGTAAGTCGCTTTGGATAAAAGTGTCTGCCAAATGACTAAATGTAAATGTAATATGTCCAATCATGGTTCAGTCATGGAAAAATTTACAAATCTTTATGGCACATTCTAAAGAGTAGTGCCATTTATGTCTGAAGTTTACAGGATTTACATCATATGATAAAAGAATTGTTGAACTGATGTGTCCCTCAGCAGTATTCATTATACTTGAATAGTCTTATAGTCTTAATTAGCATGGGTATATTTGTAGCAATAGCCAAAGATGCATTGTAGGGGTCAAAATTATATTTATTTTAATGCCAAAATTAATTAGGATATTAAAGGGATAGTATACCCAAAATTGAAAATTCTGTAAGACCTCCGTTCATCTTCGGAACACGAATTGTTGAATAAAGTCATTATTTTAGTTTTCATTGCGCACAAAAAGTATTCTAGTAGCTTTGTAAAATTACGGTTGAACCACTGATGTCACATGGATTATTTTACCGTAGTCCTTGCTACGTTTCTGGACTTTGATCATGTTTGTTCCCTTGCTGTCTATGGGAGGGTCGGAGAGCTCTCAGAATTCATCAAAAATATCTTAAGCTGTTGTAACGGTGGTGGCCGCTCTAGCATAAATAAAGTCTGTTAAATAATTTTTTTCAGGCACCAGCCAGGATTGATCCTGACAAAATTAAATTAACCCAGGATAGCAAAAAAATAAACCACCTGTTACAATATTAAGTCACAAAAATAGTCAGAGGAAAACTGTTCACAAAGAGAAGATTTATTCCACAATGTCCATGAAAAAAAAAAAAAAAAACTTCAGCACTTTGGGTCAATTTAAAGGGATAGTTCACCCAAAAAAGAAAATTCTGTCATCATTTACTCACCCTCAAGTATTTCCAAACCTGTATGAATGTATTTGTTCTGCTGAACACAAAGGAAGATATTCTGAAGAATGTGGGAAACAGAGCAGTTCTGGGGCACCATTGACTTCCATAGTATTTTTTCTCCTACTATGGAAGTCAATGGTGCCCCAAAACAGCCTGGTTACAAACTTTCTTCAAAATATCTTCCTTTGTGTTTGGCAGAACAAAGAAATTCATACAGGTTTGGAACTACTTGAGGGGGAGTAAATGATGACAGAATTTACATTTTTTGGTGAACTATCCCTTTAAGTGTGAATTCCTCCGTGTAGTAATTGCGTCACACAAGTTCACAGTCATGAGGGAAGCTGGAGAGTGTGTTGAGTTGTCATCAGACACCAAGACAGGTGAATAAGCAGCCGGGACTTGTCTTCAGAACAGCCTTACTAAAACCAGATGATCTTGAAGTGCAATGCTTAAAAAGTCAAGGGAGACTCCGCGACGCAGCAGACATTGTTCGCAGGAAGCAACAGTTCCACAAGCGGCCGTCTTTCCACTTTGCACGGTAATCCAATCACTCTCACACTGCAAACCCTAGTGGTGACGCAATACTCCTGGGTAAGACTCACTTCCTTATTTAACGTTAATTGAAACACTCCACCCCAATCACGCAAAGTGAAAATGAAAGTAAACTGAAAAGATGATGTGGCCCAAAGTATTTTGCACTGCCACACTGTGTTCCAAAGATGAACGGAGGTCTTACGGGTTTGGAAAGACTTGAGGGTGAGTAATTAATGACAGAATTTTCATTTTTGGGAGAATTATTCCTTTAAGTAAAGATCATGTTCCATGAAGATATTTTGTAAATTTCCTAACATAAATATATCCAAACTTATTTTTTTTGATTAGTAATATGCATTGCTAAGAACTTCATTTGGACAACTTTACTGGTGATTTTCTCAATATTTAGATTTATTTGTCTCAGATTCCAGATTTTCAAATAGTTGTATCTCGGCCAAATATTGTCCTATCCTAACAAACCATACATCAATGGAAAGCTTATTTATTCAGCTTTCAGATTATGTATAACCTCTTATGGCTGTGGTCCATGGTCATCACAAATATGAGTCTTCAGTGTTAAACACCCAGTTATAAATCTGTTGTTACTGGTTACAGGCTTGAAAAGTACCATAAAAATCTTAAACCCCATATGTGATACATTGTTTAAGTCCTGTCAAAGTTTATTTATGTACTTCTAAATTTATTTAAATATTTCATATTAATAGATGACTGAATAAAATCTGATAGTATCACTTTATAGTTTTAGTAAAAAATGTCTATGCTATGCGTATGTTTATAGTAGTATGTCATGACATTTCTTTTTCAAAACATGTTTAGTGCCTACCCATTGTAAAGTGATTGTTTGTAAAATGATATTTACCTTTTCTGTTTTTCTTTGTTTTCTTCACACATTCAGTGTCTCATATTTCATCTTAAGCTCTTCACTGATGCTGTTGTCTATTGGTAAATAGAGTATGCTAACTTATGCTACTCTAAATTTGCTAACTTGCTTACTAAAGGAAGTTATTAGGGACGAAATCAGTGGTTGTGGAGGAAACTGAGAGACCTTTATAAATCATTTTTAACTGTTTAAAAACATGTTATTTTGTGTAGTGGTGGACAAACTGTGTGAAATGAAATGTGAAATAAAAAAGACAAATCCAATATTTTAGAACAGTTTTGAGAAAATGAGATTCTCAGTTGGATATGGATCCTGAATCTGTCAGGGTCACTCAAGGACATTAACCTCTTTGATGTGATGTTACCCTGAGGGGCTTTTTGCTGTATGTTTTGGATCATTGTCTCCAGTGCACTCATGGATTACAGCACGCTTCCCTTCAGGGTTTGAGCTCCTTCCCTTTTTTTAAATTTTCCAGAAGAATTCCCAAAAGACAATACTGTCGCCACCAAAATTCACTGAAGGAATAGAGCACTGCCTGGGTCATGCTCAGCGTATTGCCTGAACATCGCAACATAGACACTCCATACTGAGTCTCTCAAACAATAAATCAAAAGCTTACATTCTTCTAATCCTACATAGATAAATATATCACACAAGTGCTATACTCCAAGTCTTCAGACATCATCCTATAGCTTTATGTGAGGGACTGGAGTTTTCTTGAAATGCCTTCATTCCAGTAGTAAAATCTGGTAAAATGCTAAATGTATTGTACGCAATTTAATTAAAACTGTGTCATATAGTCTCTATGACTATAATATAAATTGTTTTATTTAAAACCGTTTTATTAGATTCAAAGACTATGGAGTAATCGGCAATCTGCAAGCAATGTCTGAATGTCATATTATCCACTCATATCCAGGACTAGCTTGTTTAGTCTGTACAGGCTATTATAGCTTTAGGGCAAAGCACTCAAAAGATCAAGTCGATGTTGATTAATGTGTTTGAACATGCTTTAATTATTCTTTGGGAAAACAGCATTTGTTTTACTTGTGATGATGAGCTCCCAGCAGACAGCGTAATAATCTTCTGATGAACGCTACAGATCATTCACTGCTCTGATGTGATGGCTTGTCACTCACCCTTCTTCAAATACAAACCCCAGAGGTGTTCACACAGTCTTCAGTCATGCTTGATCTTTTGACTATTTATTTTATTAACATTTGATTCTTCAAAGGCAGAAAAACAATAGTGGGAAACAGGTCTGTATGCATCTGTTGCTTGTTTGATTTCTTAAAAACGTTTGCAGATGCAATCAAATTTACTGACCAATCAGAGCAGGTGCCATTTGTGAAGGAAAATTAAAACGTTAATCATTTACATATTTAGAGAATATTTGTTTATTTATATTATTTCATTTTAAGAAACTATATGGATGAAAGAATGGATGAAATGCATTTGTCCGTGTTTCACTCCGTCTCGAATCACGCTCGCGGAAGGTTGTTTACTTTATATTATTTCATTTTAAGAAACTATATGGATGAAAGAATGGATGAAATGCATTTGTCCGTGTTTCACTCCGTCTCGAATCACGCTCGCGGAAGGTGCTCGAGAAACAGTATCTCTTCCGCGGCTTACACTTTCAACTCGTTTTTTTTTTTTTGTCTCAAGCCTTTGTCAAGAGACTGATTTTTACATAGAGAGGGTGACAGCGCACCACATTAAAAGAAATTATCATTCATGTTTTCCTAACCGCTTTCCAAACTCAAAAACTAAACTAAAATTAAAACATCTTTGAGACCAAGGGGGCCCCCTGGTGTTTCGGGGGCCCTACACAGCTTGCTGCATATAGGGAGGATCTATTCCAATATTGGGTGTAATATTCCAATCAATATATCTGCTATCCAGTCCATATTTCCTACGTGCCTACATTAAATATTTACACAGTACACCCAACTTAGTATGTGTCAGACCTCTGTCATGTGTGTCTTGTGTTCCCGCCTCTTGTTTCCTTATATGGTTAGTTTCCTGTCCTCGTTTCATGTCATTATGAGTTTATTCGGTTCCAGGTGTGTATGTGTGTGTGATTGTTAATTATCCGGTGCATTTAAGTCCTGTCTTTTGAGTTCCATTTGGTCTGGTCTACTCGTTATTCCCGGTGTTTCTGTGTGTCTGCATTGCCCTGTCTTACCTTGATGTCGTCATTAAAGACTATTATTTTGAAGTATCACCTCGTCTACGTGTTCCTCGTTCCTCCCTGCTGTGTGCACCATGACAGTATGACACTGAGTAAAGAAAGCAGTGACATTGCTCAACATAGCACTCACCTTGTAAAGTGGTAATGCTCAGCTCATCATTACAGCTCCGTTCTGATCACAGGTCACTGATTCTGTCCAACCTTTTTAACATCATGGAGCCGCTTGAAGAAGAGCTCGCATTAGACAAGGATCTGCGATCTGTGAGACTTTTTTGCTCA
Source organism: Schizothorax lantsangensis (assembly GCA_027422415.1). Lineage (NCBI taxonomy): Eukaryota > Metazoa > Chordata > Actinopteri > Cypriniformes > Cyprinidae > Schizothorax > Schizothorax lantsangensis. The sequence goes on from CM049849.1 coordinate 7,734,037, forward strand.
CATTTTGCTGATAAATGTAATGCTGATAAAATAATGAACAAGAACAGTATCATACTTTTTAATAGAACAGTTTACCCAAAGATATCCAAGCAGTTGTTTTGTTTTTTTGTTTTTTTCCATATAATGAAAGTGAAAAAGAGTTCAAACTGACAAGTTCCAAAATGATGAATACTCCATAAAAGTATCTTCAAACTGTAGTGGTACATATAACTGTACCCAGGGGCGGACTGGGACAAAATTTCAGGCCGGGAAATCTCACACTCATCCAGGCCATCCCATACACCCACAACAAATTCTGAAACATGGACGACCCTATTAGCCTATTTGTATGACCATCACATAAAAAGGTCTAAGTCTTTAGTCGGGGCCGTGGAAAATAATTTAAGGTTCTCTTTTGAACTCCACCTTCACTTCCCTTTTCCTTTTCTTCCTTTTCTCAAATATCTCTGTCACTCCCTCTTTTCTTGTCCCTGTCACTTCTTTTCCAGCAGGTCTACTGTTATTAACAGAACTGTGTTCACCTTGTTGCAAAACAACACCCTCATTGCAATTTGTTTGCACATAATATTGTTATTTCTCTTAAAATGACTTAAATACCCAAGATTTAACAAACCTATAATTCATACAAATATATTAATACAAATTTTCTAAAGTGCCTAAATGCCAAAATTAGTAGCCTACATTGAAAATCCTAATACTGAACCCACTATTGTATTTTTGGGCTGACTGATATTTTTGTGTTGCTGTTTGCTCTAGCTCCCTCCCTTTCTATACAATAAATCTGCCTGCTAAAATTATTAATGTAACTTTCCAATCGATAATGATGTCCTTTAGCACAGTATTCGAGGATTCTGACTGATGATAATAATGGCGTGCTACTGACAGCCTAACAGGTGCTAGCAGTTTAATACTCAACTAGGTTAATAAAGACAAAACTACAGTAGCGTATTAGATATGAAGCTGACCTGCACTTGAAGCCCTGAACAGGTTAGCAATTTCGCTACATTTAACTGTTTCTTCCAGCCGTTTCCTCTCCTTCCTCGAGTCCCACGCATCGACTCTGTTCAGAACTGTTTGACGGAGGCAAGGAACAGACGTGAAGCGCGCGCTGCCAGTCTGCAAATTCCGCTGCAAATTCTGCTTTATTGTCAATTCTGTAACCTGGTCTCATAAAAATATGTACCTCTGTGCACTTTCTGTGCGACACCGTTTTACGTACCTTACTGCACGTTTTGCCGCAGTTTCAAAGAGAAATGTCCACTGAGTGGCGCTAAAACACAGGTTAAATACGTGCACCCTGGCACGTTTTTATTATGTTGATATAGGTACGTATTGCTGTGTTTTTATTGCGTTGTTTCAGGTACGTACTGCGGCGGTTCAGAATTCAAATATCTGGGGTCTGTCCCTAAAAGTTAATGCTCTATCGTGTTGGAAATATGCCCTACACCAAACCCAACCCTAAACCTACCCGATAGTGTTAACAAATGCATAACTGGTATAAAAATGTATTTGTTGATGCAACCATGCCATTTCAACTTCCTTATCTGCAGATTTGAACTGTTTTGTCGAACCGTGGTTACACGGGATTCGATCCGGAGCTCCTCGCCTCCTAAGTACGTCTCCGTACTCGGTGAGCTACCGAACAAACTTACCGTCTATGAAAACCCATAGATATGACGCTGGATATGTGCGATGCTAACATTCGAAAGCATCAGTTTTCAAATCTTCCAGCATATTAATGTTGTTTTGAAGTCGTAACATGATATTTTTAAAGTAATTGTGCGAAAAATACGCTTTATTAATCAAAACTCTGTAAATTTGTGTGAAAAGGAGTAAAAGGTGTCGGAGCTTTACTGCCTCTAGTGTTTGTTTCTTTTGGAAAGTGAAACTGCAGTAATATGTAGCTATTGGTACGCATTTCGTGTCTCGCTAAAAAGTACACCCAGGTACATAAATGCCATGAGACTAGGTTGCAATTCTGCCACATGTACCGTACATACATACAGAGAATTGATATTGCGTTACTCTCTTACTCCCTGGTGCATACAGATAACACTAAACACTAACAGTAGAACGTAAAAATACAGATAAGTACAAATCAAATATATATATATATATATACATACATACATACACAAAATGCAACTATTACAAATATACAAATAAGGACATGTAAAAAAAATTAGAGTTCAGTCAGAGGGTCAGTGTTCAGTGGTGCGTGGGGTAAGAGAGGGGAGGGGGGCAAGGACGGGAGGGAGTTCAGCTTCCTGACAGCCTGATGTATGAAGCTGTCTTTCAGTCTGTTGGTCCTCGCCTGGAGACTCCGCAGTCTCCTCCCTGATGGCAGCAGACTGAAGAAGCTGTGTGCCGGGTGGGTGGGATCACCTGCAATGCTGAGGGCTTTGCGGGTGAGACGGGTGCTGTAGATGTCCTGGAGGGAGGGGAGAGAGACACCAACGATCTTCTCAGCTGCTCTCACTATCCGTTGATATTTATGATTTATTATCGATTTATTAGGGAATGCCACAATCAGAAATAATCACTTTGGCACATCGGGAAGGCAAAAATTTAAATATAATAATAATAATAATAATAAAAATAAAAAAAAACACAGGGCAGCGGGCCAAATCAGCCACCAGGCTGGAAAACATCCCGGTGCTCCCAATGGCCAGTCCGCGCCTGACTGTACCAAGTTCTCCTATCGTCATATAACAGCATTAAGTAAGAAACAGGCCCAAAAATAACTTTATTCACTGAGAATCTTTTCCTCTGCTGCGGCTCTCACATTAAATGTGGTATGTCATGTCAATGACATTTGGAAGTAAGAATCGATGCCCAGGAAAATGAACTTATAGGGTATGAAGTGTGGTAGGCTACAACAATCTGACCAAACTAACTGTAAAACCCTGTAAACACCCATATTAAAAAAAGCATATGCAGGTTTGGTATGTTTTGAAGCATGGCAGCTGGTTATGAACTGGTTTAAGCTAGTCCTTAGTCGGTCATGAGCTGGTTGTAAACTGGTAAACAGAGTTCAGTGGTGCGTGGTGTAAGAGAGGGGAGGGGGGGCAAGGACGGGAGGGAGTTCAGCTTCCTGACAGCCTGGTGGATGAAGCTGTCCTTCAGTCTGTTGGTCCTGGCCTGGAGACTCCGCAGTCTCCTCCCTGATGGTAGCAGACTGAAGAAGCTGTGTGTCGGGTGGGTGGTATCACCTGCAATGTAGAGGGCTTTGCGGGTGAGACGGGTGCTGTAGATGTCCTGGAGGGAGGGGAGAGAGAGACAGCAACGATCTTCTCAGCTGCTCTCACTATCTGTTGAAGTGACTTGCGGCAGGACGCGTTGCAGGCGCCATACCACACAGTGATGCAGCTAGTCAGAATGCTCTCGATGGTGCCTCTGTAGAAGGTGCACATGATGGGGGCCGGGGCTCTGGCTCTTCTGAGTTTGCGGAGGAAGTAGAGACGCTGTTGTGCTTTCTTGTCTAGTGCTGCAGTGTTGTTGGTCCAGGAGAGGTCCTCTGTGATGTGTACACCCAGGAACTTGGTGCTGCTCACGCTCTCCACGGTCGCACCATTGATGGTCAGAGGAGCATGCAGAGAGTGCACTCTCCTGAAGTCAACGACAATCTCCTTCGTCTTCTCCACATTCAGAGAGAGACTGTTGTCACTGCACCACCCGGCCAGGCGGCTCACCTCGCTCCTGTAGTTTGTCTCATCTCTGTTGCTGATGAGACCCACCACAGTTGTGTCATCCGCAAATTTAATGAAGAGGTTGGAGTTGTGTGACGGTGTGCAGTCGTATAAGCTGGTTGTAAGCTGGTCATGAGCTGGTTATAAGCTGGTTATGAGCTGGTCCTTAGTTGCTCAGGAGCTGGTTGTAAGCTGGTCATGAGCTGGTTCTTAGTTGGTCATGAGCTGGTTGTAAGCTGGTCATGAGCTGGTTCTTAGTTGCTCAGGAGCTGGTTGTAAGCTGGTTATGAGCTGGTTCTTAGTTGGTCATGAGCTGGTTGTAAGCTGGTCTGAGCTGGTTCTTAGTTGGTCATGAGCTGGTTATAAGCTGGTCATGAGCTGGTTCTTAGTTGGTCATGAGTTGGTTTTAAGTTGGTTATGAGCTGGCTCTTAATTGGTCATGAGCTGGTTGTAAGCTGCTCATGAGCTGGTTATAAACTAGTTATGAGCTGGCCCTTAGTTGGTCATGAGCTGGTTGTAAGCTGGTCATGAGCTGGTTGTAAGCTGGTCATGAGCTGGTTCTTAGTTGGGCATGAGCTGGTTGTAAGATGGTCATGAGCTGGTTTTAAGCTGGTTATGACATGGTTCTTAGTTGGTTGTAAGCTGGTCATGAGCGGGTTATAAGCTGGTTATGAGCTGGTCTTTAGTTGGTCATGAGCTGGTTGTAAGATGGTCATGAGTTGGTTATAAGCTGGTCATGAGCTGGTTCTTAGTTGGTCATGAGCTGGTTATAAGCTGGTCATGAGCTGGTTCTGAGTTGGTCATGAGCTGGTTGTAAGCTGGTTATGAGCTGGCTCTTAGTTGGTCATGAGCTGGTTATAAGTTGGTTGTAAGCTGGTCATGAGCTCGTTATAAGCTGGTTATGAGCTGGTCCTTAGTTGGTCATGAGCCGGTCATGAGCCGGTTATAAGCTGGTTATAAACTGGTTCTTAGTTGGTCATGAGCTGGTTGAAAGCTGGTCATGAGCTGGTTATAAGCTGGTTATGAGCTGGTTTAAGCTGGTCATGTGCTGGTCCTAAGCAACTAGCTCCTGCTCAGGACCAGCTCATAATCAGCTCATGACCAACTAAGGATCATCTTAAACCAACTCAAACCAGCTGCCATGCTTCAAAACATATCTAACCAGCATATGCTGATTTTTTTCAACAGGGACTGCTTAAATTTTTTTCAGGACTAATTGTCTTAGACGGCCACAGTCAAGGTTAAGATGATGGATGGCACCTCTTTACTGCTTTTCTCCATTTATAACTGGGAGAATAAGACCGGTTTATGCTAATTTAACCACCAATACATCACCGTATTATTATGTGTTGTGGCATTAAATATAGGCTATAAACCATAATTAACATCAGCGTGGTGAGCTAAAGCTGTAAACGGCAAAAAGGCATCAGGTTCTTGAAGAAAATCAATGCTCCTGATGCCCTTGCAGGACACTGGTGGTGGACAAACGGGTGGTCTGCTTGACTTTCAGCAGTACTGATGTCTCCCAACAGAGGTCAGCGCTTTTATTAGTCCATTAAAACCACAAACACAAGACCACACTATCAGCGCTCTGATCTGTCAATGCACACGGCATCTAAGGCGGTGTTGTTGTTGGGAATTGTGTGCTATCACAGGAGATCAGATGTGGCTCAAGCAGGATTACGCTGGATGAGGAACCACTCACACATAGGACGTGATGGCCCTGGCAGCATCACCTGTGTTAACTATTTGTGAGCCACAGCACATATAAAATACCACCAAAGCCTATTATATAAACGGTAAAGAGATGATTTGTCATGTTGAGAATCTCTCAGGGTCTCCTTACACATGGATGCATGTAACCTGCAAACATGATAATTAACCCATAAAAAGGGCATAACAAACATTGTTTAGCTTTCCATATGAGCCCAATAGATGAACATTTGAGATAAACTGCAATACTGCCATCTGCTGGACTCTGTGAAATGTTAGTTTTATCGTGCGTGCATCTATTCTGACAAAAAACAATATTTGAAGGTTTTATTCAGAGCAACAGATATATATATTCACTATGCATGACATCAGTAGCTTAACTGTTAAAGCATGGCACTAGCAAATAATCTGTAGCCAATTTATTTGAATAGTTTACACTTCTGAAATTCACCAGCATGAGATTTTTAGGCCTGGATATATTTGCTTTGACATAATACACATTCATTAAGCAATTATAAGTGAATAAGTGTTAATTTAAAAGAGTTTGTCATACAGGTGTGTTTCCTGTGCTGTGGTAGAGAGGGCATATCCTGCTCTCGGATCAGCATATAAACCCGTAAACCTAAATGAAGAAATCGTTATATTTACTTCTTTATTCTGGGGTCTATAGGCATCTACCATTTGCTTTCCTCTTTTATAACCAGCAACTGTTTGAACAAGGTCTCTGTAAGTGCTCCAAGCAGCCTGTCTGAATTCCCACGGTACACTAAATATACATGAGGAATTGCCTAGCCCTGTGTCTGTGCTTATTATAACTTGATTATTCATATCCTAGATATGAGAGTTAGATCCATATGACTAATAATAACTGATTATGTTTACATGAGCAACACTGCACGAAAATAAAACCTGATGCTTTTCCATTCATTTAAAATTCTTCAGCTTTTTTATTTATTTATTTATTTATTTTAATGAAACTTTCAAATCAAAGTAACAATTGAAAATGAAAAAATAAGAAATGATATAAAATATAAAAAAATAAATATAATAAGAAATTATATTAAAACTATAAATTGCACAATAAATACACTAAATAATCTCCTACATTTATTTCTAAAATTGCATTATTGAAATTACATTTTAAAAATCCTTCAAACCTAATCCTAAAAGTGTCAAGTTCTCCAATAATTTTGTACACTTTCAGAATAAAACATTCAAAAGTTGTCATTGCAGCGGCAAAGTAAACCTTTGTTCCATATTTACCCCTTAACGGTGCATAATAGTACCTTAAAGACACATAATAGTACTTTAAGTGTACATATTAGTAGCTTTTGAAAGAGCACTGCCCAAGAGACAGCTTTTGTACCTTTTTTCTGAAAGTGTAATAGTGTGCAAAAAAGATGATGAAATATTCAAGGCATAACTTTGGGTACATACAGTATGATACAACGCTTTCCTACCAATATCACAGAAAAATCTCGAGCTTTAAATCTTAGCCATCTTTCTTTACACATATACAGCTAATATTTTCTTTAATAAATAAATATACATCTACACATGTTGATGGTGTGACAGCTTAAAATGCAACCCCTAGTTTCTCTGCAATAATGGAGCGAAGTAATACCAAGCTTTGTGATTTCCATATATTTCCCCTATTTATCTTTCATTATTAGTACACCCATATAGTGATTTAGTATGTTGGAAATGCAAAAAAACAAACAAACAAAAAAAATTCATAATAATCCATACACATTAAAGCAACATTCATTTTTTCAAAAAACATAAATCACCTTTCTTAGATAACAAAGACAATACTGATCTTTTATAACTCTTTGGAAAATGCCCAGTCCGCTTTGAAGCTAAAAGCATTTCAAATGAATCCCTTCTAATCACATCCCAAAAGTGCTTATGAAATTCAAATGGACAGCTACTGTATCTATACCAGAAGCCTTGTTGAATATTCCTGCACAGCTTTTATCACTGTCTGAAAAGTAATTACAGAGAAGAAGAAAAAAATTGAGCCTAAGCTTTGGACAATTCACCATGCAGGCATAAAGCTTGTCTTTAAAACCATTCAAATAATTTCAACACCTTGTTCCTAAATGAATCTGTTTTTGAGTAAATTAGTTGAATGAATGGTCTACTGACTCACCCATAAAGACACTTGTATTAGACCAAAGTGTTCAAGTCAAAGATTTAAATTCAAAGATATATGAAATATGGCAATAACAAAAATGGCTATTTTATAGTAATATTGCAATAATCTTATATGATTTATAATCAGTAAGTCTTGGCATGACACTGTTAATAAATAGCTTTTCAAATGTTCAAATGTTTAAACATATAGCATAATTAACAATAATGACATTTTGACATTTGGTGTTCTTTATGAGTGAACATACCCACAGTGTTCGGTTACACATTATTTTAAGGTTTCCTTGTTACAGTGTAATTATACATTTAAGTACTGATTAATTAACTATACTATATAGTTAGGGTTAGGATTAGGGTTTGGCTTATGGTTACTTGAATGTAATTATGCATAATTCATTGTTATTATAATAGTAAGTACGTGTAACATTTGTAACAAGGACACCTTGAAATAAAGTGTTACCCATTGTTCTTATAGTTTCATTACTTCAGTAGCATAATACAATGTGTACCAGATCATTACATTGTTAATGAATACCTTTATTAAAGACTAATTTGCAACAAGCAGAAATGTTTTTGCTTGTCACACATTCTTTCCTTTATTTCCTGAAAAAAAAGCCACTTGGACGTCACTGTTGAAAAGACATCTTAATTTCTGTTCGAAACTACTAAAAGTGTTTCCTTCTGTTATTAAGACTCGTGCTGCTCGTGTGATCACTGATATTAGGGAGACTCCGAGGGCTTATGTGAGCTTCAGTGCCATTAACTGCAGCTGTTATACCAGGAAACCTGGAGCAAGTCTTCAGCTCTGGATTAAAGCGTTTGGAGCAGCAGTTGGAAACATTCAGAAGCCAAATGAAGCTGGTCAACACCACAACGGCCAAATCTGAGGGTCATGAGCTCTTCTGTGCTGTGATTGGCTGTGAGAGGGGGATGTTGCATCAGTCACCATCCGGCCGTGGAGTCCTTTAATCAGAAGCGCAGAAGGAGGTGCTCTCGTGTGTTGCTGGGAGGAGATTGTTAATTTTGGTTTGTCACAGTGTGGTGGGCTTGTTGTTTCAGTGGAGGTATTATTTGTGCTTTGTTTTTGTGATATTTTGGAAATCAGTGATGCAAAATGAGTGACAAGTGAATAAAAATAAGAAAGAAAGAAAATAGCAAATACACTTATATTCAAAATGCAATCTATGAAAACAAGTTTTAGTATCTTGGTGCTTATGACGGTTTTAGTTAAAGCTCATTAGGAATTTGTCCTTATTGATTTAAGATGATCCCCACTTAATTTTTTTTCTCTTGCTCATAGATGGCCTATAAATAGCATCAGCATTATCTTCTTAATGTAGTAATTTCATCTGAATATCAACATTTTTGGGATTAAGTCAATCAAAACAGTTTTGAGGTTAATTTGTCTAATTGTCTGTGCCTGGAAAACAGTGATCTATGACATTATATTGAATACCAAGTGTTTTTGTGTATATTTCTTAAAAAGGACAGACACGCATTGGTTGATGCAGCATCATCCTGCACATGCAAAACATATCTAAATATGATACGATTATATCACATTGCTCATTGTTCTTAAAGGGATAGATAGTTCACCCAAAAATGAAAATTTGATGTTTATCTGCTTACCCCCAGGGCATCCAAGATGTAAGATAGATAAGATTATTTGTCACATACACAATTACATAGAGAGTATATAACCAGTAGTGAAATGTATTCTCTGCATTTAACCCATCCTAAGCGAACACACACCCGGAGCAGTGGGCAGCCATGTTACAGCGCCCGGGAGCAGTTGGGGGTTCGGTGTCTTGCTCAAGGACACCTCAGTCGTGGTATTGAAGGAGGATCCTCCCCCCACCAACAATCCCTGCCGGACCTGAGATTCGAACCCACAACCTTCCGCTTACAAGTCCAACTCGCTATCCATGTATCTAAGTGCCACGACTGCCATGTAGGTGACTTTGTTTCTTGCTTCTACATCTTGGATGCCCTGGGGGTAAGCAGATAAACATCAAATTTTCATTTTTGGGTGAACTATCCCTTTAAGGGAGCATCTTACTCTATTCCAAACAACAGCATGATTGCAATTGTGATATTGTTTAAAACAACAAACAAGTAGGCTTAATAATAATAAGTTACTATATTTCTATAGTCGCTATTCTTCTCCCCAACAAAAATGATGGTTCCTGAAATGGTGTGTTAAACTCAGTTTGTTCCTCAGCCAGTAGGTGTCCTACTCTCCACAGATACTATGAAGTACCATTATCAGCAGCACCTCACGTGTTTGACATTATAACACTAAAAACAGTTTCACTGACCATGTTCTAAATAAAAGCATATTTGATATACTCCACAATCATCTTAAAACCTTTTCATCCAAAGAATTGCACTTAAATGACTGAAATTAGTTTTGTCGACACATATAAATTGCAAATACTCTATACAATTAAAACATATGCATTTCTAGGTTGAAGTGAAGTTGAAGTTTTAGGTTGAAGTTTTTTGTTTATTTTTAAATTTGTGAAATTTAATTATTTTACTTAATTTATTTTATTTTACTTAAAAAAATGTTGGAGAAGCATCATGAAATGCGTACCATGCAAAATTCTCCTTTAAAACGGTTAAATATATATATAAATTCCAGGATGTATTGATGAAGTTGGAGAGAGAATGTGAATGTGCAGAGCTGGAATCAGGACAAAGAAGCAGCTCATATAAAAGACCGTTTTCAGTTTGTGTGGCAAATAGTCATTGTACAGAATCAAATCAAATCACGTTTATTGTCACATCATCACAGCACATGTGCCTTGATGAGTGAAATTCTTGAGAGCGTGCTCATACAGTGCAGAAACAATTAACATATAGACAGTACCATTACATACTTACAGACTTATACAGATGACAATGTGCAATATACACATACATATACTCAGTGCACACAGTGTACTGTTAGACATACTTACAGTTATCAATACACATTATACACCGTATGTACACATTCTACATTAGGACCCTAGTAAAAAAAAAACTATGCCATCATTTATTTAAAATACATTTATTTCATACTAAGTATACTTCAAAACCATTAACATATTTATTGACATATCACTTAAGACTTACTGATATAAAATTATAATTAAACTTTATTTGGAGTATTTCTTTATTGCACAATGCACATTTCTTAATACTATGCTTAAAATGTGTTTTAATATCACTATTAACAAGGATTGTATTATTTCGGTATAATATCAGTCTTAAATGCAAGCTATTTAACATGTACCTGAAATATGGTGGAAGTCGTGGCCTAATGGTTAGAGAGTCAGACTTGTAATCCAAAGGTTGTGGGTTCGAATCTCAGGTCCGGCAGAGATTGAAGGTAATTCAATATTCAAGGTAATAGTAATTCAAGGTGAATGAACAGTATTCTCTCCACCTTCAATACCATGACTGAGGTGTCCTTGAGCAAGGCACGGAACCCCCAATTGCTCCCCGGGCGCTGGAGCAATGGCTGCCCACTGCTCCGTGTGTGTGTTCACAGTGTGTGTGTTCACTATTCACTGCTGTGTGTGTGCACTTGGATGGGTTAAATGCAGAGGACCAATTTCGAGTATGGGTCACCATACTTGACAATACATTACATTATATACTTGCACTAGTTCCACTTTAGCACAATCAGATATATTTCAGTATATCTTTAGTTAGACTTCAGTACCAGCTTTCACTGTTATGCTGATGATACTCAGCTCTATATTTCTTCACAGCCTGGTGAAACACACCAAATTGAGAAACTTATGGAATGCATAGTCGAGATAAAAAACTGGATGACGAGTAATTTCTTACTGCTAAATTCTGAAAAAACAGAGGTGTTACTTATCGGACCTAAAACCCCCACAAGTAATAACCTAGAACACTGTCTAACACTTGACGGCTGCTCTGTAAATTCTTCGTCATCAGTCAGGAACCTAGGTGTGCTATTTAATAGTAATCTCTCCTTTGACAGCCACGTTTCTAGCATTTGTAAAACTGCATTTTTTCATCTTAAAAATATATCTAAACTGAGACCTATGCTCTCAATGTCAAATGCAGAAATATTAATTCATGCGTTTATGACCTCAAGGTTAGATTATTGTAATGCTTTACTGGGTGGTTGTTCTGCACGCTTAATAAACAAATTACAGATGGTTCAAAATGCAGCAGCTAGAGTTCTTACTAGAACCAGGAAGTATGAGCACATTAGCCCGGTTCTGTCAACACTGCACTGGCTCCCTACTAAACATCGTATAGATTTTAAAATCTTGTTAATGACTTATAAAGCCCTGAATGGTTTAGCTCCTCAGTACTTGAGCGAGCTCTTATCGCATTATAGTCCTTCACGTCCGCTGCGTTCTCAAAACTCTGGCCGTTTGATAATACCTAGAATATCAAAATCAACTGCGGGCGGCAGATCTTTTTCCTATTTAGCGCCCAAACTCTGGAACAATCTACCAAACACTGTTCGGGAGGCAGACACACTCTGTCAGTTTAAATCTAGATTAAAGACCCATCTCTTTAACCTGGCGTACACATAACCCATCTCTTTAACCTGGCGTACTGGAAAGTTTACATAACACACCTGCCTGCAATTTTAAGTCTTGAGGACATTGGCCGCTTCAGGTGTGTTTGATTAGGGTTTCTATTATTCCCCAGGAACAGGGTTGAAGACCTCTGCGTTAAAGGATTGTTAGGCTGCATTAATTAGATCAACCGGAACCGGGAACACTTCCCATAACACACGATGTACTTGTTACATCGTATTGACATCTACGCTAATATTAGTCTGTTTCTTTCTTATTCCGAGGTCACTGCATTCACCAGATCAGATGGTGGATCAGCACCTAGAGACGACCTCTACAGCCCTGAACGTCAGCGGAGACCAGGACACCTAGATGAGCCCCAGAGACAGACCCCCAGTGAGGACCCCGTCACCTAGACAGCCATCAGGACAAGACCTCGGGAACCAGTTGAGTACTCCAATCTGACTTTGCAGCAGTTGGAATTGAACTGCTGTGTCGTCTGGCCAGAGGAGAAATGCCCCCCCGACTGAGCCTGGTTTCTCCCAAGGTTTTTTTCTCCATTCTGTCACCAATGGAGTTTTGGTTCCTTGCCGCTGTCGCCTCTGGCTTGCTTAGTTGGGGACACTTAATTTCCAGCAATATCGTCGACTTGATTGAACAGAAACTTTTTGAACTGAACTGAGCTGGACGATGCCTTCACTGAATTCAATAATGAAATGCCTTTAACTGAAAATTGAGTGTTTAATCTTGTCATTTTACATTATTGACACTATTTTCCTATTTTGATATTGTGCAGTTGCTTTGACACAATTTGTATTGATAAAAGCGCTATATAAATAAAGGTGACTTGATTTGACTTGACTTCCTTATAATTAAAAATTAAAGTGCATTAAGTACAAAATTAGTTCCAATTTAGCAGACTTTAAGTATACCAGTTTAGTATATCAAAAGTAGAATTGCAGGGAATTTTTATTAAGCACATAAATATGCAAATATATTTGTAGTATACTTAGCACAAAAAAAAATTATTTTAAATCATTTGTAGTATTTTTTTCCAATTGGGGAAAGTTTTGTAAACCCTTGATGTAATTATTTGATCTAAAATAAATAAGGGACACTGCCTTTTATAGTGACTGAAGGTCAAAGGTCAAATACGATAGACAGTGTAACAGTTCAGTTCCAGGAGTGTCACGTGATTTCTTGATATCATGACTGTGTTGTTTAGGTAGACTAAAAACAATAGACTGACCAACTTTAAAAAGTGAAACTGCTTCCCATGTTTTGTTTGATGTCAAATTTGCGTATCCAAACACGTTCATGCAGCATTCATGTTGGTAAGGAGGCAGTCAAATTAGTCTGATGCCAAGCGGATGATTCAGGGTAAGCTTCGTCTGCTACCTTGTTCTTACATTCATATTACACACTTTCACTGCATTACACATGAACATGGAAGTAATGGTTGCTAATCTGATATAGCAATTACATTTGATTCATGAGATGAACCATATTAATTAAGTCAATGTTTGAAATACCGTGAAAAGTAAATAAACAGTAAGTAATTAACTGTATTCTGTGAGGGGTCGCCAGGGCACTGCTGTGTAGTTGCTATGCTGTTGTTGTTTTTTTCAACCTGATCTCATAAGAAAACATAACTGTTATATGAGGTAGTGATGTGGATCATATGAAATTATTATTTTTAGAAAAAGCAAGCATGAAGGTTCACCCAAAACATAACTGTCATTTGGGTGCAAGAAGCAGATTGTATGAAAACATACATAATACAAACTAGCCATTAATTCGCCAAAACATAAAATATTGCCACGAGATTGTATTTGTTTTGTTGAGAAGTTACTTCGGAATGTAATATGTTACAGATTACAAGTTACCATATTTAAAAATGTAATAAAGTAGTGTAACTATTTCAATTACTTTAATCAAATGTAATCAGTTACATTACTTTAATACATTTCTAAATTTCTAATGAATGTTTTATACTAGTAAATCATTTAGAAACATTTGAAGCAGGCAGGGTTAACCTTACAGTAGTACTCAACACTGATTACTGTCAGACTTTCAAAACCCTTCAACACTTGAATTAAGATTGTAATCATTTAATTTTAAAGCACAACCACCACAAAATCAGACTTTAGCACCTCTTTTTACTTTGAGATCGTTCTGAGGTTAAATCTGAGATTGCTAATTACAAATTTAAACTTGTACGGTATAGTTTGAAATCAAATCCTTGCATAGCTACGACAGGAAACACTAACAGTACCTTGGAACAAAACAGTTCATCTTAAAGCATATGCATAAACCTAAATAGGAAATAAAACAATTATCACATAAGAATGTGTCCTATTCTGTGTCCTACACTCCAAAGAAACTTTGGTGTTTCATATTTTAAAGCAGCCAGTGCAATTTGGGAAAGAAATCAATCATATCTCTGTGTGTGTGAAAATATTCAGATGTAACTGTTAACATTTTCATAAGTAACTAATTTAATTGCACATTTTTTCTCAGTAACTGTAACAGAATACAGTTTACATTTATTTTGTAATTAAATTACGTAATTGTGTTAAATGTAACTAGTTAAGGTCCTTGCACACTGGGTTTTTTCGTATTTGCATCCTTTGCAAAAACGCAGAAAATCGAACCTGATCAAATTTTTTATGACAGATGAAAGTTTTGGAGGCAGTGTGTAAACATTATTTATTTTGTCTTATTTATTTTTTTAACGTTTTTTAATTTTGGACTCTGTGTGCAATGACCTTTACTCCGCAACACTGTGTTTTAGTGTGTTGACATGCGGTTAGGAAGGATTGTTAAGCCATTTTTGTGTATTACTATGCAGTCGTCAGGGGGTTGGTGGTTGCCAGGGTGTAGCAATACATTTGCTAAGGTTTTCTGTGTGGTTTATAGCACTATGTGGTTACTACAGTTTTCTGAGTGCATGACCAATCATTGCTATCTATGGTGTTCTGGATAGATTCTAGATGGTTGGGTTACACTTTATTTTAAGGTGTCCTTGTTACAATGTAATTATACATTTAAGTACTGAGTAATATTAATTTACTACATGTACTTACTATATGGTTAGGGTGAGGATTAGGCTTTGGCTTAGGGTTACTTGCATGTAATTGTGCATAATTAATTGTTATTATAATAGTAAGTACATGTAACGTGTAACAAGGACACCTTAAAATAAAGTGTTACCGATGGTTGTTTACTGGCTTATATAGTCTCTAGACATGGCTCAGGTGACTCCTATAGTGTAAATCTGTGGGATTTTTTTTTTTTTCACTTATTTAATTGTTCACCAGGTGAACATTGTAAAGTTGCAGCACATCTATCCAAAATAAGACACGTGATTTGTTCAAATGACTAATAGTAATAGGACTTAACTGTAATACACACAATTGACAGTAAATTTTCAAGAAGCACAAAAAGTGATGAACTTCCATCAATCAACTTTAATAGATCATAAGATGATGTAAAAACTACATTGGCATATGTAAGACAAACACTCGTCTATATGTACTATCCACTGGACAGTCCCCTTCAGAATGACAAAGAAAAACACAGTCCAAAGACATCTAGCTAAACACCTCTGTGTTGTCTTATCCACTTCGCTTTGCTTCCTTCTCCATTGCAAAAGGACACATCACATAAGTCAAAATGCATAATTAGCAAACAATAAAAAAATTGTCATTTTTTGTCTTCCCTCATTTGTTCATTGATAAAAGAATATAATTAGATTTTTGTTCAACGTAGTGTTGAGTGTAGTAAAATAGATCTGTATAAGCACTGCACAGTTTCTCCCGGAGAGGATATCTGGAACATGGGCGACAACGGGTGAACAGAAATCAGGGACGTGCCGCAATGTAGATGGAAGTGATATGAAGAACAGAGCACAGATATATTTTAATAAAAAAAACTATTAAATAAATAAATGTATAGTATTCATGGAAAGGGCTGATATTAACGTCACATCCCACTGCCCTGTCATGTGCTGTCATTTTCTCAATCAGCATTGTCTTGTTTTCCAATTAAAAAAACATGTAAACATCTGTAGAGCAAGACTAATTTACTTTCAAATAAAAACCATTTTATTTCCAGAAAATAAAAATATTTTCTGAAAACAAGTATTAAGTAAATTAGCGATGTTTACTTTTTTTTTTTTTTACTAGAAAACATGAAAGATTTTTTTACTGATCTCAATGCATTACTTAGCAGGAGCGACTGTTATGAAACAATAGATGATATGCATTAAGTTACATTCTGAATATGATAATACAGGACCTCAAAGTAAGAAAAAAAAACACTTTTTATGACGTCTGTATAAATAATGCTTTATGTATTGTAATACATACAATACATACATATCTAACACAAAACCTTGATCTCATTTTAATGTATTGTACTGACCATTAGTAAGTATTAGAATATTATAACTGTGGATATATTTATTTATTTATTATAAAATAATTTGACAATAACAGCTTTTTTACAACATTTATTAATATTAGTTTGTTTTGAATTTCTAATCTGTAATAGGAAAAATATAAATACATAAACAAATTTAATTTTAATCTATAATAGTATCAGTGAAGCTTAAGCTGTGTCTATAAATTTGTTTAATTCCAGATAGAGTTTAACATTAGGAACTAACGATGAATAATTATATATTTATAAATTAAATAAATAACAAAGATTAATAAATGCTGTAATAATACTGTTATTTGCAAGCAAGTTAATGCAATAGCATATGTTAACATATAGATCCTGACTGAAATATTACCACTTAATATTACATTACATATACAGACTTCATAGAAAATGTTACACAAAAAACAATTTACAGATGCTACTGAATGTAACACCTGAATTCAGCTGCATATGAATTCAGTAGATATTCCTTTTAAACAGAAGAAAAAACTAATTTTACTCCAAATGTTGTTAAATACAAGTCTGTTAGCCCTTAAAGGTATACATATATATTAATGATGGTATTTCTTATTTAACACTAAATCAAAACTAAAACTAATGTTTGTTTTTTTAATGAAATATCCTTTGTTGAGAACGATAGTGCTGTCGTTAACCGTGTGCGACGTTATTTCTTTTGCATTTTGTAGTAACTCCATCAGGGATGCGGCGTTTGTTTTTCAAACCACAGAGGAAGACAAACCATTCAAATGAACATGCTAAACTTTCCCTCCGAAGAAGTACCATTCAAATCATTTCCTATTTTTCTACATCGACTTTTTTAGATATGAATTCTTTACTTTTATTCATCAGGCAGTGTTCACTTCTAACAATTCAAAAATATAAATAAAGAATAATAATAATAATGCAATTTGTGATAATCCTGGAGTGATGTGAAATAAGATAATGAAAACATTTAAACACTTTAGAGAAAACTAAAATGGAAGAGAGCAAGATGAGATGAAAACATTAAACAGTTAACGGTACAAAAACACTCAAGGGTTTTTGGCATATTTTATATAGTGGGGAGACAAAACATACGTTTTTGGATTCCGGGATCAGGCACTCAAAGAACTCAAATGGCCTTTTCGTTTGTGTTGTTGGGACAGCCGAAATAAAATAAAAATCATAGATGTACAAAGATCCCTCTCTCCAATACTTATTTGAAATCATTAACAGGCATCAGCATGAAAATACTAAATTCTTCACTAAAAAGGCTAAATTCTGTTGTTATCTTAAATACTTTGTTCTTTTCTCTCTATTAATACTGAAAAATTATTACATGTTGTTGTTTTTTTTTATGTTTGTATGCTCGCAGGTACACACAAAATGAACAAAACGAAAACATTTCCCTGTCTCGCTTTAACCTGAATTATTATGGCAAACATTGTTCATCAAAAACTGAAAACAAACGTTTATTCCGATATACCAATGTACAGTGCTCTCCATTTCATATGTCAACTATAACTACACTAAAATTCTCAATAACTAAATGCGAACGATTATTCCCCCCGATACGCACACACACCAAACCCCAGTAAAAAAAAATGCAAAGCATAAAAAGAAATGTTTCTAACTATGTAGAATACTTATTTCATATATTTGCAACAGCATCGTAATCTAGTCATAAATACATTAAGGCCAAGAAAAATAATACATTAAAAAACAGTGAATAAAAAAAGAAATCTTGTGAGCACTGTGTGTTGGCTTTAAAAAATACTTATGAATTGAGTGACGCTCAATTTCTTTTTAACTTTTTTTTTTTCTCAAAATTTTCCATTATTTTATGGTAAGACATTACCAGAAGAAAATGCACGTTGGTTGGATATCACCGTCCATGTCTCTTTACAAAGACGTTCGGTGGTCTTGTAGAGAGCTGTTCTGCGTGTTTGTGTGGGCTCGGGGTCAGTTGTTGCCTTGTGGCTGAAGCGTGGTTTTGTGCAGTACTGCGGAGGAGCCAGCTGTGGGCGCCGTGGTGCTGGTGCTGCTGCCCGTGGCTTTGATCCACGGCAGCGAGAGCAGCGATGCTCCGGTGGTGGTGGTGGCCGTCATAGTTACTTGGATCATCTGGTCACGCTGGATGAGTCGGATCAGAGTCTTGAGATGCTCAAGGGACGTCTGAGTCTCCCGCTGCTGACCCAAAAGACGCCCCTTCAGCTCAATGCATTTCTGTTGAACACAGATTTAAAATTGTATGACAGAGCAATGTCAGACACAGTTTTAATGTTCTTCTATGTTCATCTTTTTTCAGTTGCTTGGTTTAAAAATTAATGAACCAGTCCTCAGGTTATGCATCAACCCTGTTATCAGATTGCCCTTTTTAAAGTAATAATATATTCCAAAAAGCTGTAAAAAATTAAAGATGCAACAATACCATTTTTTTTTTCAGAACCGAACTGATCTGATACTGAAAATTCGGAGTATCTGCCGATACCGATATGATACAGCGCAGTTGTTGTTTTTTTGTTGTTTTTTTATCAATGTTTTATCAATGTCTTTGGTGTGTTAAACACAATCTACTACATATAGAAAACTTAATTTTCATGAAAAATAACAAATTAAAAAAAATATATAATCATAATCTATGACACAAATTTAATTATAAACTAGGTTAGTGGATAATTCAGCAGCAAAAGATACTCTAGAAAAATCATGGGTGCACAATAATTGTATAAAATGTAAATATTTAGTGGGGAACAAATAAAAGTGAATAAGTTTAGGACTAAATCTGGTAAAATGTTACACATTGCTCTTTGTATTGTTGTAAAATACATTCATGAAAAAAGTAAATTTATTTATATATAAATATATACTATAAAATTAAAAGATTTTTTTAAATGTATAGCACAGTAATGAAGGCAGCAGCATATGATAGATAGGACAGAACAAGAAAGACTATTAATAATCTTTCATTGCGTAAAAGTATTATAATACGAAAGGCTCCATACAGAGCGGCAAAAAGCACTTATGCGCATCCCATACGCAGAATGATGCGCTTGAAGCAACACACGCTCTGCATAGAAAAGTTCAAAGCACAAAGGGAAGAGATATTGACGCGTAGTGTATTATATCTGTGCAATAGTTTATTGAGCCTTTTCTTTTAACAGTTTTAAATCTGAGTTATTGAGCGCTCTTGAAGAGAGTTTAATCGTTTTGACTGTAGTAACCAAACGCTACACGCAGTTTGAATGCTAAATGGAGGATGACAGACAGCTGCAGCGGAGAGAAGAGTTTACGTCAACTTGATTCTGTACCTCACATTGAACTATGGAACAGATTCAGAACACTTGAAATATAGTGCACGAAAACTTTATGGTGCTTTAGAATGTTTTTGTGCCTTTTGTGGGGCTAAAGAATAACACAATAGTATACGCAGAATATCGGATTTGGATCGGTCTTGTCTGACCGATACCCGATCCGGCAGAAAATGCCAGTATCGGAGCCGATACCGATACTGAGTATCGGATCAATGCATCCTAATAAAAATGTCAACTCTGTTCATAATCTTACAAAAAAAATACTTTGTATATTTAAGAATCAATATTGGTTTGTTAAAATCAAGATTACAATTAGGTAGTCTATATTTCAACCCAGCCCTATTTAGCACAGTTTCTTACCGAGAGAGAATCGCAGAGTCTGTTGTCCTCGTCACTCAGATGTTCACACTCAAGTTTCAGCTCAGTGTTTCTCCTCATTAGCTTCCTGCGTTCCTCCTCTCTCACTGTACAAACATACACGTCATCACTGAGAATCGAGTCCTGAGGAGTGCTAGTGCAGTCAGATGTGTTTGACAGCTCACCTGTTTTATGTGTAACATACGACTGGATGAAGTTTTGTGGCCAAGACAAGTTCTCTTTGTTCAAAACCTTCAAAAAAGAAACAGAACAGAAAATGAGCAAATTCTGTTTGTCTTCTTTACACGAACAAATCCTGAAGACTTGGACACTATAGCCTTTTACATTTTTGTTCAGTGTATAATGTTGCATCATATGTGTAAGCAAAAATTAATTATCTCTAATGTATGAATTAATAATTCACAAAGAAAATAAACAACACTTCAAACTTCTAAACAACACCATAATAATTATATTGTTAAATATATAAAACAAACGAAAACCTATAAAACTTTATTGTAAAAAATAATGCTTAAAAAAAAATAGTAAGTCTAAAAACATTCCATATATTTCTGGAGCCCCTAAAGGGACGTGGTGGTGGAACATTTGGTGTGGGAGGAAAAAATATTTTTCAAATGTTTTGCTTTCCCTCGCAAAACTTTTGCATTCTATCGCAAACATATTTGCTTTCCCTCACAAAACTTTTGCATACTCTCGCAAAGATATTTGCGCTCTCTTGCAAAGATATTTGCGTTCTCTCGCAAAACCTGCTGAGTTCCTGTTTATTATACAGCATGCAGTGTTTCATAAAACGCTTAATGCGGCTTAAGGAAGATCAAAAATAAGTACTGTATACATGCAAGCAGATGAGCCCAAAATATGAGCTGAATTGCATGTACACATAACACACTAATACACTTCTATTATTCAAATAAGCGTTCAAGCGGAACCGGGAACACTTCTCCCCATAGAAAAGTGTGTTTAACGTGGCTTAATATAAAAAAACTGTGATTTAAAAAGACCAAATTTTATATTTTATTAAAAATAGCCTATACACCATGTACAGAAAGTTTTGGTTCCTTACCGCTGTCGCCTCTGGCTTGCAACATGGAGTTGTTTATAATGTTTTGAATTCAATAATTCTACGGGGGTTTAATCTTATTATTATACATTACTGACACTCTATCCTCCAATTCTGGGCTGATCTATATAAATAAAGGTGCTTTTCTGTGTGTAATATAAACAGATTTGGTATTTTAAAATCACCGTCTTTGTTCATTAGCCCACCTTAACCGTTTTCTATAGGGGAGAAAAAGCTTAACGTGTAGCATGTTGCGTTCATATTCTGGGCTATTCTGCTTTATTAATAGTAATATTATTAATAAGGTTATTAATATTAGCTTAATAATGTTTTCAGTATTTATTATTATCAATTTGGTCCTCAAATGTCACTGTTTTAAAACATTAAGCCACATTAAACATTTTAGAATGTCCCAGAATCATGCCTTGAATTAAGCACTGATTTTATTTCTTTATACTTGAGTCCAAGTTCAGAATAAAACTGTATAAACCGCTCCATTGTGAACATACGGAGCTGTATGAACCACTGCAAGCAGTAAAGTAAATAGGAAGTGTTTGTCCGAACTCAACTGGTTTTGCGAGAGAACGCAAAAGTTTTGTGAAAAAAATGGAAAAAGGAAAAATATTTTTTCCTCCTACCTCTAATTGTTTTCACTCACCCCGATTTTTTTTTCCACCACCATGTCCCTTTAGGGGCTATATATTGTCTTTTAAAATACAGTGTAATTTTATTTTACATGGTCCCAGATAGCACATGTACAAGATATCTGTTAGAAATCATTTCATCTGGAAAGCATCTGCTGTGTACAAACATCTAAGAAACATCTTTAAGATGTCAGTTTTACATGCACTCTAAATCATAAACATCTTAAAGACATTTTCTAAATGTCTATTTTACGTCTAACGGGAAACGTCCTAGAGACATATTGCTGATGAGCAAACACTCTAAAAAATATGTCTTCCAGATGTAAACACGCACATCAAATAGACTTTTCTAAGATGTTTGTGCTATCAGGGGTAAGGCAACTAAATTTAATAATGTTGACCAAATTACAGCTTTTAACTGTAGAAAATTTAAATATTTTTTCTTCTAAAATGACTAACCGTCTACAGTAAAGAATATAATTATTCCCAACCGTTTTCCCCCTAAATTATGTATTTGTAAGAGAAGGTCATTTTTTTCAATATGACTTGAACTGAAAAAAATGAATTTATGTTATCATTACAACATAAAAAAGGACAGCTATATATTTTCTAGTAAAAATATCTAATTCCTAAAACAAGATCAATTAATTTCTTTGGTAATTGCATTAGACAAAAATTTACTTTGTATCCATGCAGATTATTTCATTGTCCAGATGAAATGAAAAAACATCAAATAAATGGCCTAAAGACATCCTTGTGCTTTTGGGGTTTTTATAACATGTGTGTTCAAAGCAAAGAGGAACATACTTTCTTCTGGCACTTGGGGCACATCCATATGCCCCTGGTGGCAGTTTTGAGAGGTGGATGCAGGCAGTCGGGGTGGTAGGCGCGGGTACAAGTGTGGCACGGATGAAGATCTCCTTCCTGTTTACACACTGCACAGTGATCATCATGCTGCAGCTCCTCCTGTACCACACACACACATTTACAAAAACACACATTCTTCATATACACTTCAATTATTATTTAAACATAGAACTATTAGCCCTTCCACAAGTAAAAAATAATCTGTAAAAAATTAGGTAACACTTTATTTTAAGGTGTCCTTGCTATACATGTTACATGTACTTATTATTATTATAACAATAAATTATGCATAATTACATGCAAGTAACCCTAACACAAACCCTAATCCTCACCCTAACCATATCGTAAGTACATGCAGTTAATTAATATTACTCAGTACATAAATGTATAATTACACTGTAACAAGGACACCTTAAAATAAAGTGTGACCAAAATTTAAATAATTATCATTTTAAATATTCTGAGCCCCCTTTGAGATTTCTCTAAGGAGTTCATTATTTTAGAACACATCACATTACTATTTCCACGGCAATGCATCAGACTGGTCACATGAAACTGTACAGACACAATAGTGCTATTTGACTAATATACTGGTTTTGATTATTTATTTTTTATTTTATTATAATGACCATGTTAGTTGATCGGTAAGTTATAATTGGGCTATGGGTGTCACAGTGTTTGTTTACGATAGAACACAGTCAGAAAGTTTGAAAGGTTTTTAATTTTTATTTTTGCCAGTTCAAAAAACATTTGGTCAAAGACAGCTTTTTGACCAAGGCTGTACAGTACTTCAATTGTAATTTACTTAAATTGTATTTAAATTTTTTTTAAGTACTTTACGCCGATAACTGAATATTGTAATTTTACTCATATGGGAAAGTACCGTAACTGTACATTATGTGTGTATGTTCTACAAAAAAAAGAAAGTCATACGTTTGTATATTTTTGCCATGAGATTCACAAACACAGATTGATGTTAAAGTCGTACCTTCCAGCAGAGCTCCTCAGAGTCTAGCGTGTGAGTAAAAGCATACAGTAGGTTAGTAGCCGTCACACTGACAAAACTGAGTTATTAGAGTTAAACAGCAATGTTGGCATGTATTCAGCAGGTTAAAGCAGTTAGCATTTGGCTTTATTAGTCAACCTTTCATGTCAAAGTCACTGGTTAAAGATCTATTAAAACATGAGCACTTATGATGAATGTGTGAGTTTAATTTATTCTGTTCAAACATGTTTCTGTGGATTTCATGCATCATTATTTCAGCTCAACCCCAAGACCATTATGTTGACAGAAGAAGAAATCTATTTTACCTCTCGCCGACAGGAACATCGCACTGTTCAGGTAATGGGAGGCAAGTCGTTTGCGCTGAAAAGCAAAATACAAGATGTTTACAAATGAACATAGCCCTAAAATGAACATTATTTAAAGAAACTATGACTGGCAGACAGACCTCTGGTTCAAACAGTCCGCTGTACACAGGGTTAGCTGTGCTTCGCCTTTTTCTCTCCTGCCGTTTACTTTGGATCTCTGACAGAAATGAAAACACCATCTGTGATGGAACTTTAAAACCCAACATCTCACATTGAATCCTTTTCTCAGTTTTTGCTTGTTAATTTATTAAATTGTTTAATTCAAAGTTAAGCAGAAATCAGAATAATTGTCTCGTTTCATTGTTAATTTAAATGTAATTGGTCACAACACACAGGATGTTGAATTGGAATTTGAAATGAAATCAATTTCAAACAATTCAACACAATCATGTACCAACATGAATGCGTTCATTTATTCGCTAAAACGTATAATGCATTTTTTGAACTGACTAGACATATTTCTCCAAGATCAATACTATCAAAACAATTAACAATCATCAAAAAGATTTTTAACAAACAGAACCACAAAATGACCATCACATTAATAATAAATATTGACATAAAAAATTCAGTCTATAGTCGGCACCGGTAGCCTTGTGAGCAGCACGCCAACATATAGCGTTGTTTACGCTACAGGCGTCCCGTGTTCGAATTCCAGCTAGAGGACCTTTCCAGATCCTGCCCACTTCACTTCCTGTCACTTCTACACTGTCCTATACTAATAAAGTCAAAAAATGCCAAAATAAATCTTAATAATAATAAAAAAAATCAGTCTATTGATGATATATTGATATTTGGCTCTATTTGAAGGGCGATTTCAAATTTGGAAAATTAGATATTCTTCTTACCTATATTCAAGTGTTATAAAAAAGAATGCTTGAAGCTAGAATAAAAAAATGAGAGCGAGAGAGGCTTTGATCGTTATTTTGATGTATTGCATGTTCAGATATTCATACAAACAAAATATTTTGAGGGCCAAGAAATTTTAGTGAAAATCATCAAAAATGCTGGTGGTGGCTTTTTTTTTTTTTAAATGCTGGCGGGGAAAGAGTTAATATGTCCAATATTTAATGGAAATAGCTTATTAAATCAATAAGCCCCGTGAAGCCGTGGTTTACAGTGAATTTATAACAGCTAAGGGGCGTTGTTAGCGACGCAAAGCGGAGTGCCTAAAACCCCCTTAGCTGTTATAAATTCACTGTAAACCACGGCTTCACGGCGCTTATTGCTTTTATAAAACGGTTATTGCATATACTTAGTAAGGTTTCACAAAATAAAACAGAGCAAATAAGTGTAATGATATTAATAAAAACAGTATAATGTAGTTCCTCAGAAACAGTTGTGGTTGGAACAAAGTGGTTGCCAAGCAACACACAAAGTAAACAAAGCTGTAGGTTTGTAGTGTAATTTACAACGGCTTCGAACGTGGCTCAACCAATCAGAATCAAGGACCGGAACTATCCGTTTTATAAAATTCATTATAAACTACTTTGAATTGTATTCCATTTTAATTATACTAAATTTTATTTAAATTATAAATTCAATTCAGCATCTTGTTTGATACCTCAGTTCAAATTCAGAAACTGAAGTGGCATTCATGTGGCACTTCTCGTACAGTGTGCAACCCTCTTTATGCTTTGTTTTGCTAATATTGGAGGCTCCTGATTTGAGGACATAATTTATGAATCATAACCTGCCAAACTGGCTATTGAGTTGATATGTGTGTTCCCACCATGGCTGATTTCCCCCCGGATCTAGCGGGATGCTAAGTGGCAATTTTAAACCCTGACTGCAACTCACCTTTCAAGTGTTCTGTAGTGACCAGGCCTAGTGCGACCATGAAGGCAATTTTCTGAAGGACAGAAGGTTAATAAAGTGAATACATTAAACATTGAAATACCTTTGATGTTAACTTAACTCTTCAGAACTAATTTCACTTGAAATTTCACACGTCCAAACACCGACAACAGTTATTTGGCCTAAATGCCACTTCTCAGTTACTCAAGGTACCAAATTTCTGATCAGTTTTTAAGAACCAGTCACTCAATCTGACAAAAGAGTTTGAGGATAATGGCAAATCCTGAATTCAAGAGAGTTTTGTTTGAGCCATTAGTAATAAGATATCCTCAACTATATATTCCACATGCATTAACTGTGGTTCTATGATGGACTAGCCCTACATCGAGGTTATTTCCCTGCCTATGACCCAAGACCCAAGGGATAGGCTTCAGCATCCCCAAATTCCAAGATAAGAAAGATTTGGATGAACTGTAATTCAGGGTCACACTTTAAGGTCTAATTCTCACTATTAACAAACCATTAACTATGACTTTTGCCATGATAATTTAATTTGAAAACTCTTAATTTGCTGCTTATTAATAGTTAGTAAGGTAGTTGTTAAGTTTAGGTTTTGGGTAGGATTAGGGATGTAGAATATGGTCATGCAGAATATGTGCTTCATGAATACTAATAAACAGCCAATATGTTAATATTAGGCATGCTAATAAGCAACTAGTTAATAGTGAGAATTGATCCCTATACTAAAGCATTACCTAATTCAGTGTTGTAGTACTCAAGAAAACTCAGACTCAAGTCCTCCACAACAACACTGCTGTAATTAGTCATTGCCATGTCAATCAGATGGTCTCTTCCTGTCAAAGTGCACCGGTCATGTCAACAATGTTTCTAATAGCAAAGACTAGTTGTGAGTGTACCTCTGGATCCTCCTCCTTTTTGGCTGGGGTTGAGGGGTCAGGGCTTGGCTCCTTCACAGGCCTGTTAGTTTGTGAGGCCGGAGAACTCTTGGAGTTGCTGGGAATCTGGGGCTGAATGATTATAACCTGGATACACACATTAAGGGCCAGTTTTACTAACAGCTTGCGCTAGCGCAAACCGCCTTTTGGCGTTAAAATTGTACTGCCAGGTTTTACTAAAGACGCGCAGTGATGAATTAGCGCTGAAAAGGCATGGACAGTTATTTTTGCACCTGACCTTATTGAATATGCATTTGTAGGAGTTGCCCTTTCAGATGCAGAATTTATAGGAGAGT
The DNA here is from genome assembly GCA_027422415.1 of Schizothorax lantsangensis. Lineage (NCBI taxonomy): Eukaryota > Metazoa > Chordata > Actinopteri > Cypriniformes > Cyprinidae > Schizothorax > Schizothorax lantsangensis. Next base: position 7,761,254 of record CM049849.1, read on the forward strand.
ATTCGAATGAATCACGCAACGTGTATTACTAATGTTTGCGCTCATCAAATTACTGGCATTTGCACCATTATTTAACACCTAAAAAATGCATGTCTTAAACTATTCTGCGCTTGAAATGGCTGCAATTATTGTTGCTAAGAGGAGGCACCGCAGAGCACAGAGAGTGTGTGGTAGAAGGGAGAGGATTTTTCCCAAATGTTTTAATTTATTTGGAATGCCAGAAGAACAAATTGTCCGAACATATCGTTTGCCAAGCCATGTTATTTTTAATTTGCTTCAGGAAATAAAAGACAACTTGGAACCCTCAACTAGGAGTATCGCAATACCAGCTCTATCAAAACTTCTTGCAACCCTTAATTTTTTGGCCTCTAGTTCTTCTCAACATAGCCTACTGTGGCTTATTTATTTCTTTATTCTTTATTTGCAACTACGCTAATTTGCGTTGCGCTTGGTATATTGCGTTGGTCGATTTGTAAATGAGATGTTGTGTCTGTGTTCTTTAATTTGCGCATTGTTAGTAAATCACCCACAGAAATTTCCACGCCCATCGGCGCGGTTTTGGAATTGCACTCTCGCGCCAATTTGCACTGTTTAGTAAAAATGGCCCTAAAAATCTTAAATCAACTGATAATGTGCATCTAATTATCATTTGCCACAGCGTGACAATAACGGGATCATGCAAGTTGAAAACTAATTCAGCATGCTGAGCAGCATGTTTATTAGGTAAGTAGGTGATGAAAGATCTTCTAACCTTGCTGTCAGGGCTGAAAATCAGCGGTTGCACCTTAATGGCCTCGGTTACTCCTGACACCCCATGGGCTGCAGGCGAGGCTGCTGAGATGATGGCGTAAGCCACCCCTGGACTTGCGGAGGCTGTGGACGTGCTCGGCGCAGACGAGGGCAAAGAGGAACTCTCTTCCTGCCCGTTGTACAGTCTCTTGTGACTGAAGGTGCTGTTGGCAGTTGGCAAAGATGCGCCTTGGCTCTTTGGGCTGACCACAGCCATGCTCTGCGGCACGGCCAGCATTTGACCGGACTGCTGCTCTCGGCATGGGCTGTGGGGAAGGCTGTCTGGAATGAGAGTCTTTGGCCTGACCTAAAAAGACAGAACACAAAGTTTATTCCCTTAAGCAGCAGATGGTTCTTGGCTTTGGCTTCAAATATTTTGATCTCTTAAAACAAAATCGTTCAATCTTTCAGGTCAAGTTTCTGTCAGCTTTTGATTGACATTTGCTTAGTTGCAGGTTATATTGAATGAAGTTTGGCTTGTTTATGATCTCTTTAAATAAATCTCAGATGTTTGTCATAAATTAGTTTGTCAACGTTTTCTGGTTATTTTCACTTGTGTAATTTCAAATGCATTTTTCCATTACTATACAAAGCTGATGATGAAGGCATTTTACCCCTGCAATCGTCATTTATAGAGCAAGGGCCACCCATTAAGATGTAGATGATTTTGTCTTCAGTAGAATGGTAAAGAAGATTTTTAGCTGAAACCATGATTTTTGGTGATTCGTGTTCATTTGAGAGTCGAACAAGCATATACAGGCAACACAAAATTAATACCTATGGCTCCTGACAATATATTGAGGTCTTATGAAGGGAAACAATCAGACTGTGGAAGAAAATCATTTGTGAAATAAGCCAACATACGTCTGTATATGATCCAAGAATGTTTTTGCCAACTTATTCAGTTATTCCAGAAGTACACTCAACTGAGGAAACATTGGGGACCAAAGAACTGATGAGCAGTTATACAAGCATCCGTGAACCGAGCACTTGAATAAAGGGGCGATATGAAAGTTTTTATAGTGTCTCATGGTTTATGTAAAAAGGTGAATTGATTAAAACCAGTTTATTCACTTTCTATGATTTAGACATGTAAAACATCTGCGTTTCACATCATTATTGGGTGCTTTAATAACATAATTGTGTATACGTGACTTAATTACATGATTACATGAACAAGCTGAAACGGTTATCTAAACCAGTTCATTAGAATGAACTGTCCAAAAGAACCAGTTTGCAGAAAAAAACTTTCCTGTTTGTCTGAAGCTATGGATTACAGGTAATAAAGTTGAAAATAATGTTCAATACAATAATGTCTAGCACAGACAATCATTTCACTTCATAAGACCTTAATATAATGTCAGGAACCAAGGGTATTAATTTTGTTTTGGCAGTATATTCTTTTTTGATTCTCAAAATGATGGTAGCCATGAACTTGCATTTCATGAATCACCAAAAACCAAGGTTTCAATCTTCTATTCTGTCCTACTGAAGAAAATACGTTACCTGAAGGTGAGTAAATTAACAACAAATTTTAATTACTGGGTGAACTATTCCTTTAAGGCATAGACTACCATCAATTTTAATAAAATCTTTGTTGATGAAAAGGATACTATGTAAGTCAACTACTCAAGTTCATTAATTTATTCAATAATGAAACTCTCTTAAAGGAAAGAATAAATTAGGGATAAAAAGCAATAAAATGAATAAAAGAGTCCGCTATGAATCTCTGTCCTTCTCACTTTTAGCTGCTCCTGTTAGGGTTTGCTACAGCGCATTATCTACACTTGACGCTTGCTGTGTCTTTGACATGTTTTAAAAGTGCCTGCTATGAAAATTATTTGTAAATAATAAGGTTTCATGAATACAGGTTTGAGTGTTTTGCTAATGTTGTGTATTACCTGAGGTAGCACACTGGGTGAGTGTCCTGCCAGCCGCCTGTAGAGAGCTGATGTGAGGCACCTTTATCGGGATCGCGGTGAGGGCTCCCAACATCTGTCAGACAGAAACCAAACATATGATGAGACAGGAATAGCAATCATTTCAGATGTTAGGAGGACAGAATGATGAAAAAACATCCATTATTATGTAGTTACTTCATCTACTGCTCATGTTAAACAGCCGAACAGGACAGAAGAGCCAGATTCATTTCCATGAAGTGGTTCTTCTTTAATTGTTCTTTTCAGTGAATTGAAACAAAAACTGGTACCAAAAATGCTCTTGGGATTGACTCATTTCATGGCTCACTTTGAGTCAGTCATTAAAGGGATAGTTCACCCAAAAATGAAAATTCTGTCATCATTTACTCACCCTCAAGTAGTTCCTAACCTGTATGAATGTCTTTGTTCTGCTGAACACAAAGGAAGATATTCTGAAGAATGAGGGAAACAGAGCAGTTCTGGGGCACCATTGACTTCCATAGTATTTTTTTTCCTACTATGGAAGTCAATGGTGCCCCAAAACAGTCTGGTTACAAACTTTCTTCAAAATATCTTCCTTTGTGTTCAGCAGAACAAAGACATTCTTACAGGTTTGGAACTACTTGAGGAGGAGTAAATGATGACAGAATTTACATTTTTGGGTGAACTATCCCTTTAAGTGGTGATTCGGGTGATGACTTTTGTTTTAGTGAGGTAGTTTAACTCATTTATTGACCAGAATAAATCAGTGGATCAGAGGGTTGGAAGATTGATTTGGGCAGTTATTTCTTTATACTAATTTGTACAAGTTTGACTGATTCATTAATCCTCTGAAACATGATCACACTGGTGTCATTTGAAAATTCTAATCTGCATATGAAACTGCATTACAAACGGTCAACCATACAATATCTTCTCTTTTTTTGATACAAACATTCAAATAATCACAAAGTAGCTAAGATTAAGATTATTTTTATTTGTCACATACACGATTATATAGAGAGTATATAACCAGCAGTGAAATGTATTCTCTGCATTTAACCCATCCTAAGTGAACACACACCCGGAGCAGTGGGCAGCCATGTTACAGCGCCCGGGGAGCAGTTGGGGGTTCGGTGCCTTGCTCAAGGACACCTCAGTTGTGGTATTAAAGGAGGAGAGAGCGCTGGTTATTCACTCCCCCACCAACAATCCCTGCCGGACCTGAGATACGAACCCACAACCTTTCGATTACAAGTCCGACTCTCTAACCATTAGGCCACGACTTCCTCATGGGATAGTAAAGTGTCCATTGGATGCAGTGTTGCCAAGTATGTGGTTTTCCTGCGGAATTGGGCTATATTAACACTGTTGCCGCGGGTTGTTTTTCACGTCCGCGGGTTTAAGCGACTCCAACAAGCGTGATATTTAGCCCCTAAAATGCTTATTTTACCAGGGGAACCCCACCAAAAAAAAACGTGTATTTTACCACCCCGGAACACGATTTTTACCAGGGGACCCCCCTCGAAACACGATTGGGCTAGTTTTGAGTAGCAATTTGGTGCAATTTGAGTAGCAATTTTGTTGTGAAAGCCTGGCAACCCTGATTGGATGCTCACTTTAAACTTTAGTATGTCATCTGAGTACTTTTTGCCTACCGCTTAATGAATACTCTTAATTCAGACATATTACTCTATTCACATATTGTTTACCCCACATGGATAAAAAATCTATTAAAAAGTACATTTTAAAATGTTTATTAGAATATATTTAAAAACAAGAATATCAGATGTTTTCTAATTTAGTCAAGCAGTTTTAACTTAACATTTTGACACATGTTCGCAGTAATTACTCATTTCAATTGTAAGCAGTGCAGCTGGAAACTTGTTGACTGATAAATAAAGACATGAGAAGTTTGAGAAGAATGTCACTTCATTTTTTTTTTTTTTTTTACAATTTATTCATTTAGTTGTGTATTTTAATGTTTTATCAAGACCTTGAGTGCCACATTGCTTAAATAAGGACTCATGTGGAGATTTAACCCCATAGTATTATAAATATGCTCCAAGTATTAAATTTGCTTCTAAAGCTTTAGTTCGCTGTAATGTCGTCCATGGCCGCAGTGAGCACCGATTTTGCACTTCATGTCCTGCTGTCACAAGGGTCTTATATAACCAGAAGAATACAAGACAATAGTTTGAGACGTACTGCTTTAAAATCCCTCTCAGTCACTCATCTCAGTCTATTGTGCAGTAGCGAACCGACATGAGGAGGTGGGGCAGCCTGCGGCCTGTTCCCATGACAACTGTCCGGATGAAATGTCTTGCTCCATCAGGGCTGTGATTTTAGTAATTGCTGAATCCCAGCAGAGAGAGAGAGAGAGAGGGACGGCAGTAACCTTGAGCTGCGGCATTCAGCTTGTATTTTGTGAAAGTACTGAATTAAACAGCAGGCCTGCAGTGAATTACCCATCAGCCCCTGCAGCTGCCATAAGAACGAAATGTCAGGTGAACACTAACAATTCTGCTCTTTCCTGGAACGTCACGGACCGTTTGAGGATTCAGAGGCCTGATTAGACCTGTGTAGGAGTGAAATGAGTGTAAAAGACTTCTCACACAATGATAGAGGAGCAAGACTGAAACATTTCCAGCAGGAGTTTATGAACAGTCAGAAGCTATAAAGCTTATTCTGGCCTGGAGCCCCATTATGCTTTGAAACGGTAAACAGAAGCACCTATGTTTAGCTGTTAATCAGAACATTTCAAATGCAATAGTCTATTTTTGTGGTCCACAAAAAAAAATAAAGTAATTTAGGTGGAATGGCACAAGTGTGAGTTGTCATAGATCGTATAGCTGTTTAAACAACCTCTGTAATCACTGACAAGGTTCAAGGTTCAAGGTTCAAGGTTCTTGTTTAGTCACATACACAATCATAAGTATAATCAGTAGTGAAATGTAAACAGGTTTCCAGATACATAACACAGGAGCATATATTTAAATATAGGTAGGAATAAGATAAAAAATAAAAATAATAATAATAACAATAATACTAATAGTAAAAACAAAGAAATAAAATAAGGAGTAAAATGTGCAATGAACTGAAATGTGCAATACAGTCTACTGTGGATTTAATAAATATTAATATAACCAGGGATGTGTAAGAGGAATGTGCAAACAGGTTGTACCGGGTATGTACACATAGCAGCGATGCGGACGATGGAGAATGATGGGTGACAGACAAATCTGACGTTTTTATAATACTGTATGAACATTCTGGGTGGCTTTATTTATCTTAAAGGAACACTCCACTTTTTTTGGAAATAGGCTCATTTTCCAAGTCCCCAAGAGTTAAAAAGTTGAGATTTACCGTTTTTGAATCCATTCAGCCGATCTCCGGGTCTGGCGGTAACACTTTTAGCTTAGCTTAGCATAGATCATTGAATCGGATTAGACCGTTAGCATCGCGCTCTAAAATGACCAAAGAGTTTCGATAATTTTCCTATTTAAAACTTGACTCTTCTGTAGTTACATCGTGTACTAAGACCGACGGAAAATGAAAAGTTGCGATTTTCTAGGCTGATATGGCTAGGAACTATACTCTCATTCCGGCGTAATAATCAAGGAACTTTGCTGCTGTACTATCTGTGCAGCAGGCGCAGTGATATGACGCAGCACCTGAAAGTAGTCCCCAGCTCAGTAGCCTATGATATAGCCGGGGACTACTTTCAGGCGCTGCGTCATATCACTGCGCCTGCTGCACAGATGGTACGGCAGCAAAGTTCCTTGATTATTACGCCGGAATGAGAGTATAGTTCCTAGCCATATCAGCCTAGAAAATCACAACTTTTCATTTTCCGTCGGTCTTAGTACACGATGTAACTACAGAAGAGTCAAGCTTTAAATAGGAAAAATATCTAAACTCTTTGGTCATTTTTGATGACCAAATGCTAATGGTCTAATCCGATTCAATGAACTATGCTAAGCTATGCTAAAAGTGCTACCGCCAGACCCGGAGATCGACTGAATGGATTCAAAAACGGTAAATCTCAACTTTTTAACTCTAGGGGAGGTGTAAAATGAGCCTATTTCCAAAAAAAGTGGAGTGTTCCTTTAATGTGATGAAAATAAAGCACATTTACTAAGTAGGCTATTTTTAAGTATTTTGCTTGTTTTCCAGTAAAATTGTTAAGATTAATTTACTTTCTTTCTATCTATCTTTCTTTCTTTTTTCTTTATAAAGCACATTTTAAAACAACCAGAAGGTTGACCAAAGCACTGTACAGAAAACTGAAGCAATAAAGCAAGTAATCAAAATATAGACAATATACAAAAACACTACAAAATAAAAAATGTAACCCATCATAATTTTTCAAATAAATAAGATTTGATCGTAGATTAGACTTTACTTATTTGTCAAGCAACACCACAGAAGATATTAAGCTTTGTTAAGAGTTCAAAACGTACCAAATTAATTCAAGAAAATTCTGATTCTACAATTCACCAATCAATCAAAAAGTCTTCCCATAGCATTTTTAGCAAAATTCTGTAGTAAAAATGTATATATTGTTGTTTGTTATATTGCTATGAACACATGGTTTTCCTTGTTCAGGTGCTAAAATATTTACAGAAAACAGTTCTATGACTTCTCACATTACAAGCAATATAAAAACAAATAACCAAAAAATTGTACATGACGAAACCAAAATAGCTCTTAACACAGAAGTTCTTATAATATTAATGTCACATAAAAAAATTACTTGTATATCCTCTCTCACTAGTGGTCCAATACCAGAAAACACCACATGGAGGCGCTATGAGCAGTTCAAATATTACATTTAATAACGAGGAAATTACACTTACAGAGAAGTGTTTTACAGACAGAGAGGGAAAACTACAGTGATGTTTATCTCGATACAGTTGGACCCAAAGCATATACATTATATTTGTTTTTCCACACAGATTTAAATCAACCCTTTACTGAAAAGGACAGTTGACTTCAATCATGGAGACAGACAAACAACCAACCTTAAAAAAACTAACAAACTAATATCTATTATTTTACAGTATAGAAAAAACATAACCTTACATGTTAGCAGAACCAGGATAGTAATAATAGTCAAAATGTGTCATCAGAACAACCCTGAGCTTTTCTCTCCGCACATGTAGACGCTGTGCAATTCAATTAACACTTGACACTTGCCATGTCACTGGTGTGTGGGAGTTATTAGTGATGCTTTTTGGACCGGCGTGTGCTACTGTGGCTGTTTGTAGCACAGCACCCCAATGCTGACTTATCAGCGGGGCATAAACATCGGCACAGAGCCCATCTCCATTTAGGTGGCTCCTCTGTTAGGATACACTTGATACAACTGATGGTCTACACTGGAAGCGCAAAGCTGCAGATCATGTCAAAACATTTACTAACACTGATGAATGGAAAAGAAGGCAGGGTTTTGACATGGGTTTTGAATTTGAACCTTTAATTTGACAGCGTATTAAAGACAGTGTTCATGCGTGAGGTGAGCGAGATGTGGCAAAATGGTTAAAGACTGCCATCTAGGACATGTTTACATAAAAAAAAAAAAAAAAAAAACTGGAATGCAGTGCAGTGAAACAAAAATGCATTTTGTGTGAACCAAACATAAAACTTTGCATGGTTAAAGTATTTTATAGTTAAATAAGATGCTCTTTCCTTGTCCCTATTTATTAATTTATTTAAAAATATAGATTAAAAATATAATTCATATATAAAATGACTTAAAATACACTTTCATAAGAAAACCTTGTTTACGTTTCTGATATTTTACATTATTAAAATTTGTATAATTCCATATTTAAGCATGTCAAATTAAAGTCACAAATGTGCAACCAACAAGCAAAAACAAACAAACAAACAAACACACACACACACACACACAAAAACCCATAAAAACATAGAGGACCCTCATGGGCAGAGTTTAGGACCTGCAGAGTTTAGATCCAAGCCCAATCAAACACCTAACAGTTATTTTCAAGTAATCCTGAAGATTTTGGTAAAGTTTTTTAAACTGTTTTATTATGTTTGGACCTAGACAATACAAAACAGTGGACGTCGATGACTTGCTCATCCCTGCTTATGACTGTGTGTCAAGGTCAATTACATCATTTTAACTTTTTTATGACAAAGCAAGGTAATTTCAGGTTGTAAATTGCAAACATTTATGATATTAATAAATCATTAATTATATTTGTGCACAATACTCTTTACCTTGAAAATAATAATAAAGATTAACATTTACATGTATTCATTTAGCAGATGCTTTTATCCAAAGTGACTTAAAAATGAGAAATACAGCAAGTGATTCATCTTGAGGTGATAAAATGAGAAGTGCTCACAAACACTGACCAGAATAATAGAAATTAGAACAGGGAGGGATATAACTCTGTCTTACTCTGGCAGACTTTAAAAGCACCTAATATATATGCACACAAATGAACATGAACAAGTGATTTTATGCCATTTTTTGAGTCACAAAATTGTATGTTTCAACATTGGTAATTAAATCTATTCAACTGATTCCTGGAAACCAACATCCAAGAATTTCCACTCGAAATAAGCCTCTTTTGTTTGGCATTGACATCACTGGGAAACAGCAGAGAAATACTTCTGACTGCTGCCTAACAAAAGTAAAGACATCTGCAGAAGAACAGTCAGGGGGAGGTTGTAAATAAGCAGACAGAAGAACGACCTTTCTGAAAGATGTGCTGCTGGACTCGGTAAATAATGAACCCAATCTCTGAGCTCAATCTGTTGCCTAATATTCCTCTTTTGTGTTTCCTGTGTTGAAATACATGTGGCCTCCTGAAACAACCTTTTACATTGTTCATCTCATTTGCACATGGACAATAATAATCATGGTTTTGCATGCATTATTTGAGGTCTAATTTAATAATACACATACATATTATTCATACATTGTTTTACAGACGAATAATAAGAAAAGAAACCCTAATACTAAGATTAAGTTACAACACTCCAGTTTTGTTATATACAAATTGTTTTGAAATAAAAATGCTGTAGTGATGTTTTTAAATCTGGTAACATTTACTGTGTGCTTTTAATTTACATTTATGCAGCAGATACTATTATTCAAAGCATCTTACATCGCATTCAAGATACACATTTCTTGCTTTCCCTCAGAATTGAACCCTTAACGTTGATAGTTGATAGTGAACATGCACTACTGTTTGGGCTACAGGAAATCGTGTCTTGTTTCAACCGTTCAAACTGTAATTGATCTATCATTCTGGATCTAACATTCAATCATAGATATTTGACTAAATGCTTTTACCATCAAATTCTTCATTTTGACAAGCTATTTTATCTGAACATTCACAAATATTACAGTGATAAAACTTTTTTTTACATTCCCTGCATGCTTTTACTATCCAGTTCTACAAACTTTATGATACAGCAAATTTTAATATATGTCAGTAGTGGACATGAAAACATGCAACAGTCCTAACCTTTGCTGTCCACTGACGATATGCAAGACCAATCATACAAACTTTGGTAATTCTTATAACAAAACTTTAAAAATCCCCACCAACTGCAACTATTGGATGTTTTATCCTTGTTGTTTTTGTAGCTTGTAAAACTGCTTCATATGGTACATGTGTGCTGGCATGATGCTGTTAGTATGTGCATCCACACCGGACCACAATCCACTTATTATCCGGCTCCAAATGACTGGCCAGGTGGTCTGAGGTGTCTCCCCCTCCCGTATTCAACAACAAAACAAAAAGGCTGTGATTGGTTCTCCTCCTCCAGTGTGATGGGTGTTTTAGTGTTTGAATCAGTGGGCAGCTGGGAGAGCTGAAAACAGCTTCACTCTCCCAAACAATACAGCCATAAAAGGCAGTAAAACAATCCCAGCGTTCCAGCATGAAGGAGGGGGAAGGGAGAGAGAAGGGGGAGGAAGAGTGAAAGAAGCAGTGGAGGGGGTGACTACTCATGCGAATAAAGAGTCTTTTCTGTTGGGAAGGTCTTTGCTATTATTTATGAAGACCTGCACCAGGACACACACCAGAGCAGACAACATATTTTTTCATCTGATATAAACGAGGCTACGGGTGACTGTAAAATAGGTTGGAACATTGTACCTGTTCACCCAAACAATGAAAATATTGTGTTTTGTTTGGTTAAAACAGATTATGTTCCTATGGTTGACCGATTTTATAAGTGTGAGTAGCAAAAGTAAAATGTGTCACAACACTGCACTTTCAGTGTGTCCAGTGTTGTATGATCTCTGAGCAAATAAATCACAGAAAATATATAGATTTTTTGTTTGTAGGAATTTGTGGACATGTGTAATGTTTTGTTGGCTGAGCATAAGACAAACAACAACAAAAGGCAAGACAGTACTGTGAGTAAGTGAGTGAAAAACAATACTCCGTAATACAGTCATACCTTTGGGTTCACAAAGGCTGCAATTTTCAACAACACATGCCAAACATTTTCCCAAACTTGTTATGAAAAGTGTTTAATAACCCGTTTTCCAAAAAAGAGAGTCATGTATAAGTAAAGCATGTATTGTTGAGACTGTGTTTATTGTCTTCATGTTTAATCAAAGCGTTTCTCTTTACTTTTAATTTATCTACAGCGATAGCTCAATGTCTTCATCCATATTAGGGATCCCCTGGATCCAGCTTCCAGTATGAATGAAATTTTACATGTTTAGCACTCAATAATGCTCACAACCAACTTATTTTCTCTCCGAAGAAATTTGAAGTAAGCATGAGAAAATACAAGTGACCAAACTTTTGGATGAAAAGGGACGTTTAGTAGATGACTCTGAGAAGTGTACAGGAGTTTTTTTCTCAGTGGATGTATAAGAGGCTCACAGTTCTTATTTAAGACATGGATGCCTGACCTCCTGACAAAAAAGTAAGAAATTGTTGTTGTGTAGTTATAATATAATATTTTATAACAAAACCTTAAGGCCTTTTCAATGTGAAAATTTGGTGTGATGATGCTTTTGAATCAAAAAAATAGATCCCTATGGGCTATTAGGCGCGAACATTCGCAGTGCGAAAAAGCAGAAAAAAAATTCCGCCCTGTGTCGATTTTTTTCCCTGTCGCTCCACGATAAAATTGGCTGTCCAATTAGATTTGAGCTTAGATCACGTGCCCGGAGCAGCTGCTGAGAGTGGTGGCGCTCTCAGTGTAAACAAACAGAAGAAGAGTATTCCGAGACAGGAGAGAGTGGATGCCGAGTTCTTCTTATCATTGGTATCTATTAATTCTCCACTGAATTATGTGATCTGGAGAGCGCTGTCTGTTTTCTTCCACGTGCGCGAGTGTTATGAGTAAGAGCGTGCTCAGTCTCGATCTTCCTTGTTAAAAAAATCGAGTGAAACATTTTTCAACGTGATTATGACAATGTATTTTCTGTATGTGTTTTGTATGCAGCTCATGGTATTTTTATAACAATAAAGGATGTTTTTGTGACAAATGATAAGCGGTGTAGCGTTATTAAGCATACAAAGAGTGCATGTCTGCCTATTATAGAATCAAAATCAACTACAGATCACAATCGGAAATTATTACTAGCACTCGATGATATTTTAAAGTGGGTTTTAAGCAAATACATTAATAATTATTTGTGCTGTCAAACAATTAATTCCGATTAATCGCATCCAAAATAAAAGTTTTTGTTTACATAATATATGTGTGTGTACTGTGTATATTTATTATGTATATATAAATACACACCTATGCATGTATATATTTAAGAAAAATATGTTACGTTTATATATTAACTATATCTATATAAAATATAAATTATATAAATATATACATGTAAATATTTTCAATATACTATATACTGTATGTGTGTGTATTTATATATACATAATAAATATACACAGTACACACACACATATATTATGTAAATAAAAACTTTTATTTTGGATGCGATTAATCGCGATTAATTGTTTGACAGCACTAATTAATTACATAAATTTTCAAGTGTAACTTGATGCTAATTGTACCTCTATTATATTTTAGGATGTATTCTTGTAAGCATTATAGTTAGTTTGTGTTTTTGGTGTAGAACCAAACTTTATTTATCTTAATTTAATGCTGTATATTGAGCAGCGGACGATGTTAAATCCATATACGAGATATATATCTGAGGAAAAATGCATTGCTGTTCAGCGCCACCTAGCGTGCAGGCGTGAATTAGCAGAAGGCGATCAATCGTTTCGTGCTCGGTGTGAAAGCACCGTTTGTCGGCGATTCGCATCGCGCTCAGTGTGAAACAGCTTTTAGACCTTTCTAATGGTTTATAGTTATAGGCCCCTCCATGTTAACAGATCACCTGCAGTTTTCCATAAAATATATGTTTTCTGTAAATTATTACTATTATTAATAAATAGCCCTAGTGCAGCCCTAGTTTGTGGACAGATGAATGACCAACGCACAAAACACAAAACACATAGCTCAACTTTCAGTTGTGTCAAATTACATATGCCATCTACTCTGACTTAAGTGTACACTTTACACAAGGGCACAGTACTTCCAGGCAGAACTGACCAACATAGAGAAGGCCAGATGGCTGAATGTATCATTTGTCACCGCATGATGCTGTGCATTACTATAATACTATAATTTTGTGAGGTGGAGGGTCTGTTCCTGTTTCACGCTAAAGTATTTGAGAACGCTGTACTACATATGTGCAGATGGATATATTGTACCTGTGAGCGGCTGATGTGCTGTCCGGCGGGTGTTTGGAGGTTGATGGGGGACGTCTGGAGCGTCTCAGAACTCAACGCCTTTTGTCCATTAATGTGTGCCGTCACCATGGAAACGGGAGTCTTTGCTGGCACCACAGAGATGGCGATGCTCTGGCTGGGCGGCTTGATGAGGGCGAGGGGTTTGGCGGTTGTCCCCACAGGACAACTTCTGACGGCGAGCTTCTGTCGCACAAAACACACAAACAGCAGCAGGTCATTAACCCCGGAAACACTGATAACCTTAAGACCTCTGCACTGGATTAAAACTTAATGGTAGATCTAACAGGAGTTTTCTTTTTGAACCAGCGACATTCATGTCAGTTCTGTACAGGCATGCTAATTATCACGAATAATCAAAGTATTCTCCCAATTTCCAGCACACAGCAGCTCGTACATAATGAAGAGATGAAATATAAAATGCGAGGCTGCTTTGATTCTTGTTCGTGCTCTTGCATCAGCTCAAGTTCAGGGACTCGGATTTAAGTGTGCACTTTAATGCAAGTGTGTTTATTTGTTGTTCAAAGTCTTCTTCCATTTCCTCTCATTTACCGAAGGAAATAATACAGCAGATGATCAAACAGTCTCAGCAGAAAGTAGAGCAGCATTCAATTTCATGTGTGTGTGTGTGTTGTGTAGAGTCGAGCACACTGCAAACAAAATTCTTAATCAGTGTTTTTGGCATTTGTCATTAATGTACAAACAACATAAAGACAGTATATTTTTTAATATTTGTTTAATGGCATCTTTCTTTTATGACTGAAGGCCAGTATCACTGATACCAATAATGATTTCTCTGTAAAATCCCCCCCCCCCAATATTTACCTATTGACTGTAGCCATTCAACATTACAGTATAATTGAGAGATATCAATTTTAACATTTATTAGACTTTAAAAAAATAACTTCTAATTTAAGTGAACTTAAAACAATCTTCACATAAACCCATTATAATAAATGTCATATTTACATGTGGCCTTCAGCAGAAATATACAGAAATTGAAATTGAAGTTATCAAACATTAAATTCTAGATTAAATATAGATGAATCCTTAAAGCTATAAAAGTTATTTTTCCTCTCTTTTTTTTCTTTGTCATTTGATTAATAGAATCACAGCAGCTGGTTATTAGATTATTTTGGCTGTTAATTCTTTAAGAGCTGCTGCTACTGAACGTGACGCGGATCTGACACGCATCATATTTTCTCTCAACTCTTTTTACCATTTCTTCAGGTCATAAAGTCTCTATTAATGAGCTGACGAGTTGAATCGGGTGTGTTAGATGAGGGAGACAGTGCTGGGCTGCTCCAGGACAGTTTTGAAAACCATTTCATAGACATGTTCTTAAATGTTACTCATATAAAATATATTACATGCACGCACAGTTTTAAGGCAGCTTTAATCACCTTTTTGGTAACTTCATGACATAACTGACCACGACATTGCATGCACGTATTTTATTTCGCACTTTGATATGAAATGATAAAGGCTACAGCACGCACCGGCACCTTTGTGCGTGCAATTGAGCATGCGCTGCGAGCACAGTACCGTTTTCTTGCTCGTTTGACTCACGCCTGCCGCTGAAGTAAAGATGGAGCACGCGTCTGAAACATATCCCATTTGATGTAGTCATAAAGACGTTCTGCGACTGAATAAATGCACTTCTTGTCAAGAGAAAAAGTGACAGAAACAGCAGTTGTGAATGGGGTGGCCAACCCTAGTAAAATATTTTTAACGCATTAAACTGAAAAAATGAATCGCCTGCGTTAACGCGCTAATTTTGACACCACTAATTAATATAGATATTAAGACTCATTTTAGAGAATACAGGGTTTTTGTTATCCCTTTGGCATTTTTATGCATAAACTTCATATATGAGTTATTTTCAAGTTAATTCAACAGCTTTGCTACAAAATGAAATGTATCTTGTTTTTTTAGGAATTCTAGGAAAACAAGTACTAGCTTTAAGCATAAATCATCAACTAAAATTATTTAAGGTTTATAACAAAAAAAAACTATTATAATTATTAATATTAATACTTCTAAAATGTATAAGCTACATTTTATAAATATGATAAATATTAATTAAAATGTTAAGATCTTAGCATCTTACATAATTCCGCTTAAGTAAATGTATCTTGTTTTAAGGACACTTAAATATTTTACTGGAAAACAAGACTTAATCGATTTTTGACCGTGTGGATTATAAAATCTGACGGTGCATGAGAAAGTGTCGTCAGCGTTCTACACAGAAACCCTCTTTTGCTCCGATCAGCACAGTTCACACTATAAGCGCTCTGAATATTTCATATTCCATTCCTGTTCTCATTTCTGAACTGCTTTTATGGTTTTCTGAGGACTGTGAGGGGGAAGGGAGCATGAGAAAGGGAGAGACAGGTCTTTCATATTCAGCTTTTCATATTCAGAGGCCGTCTATCTGTAAAGGAGCATTTTCAATATGTTCTTCACATGTGAGCACCTACAGCCAATAAATCCTGACTGACACGTGTATTCATAAATGTATATTCAGTTTATGACTCTGAAGAATCACATTACTTCTGCAGTGTGATGTGTTTGCACAAGACACACCATCCAGATTTTTTCAGTCACAGTCAAAGCTGCAAAAATGAAGGAAAGATTGTTTGCACTCAAACTTGCTCACAATTACCCGTGACACACCGACGACCATGTTTATAAGGAATGAGGTGAAAGAGGTTTAAGGGAGAGGATGGAGATGTTCAGCAGATCTCCACGGAAACTAGATTCTCCACTCAAATCTGCACATCGAACAAATGCTAATGTAGTAGAAACATGGGTGCACACTCAGGCTCTCATTCCCTCACTTTATTTATTTAGTTGTGCGTGTGTGTGTGTGTGTGTGTGTGTGTGCGTGTGGTGAAATGGGTTAAAAATATAGCCTAATGAATGAAATAGTCATTGTTGCTTGCTGATGTGGCTGTAAGTAGCCAATTTATTCTTAGATCACATAGTATCTAAACTTTTCTCAGAAACTGAATTTAACATCATGGGTTTGGTGTTCAGTCTTCTTGTCTGTTTTCTGTTAAATGCACAGCATTGCACTACGTTGTTAAATCAACAAAATAAAATGGGAAATCTGCTGTGTCGTTTATGTAGTTTGAATAGTTTTGGTGTTGAAAACTGTTTTAATGCATCGCTCTTGATGCAAATACTTCTATAATATAATATAATAATGATTTTGTTAGTAATTATATGAATTTAGCATGTTTTTGTTCCATGTCAAGATCCTGCTTTTGGTGTGGATCTCCTACACTGTTATTTTTCCATATGATTTCATGTTAAATTTAGTGTTAACAGATTTGTTACAAACAAATCTGATTTTTGAATTGATAGTCTAATATTTTTACTTTCTTACTATGAGAGTTTGGCTGAGAAAAGTCTTTTACAATTTCTGTCAACAGTTTTGCATTGAGTTTCTCATTACTGCTGGAAATGATCTAAAGTTGAACATTCACCAATAAGGACAGGCTGTAGAGCTTTATAAACTCTTCCCCTTATTTATGACAAAGAAACAGCACAGATGCAGCAAAAGTCATTTAAAATCACCGCAAATGCTCACCGACGTAGTGTGAACAGGGAGATTATTCGTATGTTATTCATGAATTCCCTCACAATGCATGAGGTGAGCTCTATTGTTTCTGAGGATCAATGTAATCCACAGGAAACCTCACAACCGGCATCTGGACACAACCTTTCACTGCTGCCTCATTCACCTTAAGACACCGCTGATTGTTTCAAAGGTCACCGTATGAACCAGAACCCCCCCAACAGCACAAGGAGCATGGGTAAGAAGGTAAAAACTGTTTTATGCGAGATCCATCAGTATAAAATGGGCTGTTTATGGAGCAAGATATACTAGAGATACAACCTGTTCAAGAGATACAACCTGTTCATGTAAATCTAAACAAACTGTTTCACTCAAAAGAATCAGACTTCCCATATGATAGAGAGTTTGTAAACCAGTGTAGCATTTTGTCACGCTACACTGCAGCATATTAAAAAATGAGTCCATTACACTATATATAAGAACAGCTGAACTACTGTCATGCTTTATTAGTCAAATGAGCAACATCACCTCCTGAAGGCAAATCTGGAGGAGATCAGTTAAGCGTCTCAATCCATTCGTTAAATACAGTAACCATGTTTGACCTAAAACTGACAATATTCCTCCACACAGTAGTGTGATGTGATTATGTATATAACATGTATGACATTTCATATACAAGGGTTATTTTCCAGCATGCTCAGCAGTAGTGAGTCGACAGGGGTTGGTTGACGGTCTGACATATACACACATTAAAGACTTTTACAGCGCTATAATGAAGCGCTTGGACCTCTCTTGCCTCAGGCTAAACAAATCAGCCACGTGTCTCATGTCAACACTGAGCTTTCATTGTTCCTGATGAATAGAAAGGAAAATAAATTCTCTCAGATATTAGACACCTTTAAGGGAGTCACTTTAACGCTCTTCTCTTTGCCAGGATTATGATTCCTGTCAGAAAATCTACAAATTAATCAATATCTCACTGTGCTTCGAAAATTGCAATGATTTGATCTTCTAATATCTCCTCAAAACTCTTAAGACATCAGTGGTTTCTGTATAAGACCTTCAGGTTTTATGGTCAAACAGTACTGGGCTGGGTAACAGCACCCTGTTAGGGGAAAGCAGCTTAATTTGGCATCAAACTCTCTCTGCAGAAGATCAAGGTCCATGCTTTATAGAGCTAGAGAGCTGTAGAAGATGTAGAGTAGGTTCCATCCAAATGACCTGAGCACCTCCTCCCCTCACATGAGGTGATCCCACTGGAAAATGGGATAATCCGGGTCGCTCTCATGCTGTGTGATTTGGCCTCAACACCAGCACCCTTCTGCCAAACAACAGGCCATGAGCCAATCCTCCACTCTCTGTGATGATAAGACTGTGTGGACATCAATCAACACATCAGAAGACACAAACCCCTCAGTAAGAGCTTTACGATGCCTTCTCATTTTTGCTCAGGGCCTTCAAGCCATGACTATCGCACTAAATCTGGTACACACTGCAGCTTATTCCAACCAAGATCAGCCCACTTGGAAAAAACTAATTCTGTTTTTATGTTGTGGAGAAGGTAAATCTTCTAAATGAGACCTATTTGAATTGGAAATTGCCACCATAATAATACACAGAAATACATTAGTGACACAAAACAGTTTGTGTCAAAGAATATCTGTTCAATTATTGAAAACTTTACACACATTTATCGTATGAGAGAAACTGAAGCTGTTTCAAAACTGCAACTAAATTTTGAGCTAGGCGAATACATAATGACCCAACAGCTCATCAGAATATAGCATGTTTGATATTGTTATTAGTAGCAGAATTAGCCTACTACTAGTAGTATTATCTTTTCAGTATTATTGTTCATTTTTTAGCCATTTTTTAGCATCTGAAGCACTACTACCTGCTCATAAGTTCTGTTAATATGACAAATAAGCATTCATACATTTTCAATCAACATGGTTGCTCCGTTTTAGTTGTAATTACTAAAATTATAACATAAATTGATTGATTTTTTATTAAAATTGTAGTAGTTATGTTTTTAGGCCATATCACATATGAATGTGCATCTTTGTTAAAAGCTGTGGATTTTATGAAGAAAAGCTGATATTAATTTGAAATGTACCAAACCATTCATATAAAAGGTG
The DNA here is from genome assembly GCA_027422415.1 of Schizothorax lantsangensis. Lineage (NCBI taxonomy): Eukaryota > Metazoa > Chordata > Actinopteri > Cypriniformes > Cyprinidae > Schizothorax > Schizothorax lantsangensis. The sequence continues at coordinate 7,780,434 of CM049849.1, forward strand.
TGCATAGAGGGTTGCAGAGATAAAGAATAATTAATATGAAGTGGAAGCTACTGGTCTCATCTAATAAACAACAAACAAACCTTGTCATGTGGCTGTCTACAACAAAAACAAAACTGTATCCTGACTCCTAATTTCCCCCAAACTATCAGTTGTGTCAACTGCTGATTTAGGCCCTTCAACAGTTGACAGCAGTCATTGACATCCATATATGGAAAAAAAAATCCTATGGAAGTCAATGGCTTCTATCAACTATTTGGTTAACAATATTATTCAAAATATCTTCTTTTGTGTTCAGCAGAAGAAAGAAACTCATACAGGTTTGGAACAAGTGGAGGGTGAGTAAATGATGACAGTTTATTTTTGTTTACATTATCACTTTAATACAACATAAGAACATATTCAATAAACAAATCAAAGTCAAAGTCTTTCAACTGCCTCCATTTCAATGATCTGAAATACCAAAAACTCACTTCTTTCATCATGTCTGATGAAAGCGCAGCTCTTTTTCAGTATTGTATTGTATTCAGAAACTGATCATTTTCTTGCTTTAATAAAGCTGCAGATCAATATTCAGACAGCTGCCTATGCTTCTGCATTCTGCCGGTGAGATTCAACATGGCACTTCATCTCACAGTGAATCACTATTTCATTACACGCACACAAATGAAATGCCATGTGAGCTCCGGCAGCCTCTATGACTGCTGAAGAAATCAATCTTTACTGAACTATCGCAGACGTTCGCGTGTGAATGTGACGAGTGAAACTACATCTTGTTTCTTTTATTGTGTGTGGTGGAGCACGACGGCCTGAGTTCAGTTCAGTTTGACGCTTCTGTTTGCTGTATAACAAATGGCTTGCATCATTTCAAATGTCATTTTCCAGATGAAAATGTGCCATACGCTTAACATTTCCTCGATGTTTGCTAACATTTACTTCCACTGGAAGGGTACATGAAATCTTGATTGGATTTCTCTCCTAGGAAAACTGTCTTTTACATTGTGAGGAAGAAAACGGTTCAACCTGATGCTTTCACAAACATTTCTGGATCGATCCACATAAAAAAATAATAACTGGAATTATATTTATTAATAATTCTTGTAACAACACATAAGGTGCATATGAAGTGATGTGTATATACCATGAAATTGAAGAGAAAAAAGGTTAAATAACCCACTTTCTGCTTTATGAACAATTTCAAGTTTTATAAAAAAAAATTGATCATTCTCATGCACATTCATAGAAAACAAAGAGCACATTTCTTGATATCACCAAAGTTCACTCAGATGCAACATTTCATCTACAAGGAAACAGTTGTAGATCTGCATCTGATTCAATGTTATTATAGGCCTAAATAATGACACTATCATCTTTTAACATTACTTTACAGCAGAACCTGAACTCTCTTCCATAATTGCTTCTGCTATTTCCTGGTCATCTCTGTGAAGTTGCTTTGACACAATCTACATTGTATAAAGCACTATATGACTTTACTATACTCAATTTCTATTGACGGTCAGAACAAGCACATTATTTTATTACAACACAAGCTAAATCTTTACCTAGTAAAGAGGTAAACGGTTTCAAAGATGTGTCCCTGAGAGGAGTGAGCGAAATGAACAAAATCATATTTTATGGTATGCATTTCACAATAACGATATATATCTCAATCAATGTAGTTATTTTTATTTTATTTTAGTTATCAGAAATAAGAACAAAAGTAAATAATTATAAACAATAGGACATACAATAGAACAAAGACACAAATTAATTAAACTTTAAGTTTTTGCATCTACCGCATCTAGATTTAACATGTAGTAAGAAATTCTACAGAAACAATTTTAAACATCCACAAGTAAGTGATTCAGTGAGTGATTTTCTCTTTGTCTTTATGGTTTGATTAACATTAATGACACAGACAGCAGCAGATTTATTGGGCTGCTGTCACTTTAAGACTGAATACACAGATCCAATATATTGATACCATCCAGTTTTCACCCAACTGATTATGTTCACTTATGACATAACCGACTGTGTTTATTTACTCCACACGCTGGGCATTTTGACATAACTGTGTTTGTTTTTTGACTATTCAAGCATAATATGACGTGAAAGAGAACTGATTTTGGGATTGCATGCTGTCTGAGAGAGGTGGCTTCCTGTGCGTATGAGTCAGTCAGCGTGAACACCGCATTATTGCCCTTAATAACGGTTATCAAAACTCATTCTTTATCTTCTCATTCATGCATGTTTCTTCATCACTGTTAAGTGTCAATAACTTCAAGTAATATGTGGATATATTTACATACCATTGATTAACAAACATTTTCCTCTTGTTTTCCCTAAAGGGGTCTAAACCTCAAGGTATAAATTTGTGCTGCTAGATGTATTGTTTTTAAAAAAATAAAACCTCTTTGTTAAACTTATGCTTAAAATATGTAACAAACGATGTCCAATGGGGAAGAAAAAGTTAGTAGTTCTCTGAAACCAATCACATTTTTGTCTCATCTTGTTTTTTCACATCAGTCTCAATAACAGTGCAAACACCTCGAGAACATCATGCTGAAGAGATTTATTGACTGTCTCTTGTTTTCTTGTCTCTCTATGTTTGTGAATAATCCACACGATGAGGCTACAGATCTGTTATGACAAAATCAAACTCATAACTGATTCATGAGATGTTAAAAACACTGTCATGTTCTTTAGTCTTTCTAATAACTCCTTCAGCTTTTATTCAATTGTTTTGTTTTCAGGTTATGGTGTTAAATAATGTTAATGGATCCCAGATCAGGATGTGACAGGTAAAAAGCACATCCATAGGACGAACATTAGTCTGTCAAAGCTCTGTCTCAAGATGGATTATTCTCTTTAATCTTAATGCGCTATGCTCAATTTGTCTTTTATACACTAATAAGGAAGCATGCCTCTGCCCTTAAAGAGTCAAAAACATACAGCATACTAAAATGGCAACAATATAAATAAATACCAATGCAAAGAATCACAAAGCTAATTAATGAAGCTTTTATATCTTTTACAGCCCATGGTAACAGCTATGGCATTTATATGAAATGACTGCAACATGTTTAAAAACAAGACTACAAACTACACAGATGGAGGGTGAGATTTAGTCACACTTTATTTTAATGTGCCGTTGTTACAGTGTAATTACACAAATAAGTACTAAGTAATATTAATTAACAACATGTACTTACTATAGATTTCGGGTTGGGTTTAGTGTTATTAGCTTATAATTATGCATAATTAACTGTTATTACTAAAGTAAATATAACAGATACATCCAAATAAAGTGCTATCAAAGATTACAAACTTACATTTGGCCCATTTCGCACACAAAACAATCATGTGACTTTAGTGTACTTGGAATATAGTGCTATAGTTCACATAGTATAGAGTTACATATACTGCTGTTATGGTGCTTTTTTAGCCTTTTAAGATTTACTTATAATGGAAGTGAATGGGACTAAATTAATTTACAAAAAGTAAATGTTTAAATACTATTTTAAAAGTATATAGCCACAAGACATAAACAATATGTATGTTACCATGATTTTGGCATTTACTGCGTAGTTATATGCAATTTGATTTCATAAGCCATAAACTGACCACAAAATAATATACAGTACACTATTTAACAGAAGAATTAATGTAAGGGTCTTTATAAATGATAAGCTTCACATTTCTAATTTTGAGCTGTAAAGCTATTCTTGCTATTTTTACAGACGTTTTGAAGTTGTAATATTGGATATGACTTTTACACAGTAATTGCCAAAATCATGTCAACATCGCCTCTTTGCTTCCATTGTAGGTTCCTCAACATAACCTATTTTTTTATGAAAACAAGGCATGAGTCTTTATTTTTTTTAATTAATTAACATTATGTCACAAATGCTGTCAATTGAGCTTAAATTGTTTTGAATCTCAAATATTCCTACGATTTTTAGATGAACTACCCCTTTAAACAACACTGTAGCCAACTCAGGAACATGATGTTCTTCTCACAGATGCTGCGTTTAAACAGTAAATAAAAACAGAAACACATGCATTTTGAATGCACAGAGTTATCTTGAGTCACAGAGTTATGAGTTATCTTTTCTGCGTCTGCCTTTTTGTCCATGTTCAGGCAAAGTGGATTTTTTTTTTTCCTCGCAGTGACCTTGTCAGAAAAAAACAAATCAAAGTCTCATTCATTACAATGGGTGGCTCTTTGTTCCGCCCGTGTCTTTGAGTGACAGCACAAGGACAGCCTCTCTTTCCTCAATTATTTCTGTCCTCATCTGTTTTACTGCCACCCTACAAAGACAGACTGTGAAACTGGAGCTTTACAAGACACAAGCAACACCATGACTACTTTAAAGCAGTTCAACTACAGCTACTTTTCTCTGAGGAGTCTGGCGTCACCTGACCGCTCAGAAGGAAAATACATCAGATGGGTCGAGCTGATGTCACTATTGATTACCACAGTTAACGTGGTCAGATTACCATGGTTTAAAGAATCCTTACAGATTCCAAAGCTTCCTGGGAATTCTCCAAGGATCTGAGAGGAAGTCCAATGAGACACTGACATCCACCGAACGCTGATCAATGAAAACGATCACATCACCCTTCAGTTGCACTGTTTTAAAGTGGTTTATTTTTGGCCCTTGCATCACATTGCAGGTTTTGAACTTCAGCTCCGACTATCAGTTCCAGTACGTCTGCCATCATATTAGAATATGAATACATTTCTGTGTCTGTAATGAAGATGTTACGCTTAGTTAAAGGTCTTCAGTCACACTTTAACCAGCATGAGCAGGGGCATGTGGTGTTTTAAGTGATAAAGTGAAGTTAGATCTGCGTGCAGGAGATGTGAAGTGTCTTTGAGAGCTTGTGAGGCTCTCTTTATTTACAGTCTCTTTATTCTCGCGACTCTTTCCCGGAGGGCGGTGTGTGTTTAAACTGTCCTCAAGCTATTAATAGCTCTGCTGCTTCATCTGTGCATGCTGAATATGAAGCATGCCACCTTCCGGCTGCTGCACGCCAGCGACGCCAGGAGAAGAATGTCATGAACCCCGAAGCAGCATGTGCTAGAAATGCTAAATAAACAAGAACCAACCTTTATCTAAAGTGACATTTATAACAGTCCATGAACACAATATTCTTTTATATCCCATGACTTTTTAGAAACCATTTGAAGCCTAAATCCCATTTTTTGTTGGGAGAATCATTAGATAGGTTTGATCATCTATTCAAATTAGCATAGCAGGAAAAGTGGCTAGTTTTACATAAAATTAAAATTGTGATTTTGGCCTGTCCCACCTCAATGATTTTCTCAACTGAATCAAACAATCATACAACAGTGTCATAATTTTAACATTATCAGTTAAATAATATTCAATTCATTGTAGTAAACAACTATTTTAAATCATTTAGTAAATAAGTACAAACATAATATCTAACTATGTCACACATTCATTTTAAATGCAACCATTACTACATGATTTTCAGCACGAGAATACTTTTTGTGCACAGAGAAAACAAAAATAACGACTTTATTCAACAATTCGTCTCCTCAGCGTCACACTCTAGCGAGTATCACATATGTAAACAACATATGCTGCTCGCTGTTCTGTGTCAGCAGCGCTGTACACGGATACGCTGTTTACGTTGTTTCCGCTTTGATCTGAACGTAAACAATGTATCCGCGTACAAACATTACATACGTTGTTTACGTATGTGATACTCTCCAAAATGGCGCTATAGTGTGACGCTGAGGAGATGAATTGTTGAATAAAGTCGTTATTTTTGTTTTCTTTGCGCACAAAATGTATTCTCGTAGCTTTATAACATTACGGTTGAACCACTGATGTCACAGTTTATTTTAACGATCTCCTTGCTACGTTTCTGAGCCTTGATCGTGTTAGGATCCTTGCTGTCTATGGAGGGTCAGAGAGCTCTAGGAATGCATCAAAAATATCTTAATTTGTGTTCCGAAGATGAACGAAGGTCTTACGCGTTTGGAACAACATGAGGGTGAGTAATTAATGACAGAATTTTCATTTTTGGGTGAACTATCCCTTTAAACTATTTTTAAGGGTATCAGGTACTATTTTACACCCTATTCATTAAGGGTGTAATGGTACACATATGTACCAAAGATTTTCGGTATGGGTCTTTTGGTTCGGTATGCATGTACCAAACAAATACAGGAATGTTTTAACATATATGTGACAATACTATTCATGTTCAAAACTGAATTTGAAACTCTTCATTTTAACTAATCAATAGCAATTCTTAATTCCCAAATTCAATCTTTTTTATGCTGTTTCAAACCTCACTATACTTTATAAAGCATGCCTCCTGTCCAATAATCCAATAAATTCCATCTATTTTATCAGGAAATTCAAGCAACAAATGCCATTTTGACTGTTTACTATTGTCCTCTTGCATTATTGACAAACTTTTCTTGTTTAACACTGTAAAGCTGCTTTGACACAATCTGTATTGTACAGTATAAAGTGCTATATAAATAAAGGTGACTTGACTTTAAAGTGGCATGAGCCTTATGTACAATTTGCTTTTTTTTTGTGTGTGATTATTATAGCTCAAATTAAACAGCAATTGAAAACAATTCAGAGCACCAAAAACATATTGAACCATGACTTAAATTTTTTGTGTACCATTATAGCCCTACTATTTATGGAAAGTACCTGTGCAGGAATTGAACCTGCAAGGTTTCCGACTTCAGTCAAGATCTTAAACAACTACACCACCATACCAACATTCAGGACAGTCCAATTTTTCAGTTTTTCAGCAAGACAGCTTTATCTAGCAGAAGTCCAAGCTGGATGTCTTACTAAACGTGATCAACTACTGTTCCACCTGTTATGATCTTTTTAGTGAACTGTGTTTCATATGAGATAAATAACTCACATACTTCACTCTGATATCACTCTTACATCATCACTTTAAAACCTCTAGTGAAGTCATGAGAAAACTGTGTTTATTAGTGTTAATGATGTAACAACCAATAACACGAATACGCCAGTGTTTCTTATAAATGACTTGCAGTATTGCTTCTTATGTATTCAGACATGCAGTTCATATAGCCTCCTGAATATGTAAGCAGTTCAACATTTATTTAACTAAGAGAGATAAAATGAAATAAGCATTTTAAAAAGTTCAGCATATGAATAACTGCGTAAATGGAGTCATGAGAGTTCAGTAAAGCTGCATTACTTAGAATTATAATTAGTTTGACTTCCCAGGAATATTAGTGACAGAATGTGAAATGTGAACCAGCAGTCAAGCCTTTACTTTACTAGAAAAAAATCAATTCTCTGAACACTTTGTTCCGTGCAGTAAAAACTCAAAACGCTGCATGTTTTCTCCAGAAATGAACCTTCATTATTGTTCATTAACTCTCAACAGAGCTTTTCTATAAGAACAATTTCCTGTAGAAAAACATGCTGAGCATTTGAATAGCAAGGTAAGTACGACTGCGCCATCAAAAATGTTGTGCTTCCATCCCATAATACTCAAATATCCTTGACAAGAATGTTTCTGCTCAGTATATAAATGTTAATGTTTTAACAGTCTTCAAAGCTACTGCTCCTCCACTTGGATACAGATGTTTTGATGTTCACTATGATTACAATGGTTTGGTGCTCGGCAAGCTACAGAAGAAGCCTGGTGGGGACCACAGCATACTACAATCTCATACTAGCTGCTGTACGAATGACCATATGTTTTCATGGTGAAAGCAAAGGCCACAAGATCAACAGCACCAGTTGAGCCACACAATCCACTGAAAACACACATGGGCTCTGGGCACCTCACCAGGCTTCAAGGTCAAAAGCAGGTCCACATGACTACAGAAAGCTCAAAAATTAGTGATGCACTGAAATTTCGTCATGCGAAAATACTTGGCCACAAATTCCAATTTTGACAATATTGCAAATGACAATATTGTTTTCTTGCTTTTAATTGATCTTCAATTTGATTAACCAAGATGTCTATGTTGTTTTCAGTTGATGAGTGAACAAAACTTCACTAAACATTATTTGTAGCATGCCTACCATCCAATAATCACAATAAGTCTTGTCCTGTATAACTTTTGATATGGAACAAATGAACCAGCAGTCAAGAACCAATCATATATTTTTCTTTAATACTAATTATAGCACTTTACTAGAAAAAAATCAATTATAAAAACTCTGAACACTTATGTGTTTGTTCCGTGCAGTAAAAACTCAAAACGCTGCATGTTTTCTGAAAGACCCAGAAATGAACCTTCATTATTGTTCATTTACTCTCAACAGAGCTTTTCTATAAGAACAATTTCCTGTAGAAAAACATGCTGAGCATTTGAATAGCAAGGTATAGTCAGTGAACTACTGTGTATTAAATGCGCCATGAAAACAGGTGATGGAGATTTAAATCACGGAACCGGCTTTACTGACGAGATGCACGTGAGAATCGCATGCGATTAATTGCACAGCCCTAATCAGCACTTCAGAAGGAAATAAGCTCATAGATTGCAGCAGAAGCAGATGTTTTATATTTAAGAGAGTCCGTGGGCAGTAGTAAACACTTGCACACATGTGGAAACCGTATCAGCCTTTGGTGACCTACTAAAGCACTGCCTTGCCGCCCCAATAACACTAGAGGCAGCATCACATGAGCGTAAGACACAACCATATCTTATCAATCATTAAATAGTCTTTATGTATTTTAAGGCCACTTCAATAATGCATCCACTACTGACGGCCTAGAAAGCATGCAGATTAGAAGGCAGAACTCCTGAACTGTACTGTTGTGCACTAAAAAACACAACTTCAGAGCACACGAGCAACACTATACTGACATTGATCTGTGTCCAGCATCCATGCTGATTACTTCTAGCTTTCCAAAATGGTATTTATTTACTATTTAGGCCAAAATAAACTTAAGATTTATGTATTTGAATTTCAAATAAAATTTCCATCCATTTGGATTACAAAGTTTAGCTAATAAACTTCATATGATGCATATCTGCATGTGTGTTTCAAATAAACAACAACCAGGTTTATATATTTATAATCAATAAATCCAATTTGTGGCTAATCTGTAACTAATTGAATATTGCTTGTTCAACCTTGTTCATACTCTTTAACTGAATAAACTGAATTTTTCACAATGACCAGATTTATTCTGATTCTAAGCAATTTAAATAAATGATTTTTTTAAATGGTTATTTAATTAAAATGTAATAGATGTAGATAGTTAATTATTTTGTGTACCTGTTTCATGTAGGTATGACTGGTAAATATGCATCACATTAAGTTTATTTAGTTAATGTTAAAACTGTTTAGTCCAAATGGATTGGATTGCAATTCAAATATAAATCTTAAAATAAGGCCTGTTTTTTTAATTTTATTTTTTTCCTAGCCTAAAACAGATAACATTTTGGGGCCATAACCTGCAAATTTGGGTTAGTGACTGTAAGGTTATAGGTACAAATATCTGGAGAGTAGAACCTATAGTACACATCATGTCATGACAAGTAAGATATACAGGGTTCATGCAAATCACTATTTCTGCTTCTAATGGCCAGAATCTGTGTCACAATAAATTACTGTTTAAAAGAAAAGCTTTGACCAATCATAGGACAGACTCAAACATGCTACAAACAAATGCATAGATCAAACTCCTTAGGCATCATATTTTATTGTGTAGAAAATGGATTAAATCTGACAGACAGTTGGGTTCTGTTCCAAAACCTAGTGAGCTGTCTTGCTGTATAATATCTACAGGCATCTGCCTTCTGAAACAGCAGTATAACTGAAATGACAGCACTGCTTGAGACTTTGAAAGACATATATATTGTATAAAAAAAGATACATTTTAATTAAGTTTAACAATTTGTACTCATATTATCTGGGTACTGAATTATATTACATTATTTAAGTCAGGAATATTGAATATTGCCTTTTTTCACAAGCTCATCACAATGCAGCCTTAAAAAGGGCCTTTTAAGGCACCATAAAGTGGGTTTTGGGACAGAGCCATACAGTCATCACTGAAAGCGTCGACTTTAAATCAAGTAATCCTATTGGTCATCTAACGTGATCTAATCTTGTTACCTTATTAGCTCATTACAGTCTCACAGCACAGAAAGCCAAAGTGTTGAATCAGACATCAAGCTCAGATGCATTTCAATGACAGAGTGAACCTCATGCACTCTGGAGAATTGTTTTACAGTTCTTAGTGACCACATCTGTCAAGCTCTGAAAAGAACAAAAAAAGCACCATAAAAGCATCATGGTCCATATGACTTGTGCACTACATTCCAAGTCTTCTAAAGTTGTGTGAAAGCTCAGTGTGAGGAACAGACTGAAATAAAGTCCTTATTCACTGATAACATTCCCCTCCACTGAAGCTTGTGTCTAGCTTGTGTCACTGAAGCTTGTGTTTTTTCTGTCTTTACTGAAATTCGAGAACCACTATAGAAAAGAACATTATTTTAAAATAACTACTTGGGTCTGTTCCTCCTACAAAAAAAAAAAAACCTTCACTATGACAATTTTGATTATTCGGAATGTAATACACAAGTTTTGGAGTTGAGTTGCTTGGATGTTTTACTATAATATCACCTTTTTGTTCTTCAAAATAAAGTCAAACAAGATTAGAACAACTTCTAAATTAAAAAATATGACATTTACAATTTAAAGGACTTGTGGTATAATTAAATACTGGCTGTTAATATGTCATGTATGGTTTTATAAGAATATACAGTACATACATGCTTTTTTGGAATGACATTTAAATAGAAAACACATTAAATAGGCTATGCTACAAAAATATTGTTTCGTTTACCATAGAGTCAAGACCATGTGTGCTGTTTTACATGTTGTGTCTTTACTGAGACACAAATATTAAAACATACAGTTAAATTCAATTCATAGAATCTGGAGATATTTCCAACTGGACACAAATCACATCTTTGTAAAGCACTGCTATCTTGAGTAGAATATTAAGACAATGGAGATGGCATCTTGATCACTTTGGTCTGAAAACCTCTAATGCTTCGCACGAATCACTTACACAACTTAATGTCTTATGAGATTGTGAATGAAAGGCTATAGAAGCGTTTCACAATAATAGAGTGAAATACATCAACAGAAATAACCGCATGAATGATTTACCGCAGACAGTGTTGCTATGAGACACGAGCACAGATCAAAAATGGTACAAACCAATTAGATTCATTAAAATGAAGCTTCTACTGGTCATCCATCATGTACTGTTGGATGTTTCCTTCAGGTCTTATATCCTCACACACTGAGCTTGAGTCTGGGCCTGAGTTTGTAACACCGTCATGTCTGAATTTGAATGCTTCACACTACTGCTCTCAATAATATGTGTTACCATTAGATACGACCAGTGTGCCAAATCAAATCTGGATGAACTTTGCAATATCAATCTTGCCAATATAATGGATTGCATGCACTTTAAATGAGGAAGCATGTTGTAACCTCTAGTAACTGTGATATTCTGCTCCAATAAGATGTTGAGAAAAAACATTGAGTGAAATCATTTGAAGAACAGATTCATGGATTTCCCATATGTACCATGAAGAGCCGTTTCATGATGCTAACAAAAGCATGTTCTAACAGCAGGCCTAGTCTCTCCAAATCTGAATATTCTGTACAAAAACATATGCGTCAAAAACACAAAAAAAGACTTTTAAAGATTCTTCTTGAACTTCTTTTCCATATAATGATAGTAAACATTGACCTCATCTGTCAGTTTTTACACGTTTACTTACAAGTGTATAATATGTATATGTGACACTGGATCACAAAACCAGTCATAAGGGTCATTTTTTTATAATTGATTGATTTAAACACATGAAAGCTGAATAAATAAGCTTGCCATTGATGTATGATTTGTTATTATAGGACAATATTTGGTTGAGATACAACTATTTGAAGATCTGGAATCTGAGGGTGCAAAAAACAATCCAAAATACTGAGAAAATCGCCTTTAAACCTGTCCAAATGAAGTTCTTAGCAATGCATATTACTAATCAAAAATTAAGTTTTGATATATTTACGGTAGGAAATTTTCAAAATATCTTCATGGAACATAATCTTTTACTTAATATCCTAATGATTTTTCGCATAAAGGAAAAATCGATAATTTTGACCCATACGTTGGCTATTGCTACAAATATACCCGTGCTACTTATGACTGGTTTTGTGCTCCAGGGTCACATATAATACAGTTTTTCACAATTACAATCAGATGCTTTTACATATTAAAGCTGCTGTCAGACAGAGCTACACAAATCACTTTGGACAGAACGCTGAACTGCTTTCAGGCAAAGAGATACAAGTCACTTGCATTTGTGCTAATGCAATTAAACTTATGCAACCTGTAAACCTGTACTTTCTTCGCTCTCTATAAAATGAGATTTTGGGTGAACTATTCATTTATCACATGTGGGTAACAGCATCTGAATAAACAGACAATGCAAATGTAGCCTTTCCTGCAAGCTAACGAAAACTGGGCCATCTCTGCAGGACGGAAATCTTATTCCATTCCAAGAGGCAAAAACAATACAATTCATTTTACACTGTGCTCTATGAGCACACATGAACATACACAGAGGGATCATTTTAGGAAGGATTTGTAAGCCCTGAGAGAGACCAAAAATTGAGTAGAAGCGAGCAAATCAAAGCTCAAGACTTACACCAAGTTTATGAGCGTTTCTGGATCAGTGATGCAACAACTAGCAAGAAGACAACAATACAAAACCCTCTCACGCAATATGTATTAAAAACTCACAAGCTAAGATAGATATTTATACATGGATGAAAGACGTTTGCCCTGCGGGGAACACAAGATACTTACAAAGGCTTCACACAATTATGATGTTCTCAGCTAATAAATGCTGGAGGGTTTGCTTCCCCTGTTCATCTGCATTTCAAGCCTCCTTCAAATGAAAGTTTGAGTGAACTATAAAGAGGATGGTCAGTACAGGCACAGACACCAAAACAATGTCAAATATTATGTTCAGTTATAGTTCAACATATTTCTAGTTAGACTAGATGCTCACCTAATACATAACCTGAATAAACTTAATGACATTTATGTCCGATTACATGAATTCACTCAACTTTGGAAATAAATGTTGTGGTTAGGTTTGCAACACTCTGGATTTTCTATTAAACCACTGCACACTTTCCGCACATTTATAATAGCCTACATAATTCACTTCTTAACATAAGCAGGAAAAATCTGTGAAATGAAAATGTAGAAATTATACTGCAAAGACCCAGCTTTTGTTTGGGTTATGAAAGCCTATGTTTTATCTTTTAAGACGTTAACATTTAGCTGTGCATTAATAATACACTTTGAAATCTCTTAGTCTTAGAGCTCTGAATGCATTATATGGGTGTTATTAATGCATTATAGAGACATCATCATGCCTTGTCATACTGTATACCCTTTGATATAATTACACGATCTACAGTTGAAATAGACATCATTTATATTAAGTAACATAACATGTGGTGTATTTTAATGCATTCATGTATTTTAAAGCCTTTCCTATAGTATTTAATACATTATTTTACTCTTAAGAAGGAATAAGTATATTATTATTAAGCATTCTAACTGTGATAGCCACTATTAATTACAAGACGCTCATAATGAGTATTATAAGGCCTACAGAGGCTTGTGTGTAGTGTCTTGTGTGATGCTGACTACTGTTTTCTCCTCCCTTCCCCCTCTTTAGAATGGCCATGAATGAGCCCTCCCCCCAGCCAGAAACTCTGCAGACTTTTGCTCCATGTTAGGAAGAAACCAACACCCCTTCAGCACAAAATGGAAGCTTCCACTATCAAACTGAGGTACACCAAAAAGCCTCACAACAAACATTTAACACAAACACACACAGCCGCAACATTTGACATGTCAAACACGTTGAAATGCAGGCGTGCGCCGCTGTCCGAGGTGCTGAACGTTGCGTTAAGAACTGAACGTCCATCGAACGAACTCAAAATTCTGTCGTTCTGAGGGATTCATTCTGATAGACGAATTCAGTGAAGGACTGAGAGGTTCTATAACAAACGCATCAAAACAAGGCCAAACAGACGAATTACCTATAAACCTATAAATAATTGCTCTAGGAACGCTATAGAATGACCTTCCTTTTGAGTCGCGATTATAAAAAAGTGAAAGTGAACTGCAGGGATCGAATCAAATTCGACCACGTCGTCATGTGACCAAGAAAAATAACCCCTCGATAAAGACTGTCGATAAAGTATCGAATAAGTACATTGAGGTTAAGTACACGCAAAATAGCGATGTTTTACTGCAACATATCCGAGGAAGTAAGCAACTTTCCTTCCCAAACTCCCTAGAAACATGTCGACCAACTAAAATGGACGTGTTAAACAATTTACTACCGTACCAATACAATGTTCGTGTGTAAATAAAGCAGATTGAACTGATTGTTCTAGTAGTTTTAGTCCACTTGGTGGGGACAAATCTGTTTCTAACACGTTTAATGCACGCATGACGCGAAATTTAATCACTAATTACATCGAAATGCTGGAAACATGCTTGAATTCTTACTTGTTTTTCACTTAGAGGTGTTTTTCTGCTTTGCCTTTAATCTATTTGTTTCTTAAACTCAACGTCATAAAATTATACATAGGATCCCGGCCCAAAAAACAAGCCAAATATTCTCAAAACTTGACAAAACCGTTTGTGTTATTTGGCAAAGTCACGTAAAGGACAAAGCGTAGCGAACGACCGTAAGAACTAGTGATGCCGACAAAGTTTCTCACCCAATGTAAATGCCCCATTCTTCAACGCTTCAAATAAAACGAATTACCTGTGGGTCCTGCTTCATCTGTGCAACTAGTTTCTAAACGAAATAAAACAACGAAAAGACGTTTCGTTTCAAGTGTTTCAAGTTAGGATATGAGGGAGGAACAAAGCGACGAGCAGCGAGTCCGTTTGAACCTCATAAATATTCAGGTCTCGTCCCGATCGCTACACAAAACCGCCGCATTATTAGTGCAAATCGCAAAAAAACACGCCGCGCGCGTTAAAGTGCATCAAAGCGCGTTTTGAACAATCTGCGCTCAAAGTGATTATAGCGTCATAAAGGCGAAAGAACGTTAGCGTTGTATCACTCTAAAAGCCTACGACTTCCAGCCATATTAAAACGCTCGCACACGGCGGATTTCTGTCTTCCAGCGTGTATTCACATAAGAAGTCCCGGGAAAGCTTCAACAAAATGCCATTTTTATTTACCTGATGACATTGGACTTCTACTTTCAATGCTTCTTGAAGGCCTTGTAGCTCCATATTCCGACTTCAGAAGCACTTTTCCCCCACTTTCGACGCGATCCGCGTTATTTGTGGCGTAATACAAATATTTTTTAAAGCAACAATAACAATCGCAAGAACTACTCGGGCTGCACAGCAAGTTCTCGCTTCTTTACTGGCCGTAAGACTCATCACCCACTTTACGCCAGTATAAACAAAAGTGCTCAAAAGGCGAGCTAAAGATTTCAGCAGTCACATCGATCCACTCCGACATCCACACGGCAAAAGCCTATCCGACCAATCCGATACGCACGGCTTTATTTTTGAAGAATTTGAGTTGAAAATGTGGAACTATATTTTGTCCGAGCGCGCGGCTTGATTTCACTTTGCCTGGGGGAAAAGTTGCGCTTTGGTTGTCAATGCTAATTCGGAAAGTTCCCGGATGGAGCAGTGAAAAGGAGAACTCTCCCTTCCTCTGTCGCGTGAACGCGCTTCCTCAGTTATGGAGTCATGCGCGCTCCCACACATCTATACAAAACAGCAGAACTAGTTTCAAATGTTCACACAAATGTGTTGATTAAGATGCACTGATGGACTGTAAATCAAGTGTGTTATTTTACTTTATGAAGAGAAGCAGGTATTGAATTAATTGGAAACCTCTTTATTTTGTTTGCTAAATACCATATGCATAAAAAGCAGAAAACTGTTTTACAGTTGAAAAATCTGACATTTTGGCAAGGTACTGTCATGAATCCCATCTATGTATATATTATTCTAGCAATTAAATGATGTGTAAATCAAATACTGTGGCTGTTCTTAAATGATCTTCTTTGATTATTTTGTGAGACCAAAGAGTGTGTTTTGATTAAGCGTGATCTGTATGAATGATGTTAAGGTTTGGGACTGTGTATGCACCCCCTTAGCCCCTCACAGACCTCACCCCCACATAGCTTAAATTAACACAAATCCCTCCAGCTATTAAAATGCAAATATGAGCCTCTGGACTGCCTTTAGTTGTAGTCTGTAACAGTGCTTCTACTTCTATGGGTCTGTATTGTTTGTAGATTTCCTCATGGAAAATCCTTATCATAAAATATTTTGTTGCTAAAATCATGACATCTGGTGTCTATCGCTGAAGATAAAGTTTATTGTGTTTACTTCTATGAACAGCTTGGTTCAGTTGCTTGTATAAAATAAATAAAGCTAAACTCTGACTGTGTGTTAATATTAGAATTTCCCCTTTACAGCAAAAGTTCTAAATTGAGCATCCATACTAATGTGTTTTGCATTTCATGGTACTCTCCCCTCCAGCTGATCATTTGTATCCCAGTTGAAGGGTTTACTCCACCCTGCCTCCGTACCAACCCCCATCCACCCTCCCAGGCATCCGCCCTCCGCCCCCTCTAAACACAAGTCACAACGTCATTGGAGTGTTACGCTGTGTTCATGCACTGCTCTGCCCTGCTGTCCTATCAGGAGTTGCGGCTGTAGCATATGCATCCAGACAGACACGAGCCGAATGAATGACAGCCAATCAGCTTTCAGAACAGGATGAATGTGATGTGGAAGTTAATGTGATGCAGAAAGGGCAGTCCAGTGCATTTACTTAAATCGTTTTCTTCTTGACTAAATGTGCTTATGAAGGAAGTCAAAAAGCATTGTGAAGAGAGTATATGTTTAGATGTTTTAGAAGTTCTCCACTTTCATTAGTTCATTTCAAATGGTCCTGTGGTCTCTGTTTTAATACATAAAAGAAGCATGCATATCTAAAACAATTAGCACATTTTTAAAAGAGATTTAAAAAGCATGTCATACCACAGGACATGGCAACTTTCTAAAATAACTTAATTTGCAATTACCTTTATGCAGTAAACATTTGGCAGTAAGCATTGCTGAAATGAAACAAACACTTATTTTGGAAATGACACAAGATACTTGAAACCATGATCAGCAATGGTGATTGGTTGCCAATGAGTCAGCAATATAATGGCATCATATACTCTTAAAAAATTAGATCATATAGTCATTTTAAAAGTCATGCATTTTCAATCAGAAGTTTGTAATTTTAGCTGAAGTTTTAGTGATTTTGTTGTGTTTGTCATTTTTATATATATATATATATACACACTACCAGTCAAAAGTTTTTGAACAGTAAGATTTTTAGTCCTTTTTAAAGAATTCTCTTCTGCTCTCCAAGCCTGCATTTATTTTTTTATCCAAAGCACAGCAAAAACAGTAAAATATATATATATATATTTTATACTATTTAAAATAACACTTATATATTTGAATATATTTTAAAATGTAATTTATTCCTGTGATTTCAAAACTGAATTTTTTGCATCACTTCAGTCACACGATCCTTCAGAAATCATTCTAATATTCTGATTTGCTGCTCAAAAAAACATTTTTTATTATTATTATTATGTTAAAAACAGCTGAGTAGAATTTGTTCAGGTTTCTTTGATGAATAGAAAGTTCAGAAGGACAGCATTTATCAGAAAGAGAAATATTTTGTAACATTATAAATGTCTTTCTGAAGGATCATGTGTGTAACAGTATGTCGTTCCAAGAAGGCAGGAAGACGAGGGGTCAAAAAGAAGTAGTTTCTTTAATAGCAGAAACGTATGCAAATACAAAGTAAACAACATTAATGAAACTTCAAGACTCAACAAACTGGATAACCAAACAGGAAGCTTATAAAAGAACAGGGAACAAAAGAGTAAACGAGATAATTAAAGGAACACAGGTGAAAAGACTAAACGATGATTAACTAATGAACGGAAACAAGAACAGGAAAAACCAAATAAGGGCAAAACAGGAACTAAATGGAAACTGACACGTGACAATGTGACACTGAAAACTGGAGTAATGATGCTAAAAATTCAGCTTTGAAATCACAGGAATAAATTACATTTTAAAATATATTCAAATAGAAAACAGTTATTTTAAATAGTAAAAAATATTTCAAAATTGTACTGTTTTTGCTGTACTTCAGCTCAAATAAATGCAGGCTTGGTGCATTTCAAGAGACTTCTTGAAAAAACATTGAAAATCTTCCTGTTCAAAACCTTTTGACTTGTAGTGTGTGTGTGTGTGTGTGTGTGTGTGTGTGCATATATATATATACATTTAGTAGAAAAAAAATGATGATTGTAGTTTTATTTAACTATAATGACCCTGGGTTGCACCATAGCTGATATTAAAGCTTTTTAAAACTTGCATTCTTACAGTATGTGGTTGAAAAAATACCAATAATATCATGCTAAATTTCAGACGATCACACTGATTATTACACAAACTCTGACTTTTGAGATTTCAAGTACTTGTCAATCCTGTATATGACTCATTTGTGCATATTATTATAATACTAAATTATTACTGTCCTTGGTTTAACAGACTGTTCATAAGATTGATACAGCACCTGGGTCAGACAGTATCAACTCTGCTTATAAATCCACAATCTAATCCTGTTTACATTAAACAAACCTCTGGAGCTCATGAATCTGTTACTATGACAACAACTCTAAGATGAACAGAAGAATCCAGGATCGGGTCTAACCCAAAACACAAAAAAAGAAGGCGCCAAACACTAACCATAAGAACTGGCAATGCTTATATATTCAGAAATGAAGCATTAGGTCAAACACGTACAAAGATAATGAGTACATGATCTATAAAACACATAATGTGATTAATTACTACCTAAGTTTCCTTTATATTTTGTCTAACATGTGACCGGTCATGACATGAACAGCATCAGATATTTTTCTTGTCCTGAGACACCCTCTGATTTTACTAACGGTATTTCCTGGAATAGATGTGAGTGCGTCACTTGAGCTCAGCTCTTACTGTAAGCATCACGGCAGAGAGCGGAGATCTGATCACACCGTAATCTTCATCTATGCCAGCACTATGAGTATCACATAATCAACTCATGTGCCAGTCAGTGGGTGGAATTAACATGATAAACAAACATGAAATGACTAAAACACATCAATATTAGGGGCATTATGCATTTCTAAGTACTGTACTTCCACCACTTCTACAGAGCGGCTGTGTTCATGTGGGGTCTACAGGTTCGAGTCTGAAGCTGAAGGTTTTAAAATATCTCACTTTTCAATATAGAGCTATGTTAGGTTCTCCTGAAACTACTCTGAGGTGGTTTGTGTTGCTAAACCAATTTATATGAACACACGCTTCATCAGCTGTAAATCTACTAAATGTGACATGACAGGCAGATTTATTTGAACGTATTCATCACAGTTTTTAACATTTAAAAATGGTTCATCTCTCCATGGAGAGGCAGAAAAGCTTGAAACATCAGAAGCATCAGAAAAGATATGAATAAAACATGTCATGGCATAACACATCTTTAAGAAAACAATACGTGAAAAACATTGTCTAGACACTGAATCATTTTTTTATTCAATATAAACACAGAGGGCTAAATGTTGCATATATAGCATGCATTACAATTTATCACAGTAATGCACTTAATCTATAATTTTGCATCATGTTCTTCTTGCTTATTATTTGAAAAAGAAGTGTTTGACCTACGTCAGTAAACATTCATATTTAATGGTTGTAAATATACAATGTTGTAGACTGAGTTCTGTTTAGCTTTAATATCCATCACAATCACTTATAGATTTCACATCGTCAGGGAAGGTGTCTTTCTATTTTAATGCAATCGTTGTTTTCGATGACAACTTTCATTTAAAAGATTAAACTAGTGCGGTAGCTTTATAGTGCTGAAATAATGGTCAAAGACATGCAGATAATGCCAGAGAGATGGTTCCATTAAGAGAAACCAATTAAATGTTCTCTTAATTTGTCCATTCACTTCTTTAATTACAGCATGTTAACTAAATCTGCATAATTAGACTTTCACTGATCTGTGCTGCCTGACTGACATTTAAATATGTCATCTGAACAAATTAGCAATTAGAGACGCATTCCACAAAAAAATGATAATCAGCCCTCATGACTTCATTAAGAAACTAGAACCCACGACCGCTTTGAGTCAGAGTCATAGGTGACAGAAAGAATCAGATTCATGTTGGGATAACAGGAAAAATGGTCTGTATTATTACTTTTAGGCTGACAAAGATTCAGATTTTTTTTTTAGTCAGAATGTCTCCACATTTACTGCTATTTTTAGACTGTTAAAAAATGGTGTCTTCCTGTCTAAGTGGGTGGATCTTGGCTGCAATAAGCTGCAATATGGACTCAACCTTATGTTAATAGTAAAGGTCAGGCAACATGAGATTAGTGGAAGACTATTCCCATCAGATCTGTGATCTGTCTTACTGTTAAAAAAGGGGTATCAATAGAATAAAATAATAGCTATGATGTCCGTTCAGCCTTATAGAAACTGGCATGAAGCAGTATTCAACTTTGTATTGTTAAAGCCATGTTAAACATTTTATTAATATCTTTAGTTAACATGTTAACTATGACTGCCCTAAAAATCACTTTTTTATCAGAAATTCTTGCACCCACCGGTGGTCCCATGGGGGGTCCCCAGACCCCAGTTTGACACCCTATTGAGAACCTATTTTAAAATCAAGACTGTTTTCAATCTCTAAAGAACTCAAGAACCTTATAAAGTGAAAAAAATATATTGATAAGAATAATGTAATATTCTAGTACTCAGTTGAATTATGGTTTATTGGCATCACTTGTATTGTTTTAAATGTCACTTCAGATAAAAGCATCTGACAAATCAATGAATTTAAATGTCTTTGGCTATAAAAAGAGAAACTGTCCAGACATCCACAGGCTCTTCAGTGCTTCACAATATAAAGGTTGGCATTAAGTCAAGAAACCTTAATTTCCTGTACCCCAAGCAGTAAAGCAAAGGTTCTCAACTCTGGCTTTCGAGATCCACTTTGCTGCAGAGTTTGAGCTCCATCCTTGATCAAACTCACCTGTCTGTAACTTCCTAGCAGTCCTGAAGACCTTGATTAGCTTGTTCAGCTGAGTTTGATTAGAGTTGGAGCTAAACTCTGCAGGATAATCTCTGCAGTAGAGCATGGCACTAAGCAATGCCAAGGTCACGAGCTTGATGCCCATGAAATGCATGAACAAATAAAACATTTACCTTTAACACAATGTATATGGCTTTGGATAAAAGTGTCTTGCCAAACGTAGTTTTGACAGCCTAAAAACTTCTGGGGGAAAATGTGATCTGAAGGCCTTCTTTATTTTTAAATGAATTGGGTTTTTTTTCACTTTTAATTATTAGAAATGATTGTACACAGCACAGTCAGTCTCGTATGATGGCTACAGACCTTGGCTTTCTCGCATCCAGCCGGTCCAGGGATCTCCTGTGGCCATCAGGACCTCTGGCATAACACCTGCTTCTGAGTTGGCACAGAAGTGTGGGATCCTGAGAGATTGGAACACAGCCATCTGTTCCTCAAGCCACTGCACCTTAAAATGTCTGTAACTGTGCCTACAGGAGGAAACAATGCTGGATGAAGTAACCTGTCAAAATATCCACTCACACACAGAATCATATAATTAAATTGTGTTATGCCCCTTTTATGGAGACAACAGAAGGTGAAAGACAGTTGGGGTGGATGAGAGTTCTCCTAAGGGAGACAATAGGTTTACTGACTTAGAAATTGACACAATGCTCACAAACAATGTTCCATTAAGATATTTTGTAAATTTCCTACTGTAAATATATATAAAAAATATTTTTTTATTTGTAATATGCATTGCTAAGAACTTCATTTGGACAACTTTAAAGGCGATTTTCTCAATATTTAGATTTTTTTGCACCCTCAGATTCCAGATTGTTCAAATAGTTGTATCTCAGACAAATATTGCCCTATCATAACAAACCATACATCAATGGAAAGATTATTTATTCAGCTTTCAGATGATGTATAAATCTCTATTTCGAAAAATTGACCCTTATGACTGGTTTTGTGGTCCAGGGTCACATTTCATGAATTAGATAATAAAATAATAAGGAACATTTAATATTTTTTACTTATAACAACCAATGCAGTATTTGACATTGAGTTATAGCCTAGCAAACACAGTAACTCTTATGTGTGTTGTCCCTTACAGCACCTTTTTAGTGTGACTATAATAAAAACACCAAACATTATTACTTAAATGTAACAAGCTTGAAACAAAACAACGTTATTTATCTTAAAAGTTATTATTAAATCAATTTAAACATTCATTGCGTTCTCTTCACGACTCCATACCGCCTATGCTGCACTGAGAGACTACATTTCCCACAGAGCTGTGGCCTTTACTGTTTTTTGCACATGCGCAGTGTGAGGCGCGGGTGCTGCTTTTCTGAGCGCATGCGCAGTGTGAGACGTGTTTGTAAGATGGCGGTGTGAGGTGAGCGAGCGGCCTGCTTCTATATGCGCGAGATTCCCGCGATCATTATTCAAACACTTGATACTGTGTGTGTGGCGCGAACGGTTGGCGGGAGACAGTGTGAGGTATGTGTAGATCTTCATAAATCAGTGGTTTATTTCACACTGGTCCGTATTACATCATATTCATATTTACTCAGCAACCGGCCCGTCATTAGCACATTTAAAGCATCATTTTCACATAAATGTTCCTATCAATAGATAAGCACACCGTGGATATAATATAATGCGATTTGAGTCAGAAATTGAGCGATTAAAATCACGTTTGATCTGTCTAATATTCATCTGCCGGTAATTTGCGCAATCTAACGTCATTCAAATGAACCAGACCTAATTAACGAGTCATGTTGTTAGCATCTAACAGTATTCTAGCTCTACTCGGTTGTTTTAGTTATTATAATGAAGGTTTGAATGTTGTCTTATCTTGAATGGGTCAAATTCAATAGTACGGTTAAGAACAGAAGATTAAATCCGGTTTCTTATAATCGGTTGATATTTGAATATTGGTCCAGGAACTGGTCCTGCTTGTGTACGTCACGTAAAGCTAGTTAACAGAACTGACCAGCAAAAATAGCCACGTTTTAAATATCGCCTAATCTTTGAGTGTACTTCTGTGGTGAAATAGCTTTTTTTTTCGTTAAACAAGTTTCCTTTACTTTGTGTTGTAATCTAGCCTTTGGTTTATTTGTATTTGACAGCTGAGCTGTGATGGCTAAGCGGATTGCTGAAAAAGAGTTGACGGACAGGAACTGGGATCAGGAAGATGAAGGCGAGGAGGTGTGACACTTCAGCATCTACACTTTCACTGTCAAACCTCTTTACATTCCCAGTGGAAACACTCTTATCCATAGGTCTTCAACCCTGAGAGTTTAGCTACAACCAGTGGTGTAGTCTAGTTTTTTGTAGTGAGTATACTGTGATTTTTTACTCACCGTCCCAGAGCAGCCTCTCATAAGCACCAGCACACTCACTAAACAGGGCTCTACACTTACTTTTATTTTTAGGAGCACTTGTGCTGCTAATTAAAAAAATACAAATTAGGAGCACCTTCTGCTCAATAACAAAAAATTGCCTTCCCATTACGAAGTAATATTGGACTCCTTAAAGTGACTTTTTTCTAACTTACATTTATGCATTTAGCAGACACTTTTATCCAAAGCGACTTACAGTGCATTCAGGCTATACATGTTTTATCACTATGTGTGTTCCCTGGGAATCGAACCCACAACCTTTTGCGCTGCTAACGCAATGCTCTACCAGTGAGCCACAGGAACACATTTATTTGAAGTGTTATCTTTTATGTCAAATTCAAAACTGTATTTTATAAGCTTTTTTTTTTCAAAATTTCTAATTAAAACAAAACAGAAGAAATGCAATCAGTATTAACAAAATTAAGCACTACAATGGCACAGAAGAACACAAAACTGACATTTTACAGAGGTGGCATGAGTGCAAACTTCATAAATCATGTTGAGATTAATGTTTTAAAGGTGCATAAGCAATCAGTATTAACAAAGTCCCCCGCTCACCCCTCCCTTTAGAGAAGCTACGGTGGCCGATTTGCGCTACAGAGGCAATGGTTTCACAAAGGGAAAGAAGAATTATATTTACTTAATTATTCAAAACTGCGAATATTACTGTTACTTGTTCATAGTGTAGTGTTTTTTCGCGAGAACAACAGACATTTAAGTTTGTGAGGCTACTGTAGAAACAGAGGTGGACCCACGGTATATGTAGTTATAAATGCTCATTCTAAGATAATAAAAACATGCAAAATTCATAAATTCATTTTGTCTATAGATTAATGTTTTAAATGTAACATTTTGACTACAGAAATATTCAATGATTTAAATAACTGAAATGATACTTTAAAAATGAAACTAAAACTGTGATTAGGTGGCGGCAAGTTACTGATTTTATCACTGAATCATTAATTCAATTGATTCGTTCGAACGGCTGATTCATTCAAGAATAAAGCAAGTCCCTGCGTCCCAATGTGCATACTATCCACCCTATCTGCCCTAAATAGTATTGAAAATTACTAATATCACATTTAGGATGGATAGAATGCACATTGGGACTCAGGCAGTGACTGTCTTTATGAATGAGTAATTGAATTGACTCACTAGATTCGTTTAAAACACAGATTCATTCATAAACGAAACACTGTGTTTGAATGGAGATGTGCGGCGGCTCAGTTGTGAGTTTATTTGAGATTATTTTAGTTAACGAAATAGAGCAAAATCAGGCAATACTGTTATAGTCAGACAATGTCACTAAATATTAACTTTTTGTTTATTGAAATCACTCATTTTTCTTATATGCCAACAATCCCCTGCTGTTACAGTTACGTTAAAGACAATTTATACTCTACCACGTACCAGGTAACGTTACGATAGCATCGGCCTCGTTTTCTGTACCGCGTTCGTAGTATCAGCCTTATCTGCATCATTTTCTGTAGTTTCTATAATGTTAACGTTCCTGTCATCTGTTTGTCACCCGAAGCAGCTTCAGGGGCAGGCACGAAAACACTGAAAGGGTGTATTTCGTTTCATATCTCCTTCAGTGATTCACATTAGTTAATCTCAAGCTTAGCAATAGTCGTCAACAGCAATACGGCGTGATTATTAAAAAGACGGTGCATTGCAACTTGCACGTACTGTCGTTATCGAGCCAAAAATGCAAAAAAAAAAAAAAACTGTGCGTGTGTCTATTAACATTTGAAAACTTAATCTGTCAAATCTATTCTGCTGTTTCATGTTTATAAGCATACACTCTTCATAAACAGTCAACTAACAGTTCCTTACAGTCATTCAGTTTAAAACTGTTTATCAAAATCACCCTTTTGAAAGCAAGCTTCAGTCTGCTTCAGGTATTTGTTAGTGAATTTCAGGCGTTACTGAAAACAGTCACAGGCACACTGAAAGGGTGTTTTTAAGTAGTTAGACATGATTGACATTTGGCTCCTTCAAGTACATTCACATTAGTTAATTCTCTAATCCCACACCCTGGCTTAGCAATAGTACGTCAACATTTTGATTAATCTCGTGTAGCGTGACTATTGTTTTAAAAAGACAGTCGTGCATCGCAACACAGACGGGGTGAATTTATGAATGAAAGTGGTGAAAGATCTGTCACAAAACGATGTTGTTACGTATCCGCGTGCTTTTTTAAGTGGGTATACGCAAATCCTTTACCTTCCCTAGTGGGTATACGGCGTATACCTGCATATTATGTAGACTACACCACTGGCTACAACCCTAATCAAACACACCTGAAGCACTCCTCAATCAAGCTCCTCAAGATTTCTTGAAAATACAAAGGCAGGGTGTGCTGAAGCAGGTTGGAAATATACTTCCCCAGGAGCAGGATTGAAGACCTCTGCTCTTATCTATGGAAGCCCGTTTCTGCCACTGAATAAAAAAGGTTATTGCGATACTTTTTATCTCACAATTCTGACTTATTTTTTCTCAGATTTGCGAGAGATAAACTCTCAATTGCGAGTTATACAGTCAGAATTGCGAGATATATACTCGCAATTTTGGCTTTTTTTCTCGCAATTGTAACTTTTCTCAGAATTGTGGGATATAAACTTGCAATTGCGAGTTATAAAGTCCAATTCTGAGGGGAAAAAACAAACTGATATGTTATCAGAATTGCGAGTTTATATCTTGCAAGATATATTTTTTGCACAATTGCAAGATTTTTTTCTCGTAATTCTGAGAAAAAAGTCAGAATTGTCAGTTTGTATCTCGCAATTCTGACTTTATTTCTTGGAATTGCTAGTTTGTCTTGCAGTTCTGACTTTATAACACGCAATTGTGAGTTTATATCTTGTTTAGATTGTGAGTCAGAATTGCAAGATTAAAAGTCGCAATTACCTTTTTTTTTTTTTTTTATTCAGTGGTGGGAACGGGCTTGTCCAAAGTATCTTAAAGTTAATTGTTTCAAGCATAACATTTTTTTTGTTTGTTTGAAAATCTCTTTTGGTCTCAGGCAGGAATGTTTTCAATTGCGAGTGAAGATGTGATGAAGAATCGCGCCATCAAGAAAGCCAAGCGTCGTAACGTAGGAGCAGAGGTAAGACGTCTCTTGTGTCCCAGCAGACATCCAGTTTTGTGTTCCAAGGTTGTTTTATTGATGAGTTTTGTTGTTTTGTCACAGGGAGAGAGTGGAGGGGCTTTCAAAGCGTTTAAGGGGTTCTCTGGGACCCCGACCACAGGGACGACATCTTTCTCGGGCTTCGGTAATGGCGCTGGTTTCAAACCTCTGTCCAGCCTGACCAATGGCAGCGTAGCATCGGTGGCCCCATCCTTTGCTGGTTTTAATGTCCCCACGTCTGCTAAAACTAACAGTGGTAAGTCTTTTACATGAACTGGTGCGAGTAGTAAGTCCAAGGTCCAAAATAAACACTTTGCCTTGGGTCAAGTCTGAGTGAAATTCGGTTTGACTAGTAAATAAAATGAGTAACTGGTTGCAGTGTTAATTTTGGCAGGCATTTTTGATTTAGTCTTAGTCTTTATCTTGAGATGAAAATGCTTAATAGTCTTAGTCACATTTGAGTCTTTCATAGTTTTAGTCTAGTTTTAGTCGACGAAAAGTCATTGCATTTTTTTGTCAACTTTTAGTCATAACTTTTAGTCAAACTGCAGTTACCAACATTTATTTTGGTAGCTATTTTATATGTAGTATTCAAACAAAAATAGTCATTAATTCTTCTCTCTTTAGACCAAATCAATTAAGTATATGAGCAATTTGAATCAAGGATTGAATTTGGAAAAACTGGAATTAATTTTCATTTTTTGGTAGAGATACAAATTAAACTCATTTTTCAGATACAGTAGGTTTACTTGACAAGAATACTTGAATTAGAAATATACTGCTGTATTTTTGATGTTGTGGGCCTGTATTTCTGCTGGAGGTCCTGGACATCTTGTTTAGACACATGGCATCATGGATTCTATCAAATACCAACAGATAAAAAATCAATAAGTGACTGACTCTGTTAGAAATCTTATAATGGGTCATGTTTGGATCTTCCAACCGGACTGTAGAAAATGAGTGAGGTGAACTGAAGAGAAGAATTCAAACAAACCTCAAAAACAACACAAAAAAAATGGGTCACAATGTGTATTGAGCATAATGATACAAAACCAAGCTTCTGCTGGCGATCATTCCAGTCCTGTGTATGTATGTATGTATGTATGTATGTATATTTATTCTGACCTGATACCCTGTAGAAAATAAAGAGTGAGGTGAAGCTGCTGCTGAAGTTCTAAACATGTGAATGAAGCTTTAAAAAATTGTGAATCTGTTTAAAGACAGAGATTCTCGCGGATGAAGTTTTCCTAAATGCATAACTTACATTTCAATGGACTATATTCTCTCTGTAAATGTTAGAAAGCCATGGAAATATTTCATTTTGCTGTCAGAAATGCATGTTCTCTAATTCTCCGCTTAACTTTAGGGCTGCAATAATTCACAATTAATCGAATTTCTAATCGCGATTACAAAATTATGATATGACTAATTCTATATGCGATATACACGATTACATAATCGTTCAAAGATGCCGCGATTACTAAAATAAATAATTAAAAATGCCCACTTGCATTATTCTGCGTGCTTAAGAGTGTTTGCAGCGCGGGGTTTAACAAACTCAAACACACTGGATAAAATACATGTTTTCTAACTGATAGTCGTCGTCACTCTGTTGTGCATGATAGATGTGTTAAACGCCAAACGTGTCAAAAGCGGAACAAAATAGCGGAACTCGTTTGAACTGCGCGCCACACTGACCTTTTATCCGCTCGCCTCAAAAGAAAACAGCGCAGCGCGAGCTTAGAGCGTATTATTACAGTGACCCTGCAGTCGCGATCACGCACTAAACAACGCTGTGAAATTCAGTAAAGCACTCGAGTTCAGCGCAGAGTTCTCCAGTACAAATCACGTCTCTTTCATTTAAACTAGTTTAAAGCCAAATAAATCGGAGCTGTTATTCTCATCAACACTGATGCAGAAACAGTGCAACAACGATCCAGTTTCAATCCACAAATCACCCACATTTACCATAGCTTTCCTGTAACACTAATGGTAACAATGGTACGGTGGCAGAAAAGTAGGATATTCATATTGAGTATTATTAATATACTAAATATGTTAAAGGAGTAATGGAATGTAATTACATTATTTTGTAAATTATTCTATCAGTTGATGTGGATTTGTAATTGACTGAATGTCTTTAGGCTACTGTTTTTCAATGCAAACACCATAGAAACCATATAGTTAGGCTACTTTTTTACCATGGTAATGAGGTGCTGTACTTTTGGTTATGTATAAAAGATGAGGCTGTTACAGTTTTCACAATGGTACTGTCAAATGTACATCTGCATCCCAACTCAAGCTCCTGCTCCTCTGAACTCAAGCTCCTGTTCTAATGTGCATTTCTAAGAGACACAACTTGTAATATTACATGTTCAGTGCTACCAAATCAGGTGCTGGTGCCACTGCTCTCCAATGTTAGTCTGGAGCCCTGATCATATAACTTGTACTGTAAAATGTTCTGTTTAATTGTAAATGAAATATATAGCTTTAGTAGGCCATTTTTCATTTTTTTCTTTTAGTTTTAGTATTACATTATTATGCTATGCATAATTTTACCTTTTTTTGTTTAAAGAAGAAACCAAACCAATGTATAGTTGACATTTGAGGCTCAATGCTATAGAAAAGCAATAAAAGTTCAGGAAGTGTTTTCAGCCTTTTTTTAAATATATATTTTATATAAAAATATGGCATGCAGCTTCAAACAATGGCATAAATCTGTTCAAAATAATCGTTATTAATAATCGCAATTACAATCTCAAGGGAATAATTGACAATTATGATTTTTGTCATAATCGTGCAGCCCTACTCTAACCTCATCAGGCAGCTGTTAAACTGACTTTCTTGAATAAAATGCCGTTAACAATGTGTATTAGAGTTATTTTTGTCCATAGATCGATTAACAATGCAGATTAATTTTCACAGCCGCCTTCGATCATATTTAACAAGGGTATACACTGTGTGTATGTATGTTATTTTCCTCATTAATTACACACAGCACCCCATATTGACAGAAAAACACAGAATTGTTGACATTTTTGCAGATTTATTGAAAAACTGAAATATCACATGGTCCTAAGTATTCAGACCCTTTGCTCAGTATTTATAGAAGCACCCTTTTGATTTAATTGAGTCTTTTTGGGAAAGATGCAACAAGTTTTTCCTGGATTTGGGGATCCTCTGCCATTCCTCCTTGCAGAAGTTCTGTCAATGGTAAAACAGCCATTTTTAGGTTTCCAGAGATGCTCAATTGGGTTTAAGTCAGGGCTCTGGCTGGGCCATTCAAGAACAGTCAAGTTGTTGTGAAGCCACTCCTTCGTTATTTTAAGGGTCATTGTCTTGTTGGAAGGTAAAAGTCTGAGGTCCTGAGCACTCTGGAGAAGGTTTTCGTCCAGGATAACTTGGCCGCATTCATTTTTCCCTCGATTGCAACCAGTCCTGTCCCTGCATGAAAAAAAAAACCACAGCAATGCTGCCACCACCATGCTTCACTGTTGGGACTGTATTGGACAGGTGATGAGCAGTGCCTGGTTTTCTCCACACATACCGCTTAGAATTAAGGCCAAAAAGTTCTATCTTGGTCTCATCAGACCAGAGAATCCTTCAGGTGTTTTTTAGCAAACTCCATGCAGGCTTTCATGTGTATTGCACTGAGGAGAACTCTGCCATAAAGCCCTGACTGGTGGATGCAGTGATGACTTTCTACAAATCTCCCGAATGCATCTCTTCAGCCACAGTGATCTTTGGGTTCTTCTTTATCACCAACCCCGATAGCTCATGGCCGGACGGCCAGCTCTAGGAATCCCAAACGTCTTCCATTTAAGGATTATATAGGAACCTTAACAGCAGAATTTTTTTTGTAACCTTGGCCAGACACAATTCTGTCTCTGAGCTCTTCAAGTTCCTTTGACCTCATGAACATGCACTGTGAGCTGTAAGGTCTTATATAACACTAATCAAGTCCAATCAGTATAATCAAACACAGCTGGACTCAAATGAAGGTGTAGAACCATCTCAAGGATGATCAGAAGAAATGGACAGCACCTGAGTTAAATATATGAGTGTGTCTGAATACTTGACCATGTGATATTTGTTTTTCTTTTTTAATAAATCTGCAAAAATGTGTGTTTTTCTGTCAATATGGGGTGCTGTGTGTACATTAATGAGGTGAACTTAAATGATTTTAGCAAATGGCTGCAATATAACCTAATACTTTCCGTACCCACTGTATATATATTAGGGCTGGCGGTATACCGAGTTTGTACGATATAAGGCAATACCGTTTATATCGATATACAGTAGTTTGAAACGAGCGCATCTGAAAATATAGCGGAGGACACAGACAGCTGCTGCGGAGAAAGTGCATAATACAATTTGTTCTAAACATGACAAACTTTATATGAAGGGCTTTAAAAAATTAGTAAGATATAGAAGCCTATTTTAGTTTCAGTTTAAAGCGGCTCTGACAGAAAGCTGTGTATGCTGCTGACGGAGATGCTGACTCGCGCTGTTTAATGTGTTTGAGATGTGCTGTTTTCCTAAATGCATAACTTACATTTCACAGGTAGGACTATATTCTCCATCTGTAAATGTTAGAAAGCCATGGAAATATTTCCATTTTGCTGTCAGAAATGCATGAGCCTTCTGCTTTGAGATTCTCCGCTTAACTTTTAAGTGTAATGATTAACTGTAAAGCTTAAGAAACGTTAATTTGCATATTCATGACGTCATTGCGTCAAGTTTGCATTACGAATTTTCACTTAAGATCTGATGTTACTGTAATATGAATTAAAGCGGTATTTTCTGTTGTCATACATAAAACAAGTAAATAGTGATTTTACATGTTAACCAGGCTGATTTATAATCGATCTGATAAAATCAATATACATCTAATACACTACTGTAGCTGTATTAATGTTTTGTCTCATTCTGCCTGCGTCTGAGTAACAAACTATGCGACAGACGAATTATGTTCAAGCCCAAACAGTCAGTGAGCGACATGGAAACGCTGTTTTGTAAATGATTTACTGATGATTTTGCTGCGTTACGGCCAATAGAATGCTGCTTTTCAGACCTTTACTGGAGCAAATGAACGATAGCTAAGGTTTTTTCTCGCTAGCATGTACCTGTTTAAGACCCTAAATAAATACTAAATGATTTATGGAGGCCACAAATACTTGCAAAGACAGGGCATGCGAAACGCGTCTTACTAGCATACATTAGTGTGTTTAATAGTAATAAAAACGTTGGGCGGCCATATAGCCCAATGTGTAAACTGTAAAGCGACTGTAATGGGGTAATCAAAACAACCTTTTTACTCAATTAGTCTGAGTTTTCATTTTTAGTTTAGTAAATTTAACTTCTGCTTTAAAAGCATTATTTTAGTTTTTAGATTGCAATGTTATGTTAGAATGTAATGTGATTTTAAACTTTTTTAACATAATGTATGCCTATGGTTACATTCACTTTATTTGTTTAATCCAAATACAAAAGTGTATAAATACTGAGATATATACCGTATACCGCAAATCAGCCAACAAATACCGAGATATGAATTTTTGCTCATATCGCCCAGCCCTTATATATGTATGTTTATATATATGTAATTTGTTAAAAAACAAAAACAAAGCAAATTTATTTCACAAAAATTAAGTTAAGACTGTTAAGAATATGACTAATACTGAATAAACAGCCCATAAGGAAAGGCTATTAAATAGCAGTCCCAAACTAGTTTAATACAATTGAGTTATGAGCCACCACAGTCATTAAAACATATACAAAATGACACAAAGTGAAAATAACATGGTATTTTTGGGTTATGGAAACAAGTTACCATGGTGAATATACAATACTAACATGAACTGTTAATGAAACGTGGAAACTGCTCCCGAATAAATTAATATCATGCCTTCATGCAAATCCTTCCCAGCTAACACACACAGTACCAGTATTTGATTTATCGGTACTGTACCTTTATTTCATGCGTTGCGTGCTCGTAGTTTCAGCGCTTAAGTGAAGTGATATACAGCACGGCACCACGTTTCGCGCATGCTATTGAAGAGTGCGCGCTACGAGCACTGTATAACATCTGGCAGGACAGGATAGTTCGCTTTTCTGAGGTGAGAGACTTTTTATTTCATAAGTTATGAAAATAACAGTAAAATAATGACACTGACATTAAACCTGTCAACATCTCATCTGACCGCAGATACTGAATCGGGTCAGCACGTTTTTCTCAGGCACTCTTTACTTAAACTGCATCTGACAGAAGTGTCAACAGCTTTAATGCACGTCTTTTAAAATAATTAGAATTAACGTTTTTTGTTGTTGATGTCGTTTCTTTGGCCGTACACTCCGCGACCCACTCAGAACGGACCCACCAGTTGAGAAACACTGGTCTAGTGCATATGTTGTGCTACTGTTTGCCTCAAATCTGAGGGTGAACTGATTGAGTACTCTGACAATACTAAATATCTTTTAGATGTGGCTCTTTCCACCTTCATAAATAATCCAGTTGTTTGTGGCTCACTATGGATCTGGTCTCAATTCATAGTCTATTTTGGGCAGCAGTGTTCTCAGCTGCTTCTGTATTTGTGTATTATTCCAGCTCTTCATTTGGCAATCACAGAGCCTGTTTACCCTATAAACCACAAACTGGTATTTTTAGTGTTGTGGCACCAACCCAGTCTGACATGATGCCCAGCACTGAGCACATTGAGAATTGGCTTCCTTTCAGTTCATGAGTTCAACAGTCACACAACCAAGGAATTTTCATTAGTATGACACAAGTTTTGACAACATAATTATGTAATAAATTGGTGTCCATCTAGCTTTTTTATGCAATAAACCCCTTTATTTATTCACCGTTTTTGGTTAGTGTTGCACTACTTGGGGAAATAATTCTACAAATGTCTTCTAGTCACTGCATACTACACTGGGATGTGTGAGATGTGAACATATTTAAGAAAGCCAGAATTTTGTCTGTAGCCACCACCTTTCATTATTCTTATAATAGGTAGGGCTGTCGCGATAACCGCAATATCGTAATACCGTGCTATTGACGAGCATAACCGCAGAGGAATGCAACAACCGCAGCAACCGTGATATTTGCATGTTTTCTTTTTTCGTAAGGTTATGCCCTCGTTTTACACTTCGTGCACGTGTACTGAATATTAAATAAGTTCGTAATGATAACATGTACCATGCTGATTTGTACAAAGGCTCAGTAGATTTGCTAAACAGACAGCGAATGAGAGAGCGATCGACTGAGCGCGTGCGATTACTTGCGTCTGTCCTTCAGGCCGAGTCATGTATATAGGGATGTAACGATTACCGGTTTGACGATAAATCATGATAAAATTCCCCACGGTTAGTATTACCGTTTCATATTTAAATTATCATTAAAACCGTATTGGATTACCGCGATTTGAACAACTCACGATAAATAAATACTGTCCAGCATAAAGCACAGTTTTCAGTAACAGTGTCGCGTGCGCACAGCAGCAGAGTAGTTTCGTTTTGAGTGAAAATAGGGCGGAAAAACTGGGAGGATTTAAGAGTGCTGAGGAAATTATACAAATTAAATATATGAATTAATTATATGAATGTACCTCTGAAGGTTCTGACTGTCTTCAGAAATGATTCGATGGCATTTTGTTTTCATCTTCGCTCCGTGTAATACCTAATAAAGTAGTGTTTTAATCGCAATGCGTTGTGCACGGAGGACACAGCTGTTATTCAGCTTTTCCATATAAAGTGCCACCTGCTGTCAGAGAGTGGATTTACAGAGACTTATATTCATATTCAGCCTGTGTGCAGTTTCTGTCTGGCCAAACGGACCGAATTTGCATGCTCTGCTGTACATTTTGACCGGTTGATGAAAAACAAGCATATCTGGATTCTACACTTTTAAACAATTCAGATAAGTTTTCTAGAATTATTTATGGAGCAGATAAAATGCATATAATCATTTATTAATCAGTTATCATTTTGACTTAACCCTTTTCTTTATTTAAAGGCTGAAATGTGAGGTTTACATTTTTATGAAACTTTTTCAAAGCTTTATTTGAACATTTACATTAGATATTTGAACATGCTATTAAACTGTTGTCAGTAAAGTTGTCATTTAAAATCCGGACATCATTGGTAACGTTATTGTTTTAGTAATTATGCAAACAAAAAGTCATTTTATTTGTTGTTTGTTGATTTTTAAATATAAAACTTGGTAAAGTGATTTATGTGTCGGTACTTTTTGAAAATCTCCAGCACATTTGAACAATACCGTGATAATACTGATAACCGTGATAATTTTGGTCACTACAATCGTGATAAGAAACTTTCATACCGTTACATCCCTACATGTATATTTGTGAAAATAGGAAAGCGAAATCTCTGTCTGAGCATCGACGCTCTGCTGGTCAGCTGAGCCTTTAAAAGTGTCGCTCAAAATTACAATGATTTCAACAGCGTGTTTCATTACATCTCTCTTTGAATGAATCAGCGTTTTTGAACGTGTATTTGAATGAACGGTTTAAAGACTCACTCAAAGACAGTCCCTTACCGCCACAATGAAACTGCACTGACTATGACAGCCTGTCTAGAACACGCAGGTGAAATATCAACAGAAAAGTCTCTTGTCCTGTCAGATTCAAGGATCAGTACTAACTGATCAGTACCACTTATATATATATATATATATATATATATATATAAGTGGTGTCAAAATTAGCGCGTTAACGCGGGAGATAAATTTTTTCAGATTAACGCGTTAAAAATATTTAACGCAGGGGCAGGGCTAGGGTTGGCCATCCCATTCACAACTGCTGCCTCTGTCTCTTTTTTCTTGAAAAGGATTGCGTTTATTTAGATGCAGAACGTCTTTATGACCACATCAAATGGGAGACGTTTCAGACGCGCGCGTCGCCTCCTCGCGACGAGCGCGTGACACGCTGTACGCACTCTTCATATGGGGCGCGCGCTTAGCCGTATCTTTTCATATAAACATTTCTTTTTTTTCTAGCAGTTGAAGTTCTTTGGTAGGAGCGCTGATGCTACATCAGCACAAAGACTAAGATACAGTGTGTATAAAAGCATGTGTTGTAGTTGGGCAGCCATCAGTATCATTTTTCATATCAGCAGCGAAACCTAGTTTCTGAGTGCATAGCAAGAGCGCAATGTCCTATATTAAGTTATTTTTAAGGATTGAATTTCAACAAAAAATTAGGCGAGTGCTCAAAACTGCTATGTCTAAGATTCTGGTTTTCTAACTGTGTATGCATGACAAGTATGTATATGCATTAAACGGGGGGGGGGGGGGGGTGCATTTAAGAACATGTCCCTGAAATGGTTTTCAAAATCCTGAGGCACCCCAGCACTGTCTCCCTCATCTAACACACCCGATTCAACTCGTCAGTTCATTAGAAGAGACTTTAAGACCTGAAGTGAGTCAGAAAGCAGCAGCAGCTTTTAAAGCAATAGCAGGCGAATAATCAATAACCAGCTGCTGTGATGTCTATTAATCCAAGAACAAAAAAAAAAAAGAGGTATCAATAACTTTTATAGCTTTAAGGGCTTCAGTGTCTATATTTAATTTAATTAGTGTTTGGCATTCATTTTCTGTATATTTCTGCTGAAGGGCACAGGTAGCTAAATATGTCATTTATTATAATGGGTTCGTGAAGATTGTTTGAAGTTCACTTAAATTAGAAGTTAAGTCTAATAAATGTTAAAATTGATAGCTCTCAATTATACTGTAATGCTGAATGGCACACAGTCAGGAGCTGGTTAAATATTAAGGGGGAAAAACAATTTCATAGAGACATCAGTAGTATTGATATCAGCTGTGATGCTGGCCTTCAATGGGGGGTCATAAAAAAGATGCCATTAAAGAATATTAAAAATATACTGTCTTTATGTTGTTTGTACATTGTACATTTGAAGATTGAATGTGAAATTATTGCAATATAAAAGTATATTTAAAAACTTTAATGTTAGGTGGGATTAATCTCGATTAATTTTAGAAAAATGTGCGATTAATTAGTTGTGGTTTTTTTAATCGATTGACAGCACTAATATATATATATATATATATATATATGTGTATATATGTGCGCTAACAATAGCCTAACGATTTTATTGTCAGGTTTGTTCTGTCATGTGGAGCGTTATTTTGTCATTCTCTTCTGTTTGCTTTTCAACACAATTTAGTTTCGGTTTCTGAATTCCTTACATCGTAACACACACAGATTATATATATGTATATATTTATATACATATATATGGCGACAATACTGCATATCGCGCTATTGAGCCACTCAAAAATTACCGCAAGGAAAATTCCTTCACCGCGACAGCCCTAATAATAGGCCAAATATCTATTCATGACTTGGCATTAAGTCAGGTCATATGACTTGAGTTGGCTGCACTGAACGCAACACCCTGCAGTCAGAGAGGAAGGATGAGCAGCGGTCATCATACTGTTAGCAAAGCAACATTTGTAATATTACAGCTCTGTAGAGGCACCTGACATCTCTCCTTTCATCCTCAGGTCCCTTAACGTTCAACAGCTCCACCCCCTCCAAACCCACAGATGGTGATGTCACCTCTAACGGCTCCGCCCCCAGCAGTAAAGAATACAACCGGCAGCTCACCGCACTAAACTGCTCTGTGCGCGACTGGATCACCAAGCATGTCAATGACAACCCCCTGTGTGACCTCAACCCCATCTTCCGTGACTACGAGCGACACCTGGCCAGCATCGAGAAGAAATATGGCTGCGGCGCATCAGAAAGTAAGGCAGAGAGCACATCATTCGGAGGGGAGCAGAAGCAGCTTCTGACGAGCAGAAAAACAGCTTCTGTTTCCGGCACGAGTGCTGCTGTGACCGCGTCTGTCAGCGGTGCAGCACCACAGCTCTTTTCATTTAAAGACAAGGATGGTGCTGCAGCAGACAAGCCAGCAGCCGCGGCTCCTCCAGGCGTCTCTTTTAATTTCGGCCAAAAGGTGGACAGCTCTGTGCTTGGCGCATTTGCGTCCAGCGGAGCACCGTCTTTCTCGTTTTCCTCCTCTTCAGGCGTGTCTGTGTTTGGAACAGCGGTCAGTAGTGTCAGTCCTGCGGTGTCGTCCTCTC
This sequence comes from Schizothorax lantsangensis, assembly GCA_027422415.1. Taxonomy (NCBI): domain Eukaryota; kingdom Metazoa; phylum Chordata; class Actinopteri; order Cypriniformes; family Cyprinidae; genus Schizothorax; species Schizothorax lantsangensis. Next base: position 7,818,393 of record CM049849.1, read on the forward strand.
TGAATACAGCCAGCAACAGCCAGACTGCAGGTACGTGAGCAGCACATGTAGAGCATGTTCACTTAGTCACTAATACTGCAAACACACTGATTCACATTCATAGGTCAGCTTCTTCACTGTAAAGTTGTAAGTGGTGTCATTTAGTTTGTATTTCAAGGCAGTTTTCTGTTTCATTTCAGCATATCTAATAGAATATTGTTAGGGTCTTTTTATTGATATGTTAGCCGTAATGGGGAAATTCTGTGTAATGGTCAAAACAATACGTTAAAGTTTAAATGTGGGAGAAAATAACTTATTCTCTCTGTAGAGATGCTGTGGAAATGTAATTGCAATAATGTGCAGGACAGAAGAAAAAAGTTTAAACAATACAACAAACAAAACAAAATACAAAATTTAGGCTGCAGTTAACAACTATTTTGATAATTGGTTAATCTGATTTCTTCAAAATTCCAAATTTTACTTTGTTTTGGGGAAAATTGTTTTAAATAACTAAATTTAAACTTTTTTTTATTTTATTCTTTAATATTGCACATTATACTTTTTAAGCAATATGTGCAAATTGAAGGTTGTGAAAATGTAAAGGTATAACTATAGCATTCATTGTGTGCAAAAATATATTGTGTTTTCTTATCGTTTGTGTTTTTGCATGTAGTATAATTTTTCCATAATTTTTTTAACAATAGAAACGTTCAACAATTAGTTGTTCAAGGTAAATGTGGTCATGATACCAAAAAGAAGTCTGTAATGGGCGAACTTATCGTTTCGATATCGTTAAAAATTCTCCCCACGTAAAAATTTGTCTTCCCGCGATAATAAGATGCTGTGGACATATAGTTGTTGAATGTAATTGAGGAGTTTATCCAATGAGGAGCAAGGTTATGTAAACTAAAAATAAAACTGACAAAAACGATTGAGAAAAAACAATTTCATAAACTGAAATAAAATAAAAACAAAATATTTGATAAATGAAAAGAAGAAACTAACAACAGTTAAAAAAGTTTAAACAAAAATAAAATCGTTTTCGTGCACGTTCTCACCCCTTGGCTGAAAAAATTTGAGCTGTGTGGCGGTGTAGGGAAAACTGTAAATGGCGCATCTCTACGGAGAGAAAAGCGGTTTAAAGCACAGTTACGGGTCCTGTTTGGTAAACTGCACCAGCAGTTAACAGAACAACTCCCACAGCAGCACTAATTTATTTTTACCAGACCAGACCGTTTAATAAAGACCGCGAGTCGCGAGCCGAACCGCACCCGCATTAATTAATCTGCAAACTTATAAATTTTCTTTAACACAAGCTCAAACCATCAAAAGTTGGTGTTTTGAAGAAAAACAGATACGCAACATGATAATTAACAGAAGAAAAAAAAATGAGAAATTTAAACAATACTTTGCATCTTACCTTTTTGCCAAACTTTTGAACAAATAAATATACAAAGGAAAATTACACACGCTTATAATTCTTTTAAAGAAAATAACTAATGTGAGCCTTTTAGGCCTAATTTCCGTTATTATTGAATTTCATTAGTAGTTTTTTTGCGCGGATCACGGAAAAGTGCGCAAGGCACGACAGTTACAATATGGTTAAATAAGAAAAAAGACATAGGCTATAACCAAATAGGCTGTTTATTTTCATATTAAATATCTCAACACACCATTTAGATATGACATTATACTTGTGTAGATTTTTTTAAAGGCTTGCATCCTTTGGTGTATATGTGCTTCTTTTACCATCAAATCAGCATGAATTTTGTCGCTATAAACGTTGTACTAAGGTTAAATTATGCTAAGTCTTTCTTTGTACTCTGGAAGATCTGTATTCTGCTAACTATAGAAACTAACATTCAAACATAAAAATGTGCACAAAAAAAAAACTAAACTAACAAAAATATTAATGAAACAAATAAAAACAAAAATATAGCAAATTGAAAACGATATTAAAATAAAACGAATTAAAAAAAATTAAAACTATAATAACCTTTGAGGAGCTCTTATGGAACGTTTGTTTTCACAAAAAATGCTGAATAAATGTATGTATGTGTGTGTAGTTTTATGTGTATGAGCCTTTTCCATGTTGTCCAACAAAATTTTTTTAACTTTTTGTAAAGAACTTAATAACATATAGTGTTTGTACTTCTTTTTGTGAAATGTTTCATATTACAGAATGATGTATTATTCATTGATAAAGGCTATTGATTAGTTGCATTATACATATAATTTCTAAAAAAAATCAAGATTGAAGAAAGGTCAATGTGGAGTTTCTGCGCAAGGGTGCCCTCCGGTTGTAGAATTAAACAGTCAATACATGTACTCAGTAATGTCACAACACCCTATTTTGAGTAAAAATGAAACATAATACTTTTCTCTAAAGAAACAATTCCCTGAAATCTATTGTATCGTTATCGCAATAAAATACCAGAAATATCGTGATATACTTTTAAGCCCATATCGCCCATCCCTAGTAGTCTGTACCGATACCTCTAAAAGTACACGATACTCGATACTAAGTCGATACCACGGAAAAAAATAACAATATTACTTAAACATTAACTCTTTTATTTAACATTACAAAAACACAACATTAGTGGCACTTGGCTTTCAAATAATGCAGCTGCGGTTGTACAGTAGCTATTATTCAAACTGCACAATGGACCGTTCGACCACTGAATCCAGCAGTGTCTGCCATAATATCGAAGTGTGCATCATTGATCATTGTTCTCACTAAAAAAATTCTCATAACATGAGATCCGCAGTTTAGTTTAAATATATTAATTATTATAGCACTCATCGCTGTCATTAAAACATTGCATGCCACAGGAAAAGTGATTACGTAATACGGAGAGTTTTATACATGAGGCCCCAGGTCTAGACTAGAATGGCAGACTGTTTGCAGCTCACTCAGGGTGTGATAAAACGTCAGTCGTGGGAGGGGCCTGGGCAAAGTTACGTTACTTTGCCAAGACTGTGAACGACTTGCTCTGAGAAAGTGCTTATGATTTGTGGGGATTTATAAAAAAGCACTGGGTGGATTTTTATCATTATAGGGTGGTTGTGTGTACACACTGCCAACACACAAGTTCAAACACCATGTAAAAGTACATTTTGCATCGGATGTCCTTTCCTGTAGCTCAAATGGTAGAGCATGGCGCTAGCAACACCAAGATCATGGGTTCGATTCCCAGGGAAAGCAAGAGCTGGTCAAATGTAAAACTGTAACTTGAATGCAATGTAAGTCGCTTTGGATAAAAGCGTCTGCTAAATGCATAAATGTAAATGTAAAATCAATATCAATGGGAGTGATGTGCTCTCGATATTATGTTTTTCGATATCCACTGGTTAAATCTTGTATATTTTATGATGGTGTACTTAAAGTACACGTACAGTATGGGGGAAGAATGCACATTCAAGATATGCAAGAAATTGCCTGTGGGCTATTCTCATCATCGATTGTATCATTTATCATGATACATGAGTGCTCTCACAGAACTAACATTTATAAGTGGATTATTTTTGATTATTGCACAAATGTTTTTTCTCATAAATTTACTGTGCTTCCTTGTTTTAGATGAAAATGGGGAGGAATCAGAGGAGCCGCCCGTTCCTGTGGTGAAAGAGATCAAGGAGAAAGATGCCTTCTACTCCAAAAAGTACACAACATCCCATCACTCAATCTTTAAACAAACACATCATCTATTTCTCTTGTATCTTATATTTCAAAATGATCTTTCCGCAGGTGTAAGTTGTTTTATAAGAAGGATGGAGAGTTTAAGGAGAAGGGGGTCGGAACACTGCATCTGAAGATGGTGGCTGAGAGCAAACTTCAGCTTTTAGTGCGAGCCGACACCAACCTGGGTAAGTGTCTGCATCTGTGTCATCAGTGAACTGAATCCAGATACAGATTTATATTGATGGCTATAGTCGAGCTCTGTGTTAATTAATGAGATGTAAATTGTGAGATATCAAGTCACAGTCACAAGAAGTAATCACAGATATCACTGTCGTTTTATCTCACAGTTTGTGAGAAATAAAGTTGCAATTGTTAGATCTAATGGTATGTTTGATTAAGGGTGCTTTCACACTAGCACTTTTGGTGTGCAACCGGGTTCGATTGATGTCAGAGTTCGGTTCGTTTGGATGATGTGAATGCTGTCTTCCGAACTCGGGTGCGCACCCGCGAACCGTACCGAATCCGAACCGAATCCGCTTAAAAAGGGTGGTCTTGGGGTAAGGTTCAAGTGAACTCCGGTATGGTTCGCTGCTGATGTGAACGCAATCGTACCAAATCGCGGAAGTGAACCGCTATTAATGACGTATTATTTGATAAAAATTTGTTTGTGTGTTTCACTCACTTTCCTGACAAGCGTGACTGACGCGCTGCAAGCAGTGAGCTATACAGTGGGTACGGAAAGTATTCAGACCCCCTTAAATGTTTCACTCTTTGTTATATTGCAGCCATTTGCTAAAATCATTTAAGTTCATTTTTTTTCCTCATTAATGTACACACAGCACCCCATATTGACAGAAAAACACAGAATTGTTGACATTTTTGCAGATTTATTAAAAAAGAAAAACTGAAATATCACATGGTCCTAAGTATTCAGACCCTTTGCTCAGTATTTAGTAGAAGCACCCTTTTGATTTAATACAGCCATGAGCCTTTTTGGGAAAGATGCAACAAGTTTTTCACACCTGGATATGGGGATCCTCTGCCATTCCTCCTTGCAGATCCTCTCCAGTTCTGTCAGGTTGGATGGTAAACGTTGGTGGACAGCCATTTTTAGGTCTCTCCAGAGATGCTCAATTGGGTTTAAGTCAGGGCTCTGGCTGGGCCATTCAAGAACAGTCACGGAGTTGTTGTGAAGCCACTCCTTCGTTACTTTAGCTGTGTGCTTAGGGTCATTGTCTTGTTGGAAGGTAAACCTTTGGCCCAGAGCACTCTGGAGAAGGTTTTCGTCCAGGATATTTCTGTACTTGGCTGCATTCATCTTTCCCTCGATTGCAACCAGTCGTCCTGTCCCTGCAGCTGAAAAACACCCCCACAGCATGATGCTGCCACCACCATGCTTCACTGTTGGGACTGTATTGGACAGGTGATGAGCAGTGCCTGGTTTTCTCCACACATACCGCTTAGAATTAAGGCCAAAAAGTTCTATCTTGGTCTCATCAGACCAGAGAATCTTATTTGTCACCATCTTGGAGTCCTTCAGGTGTTTTTTAGCAAACTCCATGCAGGCTTTCATGTGTATTGCACTGAGGAGAGGCTTCTGTCGGGCCACTCTGCCATAAAGCCCCGACTGGTGGAGGGCTGCAGTGATGGTTGACTTTCTACAACTTTCTCCTATCTCCCGAATGCATCTCTGGAGCTCAGCCACAGTGATCTTTGGGTTCTTCTTTACCTCTCTCACCAAGGCTCTTCTCACCCGATAGCTCAGTTTGGCCGGACGGCCAGCTCTAGGAAGGGTTCTGCTCGTCCCAAACGTCTTCCATTTAAGGATTATGGAGGCCACTGTGCTCTTAGGAACCTTAAGTGCAGCAGAAATTTTTTTGTAACCTTGGCCAGATCTGTGCCTTGCCACAATTCTGTCTCTGAGCTCTTCAGGCAGTTCCTTTGACCTCATGATTCTCATTTGCTCTGACATGCACTGTGAGCTGTAAGGTCTTATATAGACAGGTGTGTGGTTTCCTAATCAAGTCCATCAGTAAAATCAAACACAGCTGGACCAAATGAAGGTGTGAACCATCTCAGGAGATCAGAAGAAATGGACTGACTGAGTTAAATATATGAGTGTCACACAAAGGGCGAATACTGCATGTGATATTTCAGTTTTTCTTTTTTAATAAATCTGCAAAAATGTCAACAATTCTGTGTTTTTCTGTCAATATGGGGTCTGTGTGTCATAATGAGGGAAAAAAATGAACTTAAATGATTTTAGCAAATGGCTGCAATATAACAAAGAGTGAAAAATTTAAGGGGGTCTGAATACTGTATGTCTCATTTCTTTTCTTCTTTAGCTTTCTTTAGAGCATTTGCAGTACATTCGTAAGATAGACGTAAGTGCTATTATGTACTGAAGCTTTGGAAACAAAACCAATGGTTCATAAATATATAAAAATGAAGAGAGCAACTCTGCATTTTGCTGCCTTCTCCTGCGCCGTCGTTACTAAGCAACGGGGTAAACAGCTGCTGGCTTGATGGACACAAACGAACCGCGGTTCAGACCCAAATAAAATATGAACACAGTCCAGCAGGGGGAGGGGGGAGCAATCAAACTCTGATTCGGACCAGGCAAGCGAACCAAGTGTGAAAGTGCCCTAATAGAGGTCAAATTATTAGAGGAAATCTGGATCCCCCTGCAGGGCATTTCATAATGCAGTCAACTAGATTGAAGTTTAAAGGGGTCATATGACGTTGCTAAAAATAACAATATTTTGTGTATTTGGTGTAATGCAATGTGTTTGTGGTTTAAAGTAAAAAAAAAACACATTATTTTCCACATACTGTACATTATTGTTGCTCCTCTATGCCCCGCCTTTCTGAAACGCGTTGATTTTTACAAAGCTCATCGTTCTGAGAAGCGAGGTGTGCTCTGATTGGCCAGCTATCCAGTGCGTTGTGATTGGCCGAATGCCTCAAGCGTGAGACGGAAATGTTACGCCCCTCACCGTATTGTGATGCCGTTTCCCGGCGCGATGAGACTAAAACAATAAAACCCATTACAAACGAGGCATTTCTTGCATCCAGTGGGGACATAACTACTGATTATAATGACTTATACTGTCTTTTTACTATTATACTGTAAACATTACCATGTCTGCATTTGTGATCGGAGAAACAACAAACAACAAGTACTAACGTACTCTACACTGCTCAAAACTCGTGTTTGAATTGTCAGAAGCAGAAACGTACTTGCAGGCTGTGAGTCAGAAGCGTCAGACTGTCCTTGCAAAGTTGGAATTGCCCCACTTTATAGAAACAGCCTTTGTGCAAGCCTGCAAGCAAGGCTACTCTCCTGCCAGGTTCAGGAAATAGTCATCCGTGAATTGCGCCGCACACACTTGAATATTTGCGTTGTACTGTTCTGGAACAGTGTTGTAAATACAACTTAACCACTGATTTCTAGTTGTATCCTCTTTTGGAAGCCCAAACAAAGTAGTTTCGCTTTCACAGCGTCTCCAGGACATGGCATTACTACAGCGAGAATAAAAGTCATGCCCTCTTTCTTTGCGTATACATTTGGGTGGTGTTATGAAAATCTCCCCACATCGTGACGTAGACATGTGGGGGCGTGTTTGAATGAGCCGTTTTAGGGGGGCGTGGCAAAGTCTTAACTTTGATGAAGAATATCTCTGAGTTTGAGACTTTAGTCTTTGCAACTTCAGGGATCATATCTATGCATGAACAGCTTGTAACACTCCAAAGAGAAAGGAAAACTTGAAATCGCATCATATGACCCCACTAAAGGGATAGTTCACCCAAAAATTTAAATTCTGTCATTAATTACTCACCCTCATGTCGTTCCAAACCTGTAAGATCTTCGTTCATCTTCGGAACACAGATTAAGATATTTTTGATGCACTCCGGGAGATCTCTGACCCTCCATAGACAGCAAGGATCCTAACACGATCAAGGCTCAGAAACGTAGCAAGGAGATCGTTAAAATAAACGGTGACATCAGTATGTCACCAGTATAGGGTGACAACCCTAATTTTACGAAGCTACGAGAATACTTTTTGTGCACAAAGAAAACAAAAATAACAACTTTATTCAACAATTCGTCTCCTCTGTGTCACCCTATAGTGCCATTTTGGAGAGTATCACATACGTAAACAACATATGCTGTTCTGTGTCAGCAGCACCGTACGCGGATATGCTGTTTGTTGTTTACACCTTGATCTGAATGTAAACAAAGTATCCATGTACATGCGTTGTTTACGTATGTGATACTCTCCAAAATGGCGCCAGGGTGAAGCGGAGACGAAGAATTGTTGAATAAAGTCATTTTTGTTTTCTTTGCGCACAAAGTATTCTCGTAGCTTCGTAAAATTTGGGTTGAACCACTGAAGTCACATGGATTATTTTAACGATGTCCTTGTTCCTTTTCTGAGCCTTGATCATGTAAGGATCCTTGCTGTCTATGGGAGGGTCAGAGAGCTCTAGGAATTCATCAATAATATCTTAATTTGTGTTCCGAAGATGAATAAAGGTCTTACGGGTTTGGAACGACATGAGGGGGAGTAATTTATGACAGAATTTTCATTTTTGGGTGAACTATCCCTTTAACTACATTTAAATATATATAATATAATTATATAATCAAAGTCAGCATTTGAAGTGGATCAAAATCTTTCATCAAAGTTGTCCTAAAACCAAAACAATACCCATTTTTGTCTTGGGACAACTTTGAACTTTATTGATCTACTTCAAATGTTGGCTACTGTAGTTTAAATAATCACCAGGTATTGTTGACACAAAGTTGTCACTAAAGTGCACCCTAAACATCATTCTAATATGCTGATTTGGTGCTCAAGAAACTATCATCAATGTTGAAAACAGTTTTTGCTGTTTAATATTTTTGTGGAACCTGCCATTCAAGGCCCGTATTCACAAAATATTTTATCTTACTACTAAGAGTTCTCCTAAATAGCAGTAAATGTTTTCTCTTGAATCCTATTCACAAAGCTGCTGAGACAAACTTTTACTAAACAACAGAGAGAAGTCTTAATCTAAGAGTAAATAACGGCGGGGTTGACCTCATTGCTGTGGATGATGTCAGCATGCTTACTAACTATGCACACAGTGATTGGCTGATAGTCTGTCAGAGATTTATTCATAGAAATATTGTAGAGCGCGATATTATGTTGCCATATTCAAATAGGTTTAAAGGTTTAAAAATAAAAATGTTAATTGCCACATTTAAATAAAGATTTTAAAATGCAGGCTAAGTGTCTCTAAATAAACAAGTACATGTTCAGCTAATTGTCAGCCTCTTGCATGTATGCTTCTCGTAAACAATTAGCGGATATGCATGTAAACAGAGTAGAATAATCATGGCTGATAATAAGCACCAAACTGGACACAAGAAGAGCTGTTACTTCTTACCCATCTGGTTAATGAAAACAAGGATATAATCAAAGGAAAATTTGGAGTAGGATAACCTCCAAAACCAAAGGCGATACATTATTAAAAGCTCATTATCATCAAATGTTTCTAAAATGTTTACGTTCCGAGGCAGATTGTTGGCAACAGCCATTTTAGGAATAGTTTTTGATTTAGTCTTAGTGACTTAGGACTCCTCTTCACTACTCCTAACGTTTAACAGATTTAGGAGCTAGTTTTAGTGCTAAAACACTAAAACTAACACTAAACACAAAAATCTAGGAGTCCAAATTTAGGACTGACACGCCCATTATTTTTAAGATTTTCTCCTGAATCGGCAAGTTATGAGCTACTTTTAGCCTTAAGATGTTTTGTGAATACATGCCCAGATGTTTAGGGTAAGTTAAAAAAGACACACATATTACTTTAAGGACACATTCCATTGCTCAAAAGTGACCGTTAAGATATTTATAATGTTAAAAAAGATTTCTACCTCAAATAAATGCTGCTCTTTTGAACTTCGCCAAAGAATCCTGAAAAAGTCTCTTTTTTTTTTTTTTTTAGAGATGTATCAATACTTTTTTTTATGCAGCTTTAGTTTGTACACAGAACTTCACCTAGCATGTGATGTATGAGTGCTTACTGGCGTTTCTGGTTTTTCATAGGGAACATCTTGCTGAACATCATGGTGCCCTCTTCCATGCCCTGCACACGAACTGGCAAAAACAACGTGATGGTGGTGTGCGTGCCAAACCCTCCTGTGGACGACAAGAACCCCAGCACACCCGTCCCAGTGCTCATACGTGTGAAAACAGCAGAGGACGCAGATGAGCTGCATCGAATCCTGCAAGAGAAAAAAGCCTAAAGCAGCATCCACCCCCACTCATATGTGTTTGACTGAATGTGACTCCTATGACTCCAGTAACATGACACACACATTTACTCTCTCTGTCTGATCTACAACTGTTCGTCTGCGTCCTGTAAATCGTCTAGAAGAGTGACGGAAACCAATCGGTTCACCTACTGTGAAATCACTCGTGGTCCTACTGTAAATGCTGCTCATTGTATCAGAGATGGTTGAGAAACGACGGCCACATTTTGTTATAGCAAAGACACGAGTCTGGATTCATCGACATTCCTTTGAGTTTTATTTTAGCTGCTATTTAAGGAATTCTTCGAGGCTTCGATGGAGCCGACTGTTTTACAAAGATCATTTTGTTGATTTGTTTTTAATTCTGTGACTCAATTTACAAAGCCAAGTGTGGAGAAGATTGGTACAGTTTTCCATGCTTGCAGGAGGCATTGTTTAGAGGTCAGTATTTCATTGAAGATCTTGAAATATTGATTTGCTTCTAAAAAAAAATTGTAGAGAACAAAATAGGCATCCGAAGATTTCCACTGCTCTAATCAAAAGTAATCCCCACAGTTTCGAGGAATATATGAGGAAGTGATCAGATAGACTTGGTTATTTGTTATATATACACAACTCATTTTCTCACTGGACTTTCTGTGATGGTATTTATTTTGGATTATGGCACGTGTGGATGTTGTGTTCTGTACATTGAATGAGCTGATGTATGTAAACCACAGAACTGCTGAGGTTGAGAATGAATGCTTTATGGCAATCTGTCCTGAAAGTGATCTCTGGAAGTGTTTTTTTATTCTTTATTCTTTCCCCTGTAAGTGGACCTTTTTACTGCCTTACATGATGAGGTATGTGTTTTAAGTGTTGAGCAGCACTAGATCTACCTTACATTCATTTACTGGTGAATAAATCAAGATGAACCTGATATGATTTGTTTCATTTCCAGCACGCGCATGATGTAAATCACTTTTCTTTTTTTGTCCTACTTACTGAATGAATCTTAAAGATTAAAAATAGTGTTATAATTGACAATCTGTTGTATTTGATACCTTTTTTGTTTTCGTAACAACATCCTAGTCAGAAGAATGGATCTACAAACCAACATTTAGTCACAAATGTACTACTAATATGAAGTAGTTCACAAACATTAATTCTATCATTCTCACTCATTTCATCTCAACCTGTGAAAAGAGATTTTGATTAGACATTTTGGTGATCGTTGACTTCCATTGTATGAAAAAAAATATATATATTTTGTTACACGAAAGTAGGGATGTAACGGTATGAAAATTTCTTATCACGATTATAGTGACAAATTATCATGTTATCAGCATTATCACGGTATTGTTCAAATGTGCTGAGATGTTCAAAAAGTACCGACACATAAATCACTTCAAGTTTTATAATTAAAAATCAAGAAACAACAAATAAAATGACTTTGTTTGCATAATCACTAAAACAACAACGTTACCAATGATGTCCGGATTTTAAATGACAACTTGACTGAGAACAGTTTAATAGCATGTTAAATATCTAATGTTCAAATAAAGCTTTGAAAAAGTTTCATAAAAATGTAAACCTCACATTTCAGAAAAGGGTTAAGTCAAAATGATAATTAATGATTCTATGTATTTTATCTGCTCCATAAATAATTCTAGAAAACTTATCTGAATTGTTTAAAAGTGTAGAATCCAGATACGCTTGTTTTTCATCAACCGGTCAAAATGTACAGCAGAGCATGCAAATTCAGTCCGTTTGGCCAGACAGAAACTGCACACAGGCTGAATATGAATATAAGTCTCTGTAAATCAGCAGGTGGCACTTTATATGGAAAAGCTGAATTACAGCAGTGTCCTCCGTGCACAACGCATTGCGATTAAAACACTACTTTATTAGGTATTACACGGAGCAAAGATGAAAACAAAATGCCATCGAATCGTTTCTGAAGACAGTCAGAACCTTCAGAGGTACATTCATATAATTAATAGGGCTTTTCCGCCCTATTTTCACTCAAAACGAAACTATTCTGCTGCTGTGCGCACGCGACACTGTTACTGAAAACTGCTTTATGCTGGACAGTATTTATTTATCGTGAGTTGTTCAAATCGTGGTAATCCAATACGGTTTTAATGATAATTTAAATATGAAACGTAATACTAACCGTGGGGGATTTTATCATGATTTATCGTCAAACCGGTAATCGTTACATCCCTACACGAAAGTAAGTCAGGTTTAGAACAACATGAGGGTTATCAAACAGATTTTATTTTTGATGAGCTTTCCCTCTGCATCCGTTATAGTAATAAGGTTGCAAACTTCATTAAATAAGCAGGACAATTAATACAACAGCTTATTTGGTCTAATGGACTACTGGTTTTATGTATTTAACGGATGAACAATACAGTATATATTCTAAAGGTTAAGCATCTACTTTCACTGAGAGAACTGTCCATTTACTAAAACAGCTGATGATTTGCAAGAAGATTCTATTGAAGTGCTGCCCCCTTGTGTTTTTGCTGTTAGAACTGGAAGCACTGACTAACACTCCATATCACAAGCTTGAATAATAGAATTAAATGTATGAAACTGAAGGATAAATAGAAACAAATCAATGTTTTCAAGTACTTGCAAGCTAGTTTAGGACCAACAATCTTTAACATTTCCTATAAGCCAAGTATATATATATATTAGAAATTATTTATACCAATTTCAAATATTTAGGTATTTTATTTGTAAAGGGGAAATATTGCAGTAAGATGCAAAATGTGGGAAACAGCAATATTATGTTTTTGATAATTATTTTTAAAATAGTTTTCACTACAATCAACATCAATAAATAGTTTGATGTTGAATTTGATGTGATTTCTGTTTGTGCACACAGTCTGCAATATTCAGCTATGTACATAACTTCATATTATTATAAGCTGCTGGTTTGTGAATTCTATGTGAAAACCACGTTCTATTGTGTTGTCATTAGTAACTGCATGCAGGAAACACAGCATAATTTGCTGGTCAATTTGTTTCCGCGTAGTTCTTTTTAAAGACTCTGTCTAACCAACTGAATCAAACTCAGGAGTCATCAGACTGAATGAAAATTTGTGTAGTTAGTGAAACGTTAACCGTGGTGGATTTACATTTACATTTAGTCATTTGGCAGACGCTTTTATCCAAAGCGACTTACAATTGGGGAATACATAAAGCGATTCATCTTGAAGAGGCAATCAGACAGAGGAAGTGCTCGTAACACCAAGTCTCAGTCATTGTTCAAATAAGTACAAGCTAGCAAGGGAAGGAGAGAAAGATAAAGGGAAAGATTAAGATTTTTTTTTATTTAGGATGAAGTCAAGAAGTGCCGAAAGAGATGAGTTTTCAGTTGTTGCTTGAAGATTGACAGGGATCCAGCATTCCGGATAGGGGTGGGAAGATTATTCTACCATCCAGGAATGCTGAACGAGAATGTTCTGGAGAGTGATTTTGAGCCTCTCTGTGATGGTACCACAAGGCATCGCTCACTAGCAGATCTCAGACTTCTGGAGGGGATGTAGATTTGTAATAGTGAGTAGAAGTAGGAGGGTGCTGAGCCTGTGGTCGTTCTGTATGAAAGCATCAGTGTCTTGAACTTGATGCGAGCTGCCACTGGTAGCCAGTGCAATGAGATGAAGAGAGGTGTAACATGGGTCCTTTTGGGCTCATTGAAGACCAGTCGTGCCGCTGCATTCTGAATCATTTGTAGAGGTTTGATTGCGTTTGATGAAAGACCAGCCAGAAGAGCATTGCAGTAGTCCAGCCTAGAAACGACAAGGGCCTGGACAAGAAGTTGTGCAGCATGCTCTGTCAGGAAGGGCCTGATGATGTTGTGTAGCGCAAACCTGCAAGATCGAGCAGTCTTTGCAATGTGCTCTTTGAAGGTCAGCTGGTCATCAAAGATTACACCAAGATTTCTGACTGAAGTTGATGGGGTAATTATTGATGTGCCTAACTGAATCGAGAAGTCATGCTGTAGAGTCGGAGTGGCAGGGACGACAAGAAGCTCAGTCTTTGCCAGGTTGAGCTGTAGGTGATGTGCTGAGATGTCCGCCAGGCAGCCTGAGATCCGTGCAGCTACCGTTGGATCCTCTGGTTGAAAAGAGAGATAGAGCTGTGTGTCATCGGCGTAGCAATGGTAGGAGAAGCCATGTGCCTGTATGATGGGTCCCAGTGATGTAGTGTATGTGGAGAAGAGGAGGGGTCCAAGAACCGATCCCTTGACCAGTTGATGTGCTTTGGATACCTCCCCTCCCCAGGCCACCCTGAAAGACCTACCGGTGAGATAGGATTCAAACCAGCGAAGTGGAATCCCAGTGATGGGATGAGAGGGTGGACAGGAGGATCTGATGATTGACAGTGTCAAAAGCAGCAGAAAGATCCAGCAGAATGAGGACTGATATTTGGAATGCCTTTTGCTTCAGTGACTGAGAGTAGCGCAGTCTCTGTTGAATGGCCACTCCTGAAATCTGACTGTTTAGCATCCACTGTGAAAGAAACAGTGAACTGGTTGAAGACAACTCATTCGAGTGTTTTCGCTATGAATGGAAGGAGAGAGACAGGTCTGTAGTTTTCATGTAGGTTTTTTGAGCAGTTCTGCTTGAATGTGGGGAAGATGCCAGTGCGGAGAGATGTGTTGATAATGTTGTGAGTTAAGAAAGATTGCTTGGAGAAGGTGAGAGGGGATTGGGTCAAGAGGACATGTTGTAGGATGGCTGGAGAGGAGAAGTTTGGATACTTCCGCCTCCAGAAGGAGAAGATGGGAGTTTGAGCAGTGGATGTGGTTGGTTGGAGGTCCAACTGGTTACTGATTGTTCTAGTTTTGTCTGTGAAAAAAGTGGCAAAGTCGTCAGCTGTTATAGAAGTGGTGGGCGGTGGTGGAGGGGGACAGAGGAGAGAATTAAATGTTCTGAAGAGACGCATGTCTGGAGCGCTGTTGATCTTGTTGTGGAAATGTGAGGATTTGGCAGTGTGGACTTCAGTAGAGAAAGATGAAAGCAAAGACTGATACCTAGTCAGGTCCGACGGATCATTTGATTTGCGCCATTTTCTCTCTGCCGCTCTGAGTTTGGTCCGATGCTCACGAAGAACATCGGATAACCAGGGATATGTACACTACTGATGAGGAAAACGCTTTTCGAAACTTTGAATCAGCTGGAATCAATTGCTTCATGAAATGATTTACTTTTTCAAAGCACACCTTCTGGTCAAAACAGAGTAAATGCAATGAAAACTCGGCCCAAACATGCGGAATTACATGTTTTCATGGAGTATCTATTAAATGTAAATTACAAATAATTAAATACCATTCAATATAAATGTTTTGTCATTTTTTGTTCTTTTTTTAATGTGTAGTTCTTATTTTATGTTATTGGGTAGGGCTTGGCAAACTAAGCAATTACATATTCTTTTTTTTGTATTATGCCTGCATAGCTATTAAAATGAATTAAAATCATTCAGGAAGAACCAGATCAATGAAATCTAGTGGCGAAGCATGGGTGCTTTGAAACATCTCTAAACCAAGATTTGAAACAGTGTGACCAAAGACGTCTAAGCCCAGTAATAAGATCATGTGTTTTGCTCAGCAAAGCCTCATTCGCTGAAATTTTGTTTTGTAGCCAATTCGACACAAGCTCTGAAACAAAGAAACAAAAGATTTCAAGTTCATTAAGCTGTTAGTGTTTCAGAAGCACCCGTCAACTAATGAACACAACCAGTAAGCGAGTTTAGTTTTGTTGGTAGTACATGGTATGTTAATACCATTGGGCCTCCATAATGTGGAGGCCAAATCAATTATTTTCCCCCCAAAATAAAGTATAAATTATACTGAACTTTACACAGTTATTAAATTTAACGGAATCAACACTACAGTGACTTGAACTAAATAATAACACTATTATATAGTTTTAGAGCAGCAGAATTTGAATTTGTCTCATATTTGAAGAAGTTTGCATCTGGTGTTTGCTTTGAAACAGTCTGTATATATATAAATAAATATATAAATAAAGGCGATCCTACAAGTTTTGCAATCTCCAAGAATTCGCATGATATCCCACAATGCACTTTTAGTAACTGGCCAATAAATTTGAACAAGAACTTTTTTTATAATGTGTATTTTCATAAAGATGTACAGAAAAGGTGTATATATATATATATTACAACATAAATACAACACCATGCACATTTACTGCTAAATTACCACTTGATACAAAAGCGCGTGTAAAGCATTTAACAAACTTCCTTAAAAACAGCCTTCCACTGAAGCTTTGCACCTAAAGCAAAGAATGAAATAAAACTGAAGACTAGGGTTTTAAAATAGTTCGAACAACATCTTCAAATGCTGCTGACAAATCTGCCTATCAAATATCAAATAGATCTTAAAGCTGTCGGATCAGTTATTACATTCAGCTGACACACACGTACAAAACAAAATAATACTGACACTTTGGGTTGCTATATGTGTTCAACTCCAAAAGCCCTTTAGTGCAAAAGAGTTCTCAAAAATGAAACTCAAAGACGACAGTCACCAAACATGAAGAAACACGGCGGAGAACAAATCAAAACAGAAACGTCTGCTGGGTGGGATCATGTGATCTAGTGTCATGTTCAAGTGTCTTTGTGGACGGAGATGTTTCCCAGAACTGTGCTCAGGTGGTGTCGTCATCCATCTACCGGAAACGGCCTACGAAACATGTGTCAGAGTCTTCTCAGGAGATACGTCACGTTCACTAGTATTTGGAAATCAGAAATCCCTCGAACACATCAAGTAACAGACAGTCGTGTAAGTACAGGAGGACATTTGCTGGACATCTGCGATTCACTCAGCAATGGGCTATCAAAAGGATGACGTCTGATATCGATTAGCTGGTTAGCGAAGTATTAAGGCCTAGAGCTGCGAGGAAACGTCCTTTGGAAAATATACTACACACAAAATTAGTAATATCGTGAAACCTACGAGTGTCTCTTGAAGGAGGGTTGAAGGGAGACGGCTGTGGTCGGTACAGTTCACTGAGTATCTAAGCAGCAGTGTATTTACAAGAACGACATTCGTTTATTGGGTTTCATTTCCCTTTTGAGTCACAGTCTAGTGCCACTTTAGTTCCAGGTCTCCAGCCATTCTCTCTGAAGAACATGTGGAAGAGGCACTTCTTGATGGAGTTTGTTCCTTAGGTTTCCCTTTTCCTCTTCTCGTTCGCTGTTGCGTATTGTTCATAGTTTTTGGTTATCTGTCCATACGCCACACGGCGGTTCCTCGGGGGCCTGATGTGAGGAGGCACTTGGTAACATGGATTTTGAGGGTCAGTAAATGTTATGTCATCAAAATGGGCTTTTGTCTCACCTCCAGAATATCTAAAAAAGAAACAATGAAGCCACTTAGCCACTACAATTCACGGCTAACAGATGCAAAAGAAGCGTGTTTGTATGGAGGGCAGGTGTGCTGTACCTGTGGTAATGCGATGCAAAGGAAGAGTCACGTAGGTGAGATGGGAATATAACAGAAAATACTCCTCTTTTCTGTTCAGCTTGAGCCAAGAACCGACCAGTGAGCGGCCCGTTCCTGATAGAGAGCGGGAGCGCAAGTTTGTGGTGTTGCACAAGTCTGAGGAAAGAGGAAAGCGATATAATAACCTTTAATTTCATTCGGTCCCTCGTTTTAAGTAAATTCAAAATTCGGTCCCTCTGAAACTATCGTTTTAAGTAAACTGCTGCGTTTTAAGTAAAAGGAATTCGGTCCCTCGTTTTAAGAATGCTTCCCCCCCCGTTTTAAGTAAATCCCACAAAACTTGTTTTAAGTGTGTGCATATTTGTTTTTATTTCTTCCTGTTTAAAACTAGGGCTGGCAATAAACTAGACACAAGTAATCTCAAGATTACAGTCAGAATGAAAATAAATATATAAAGCAGACTCCAACAATTAATCACTAATATAATATAACATTTGAAGGAAGTACTGTGTAATCGTTTTCCCCCAAAAAAATTGATGATTTGTAAAAAACAAACAAACAAACAATTTGTCTTTTGTTATGGACCCCCGCACATAACAGGCAGAGAAAAAAGTAAATTGTGCACACGATTTACTAATTTGTTATTACTAATTCGGTCCCTCGTTTTAAGTAAATCGTGCGCACGATATAATAATTTGTTCCCTTGTTTTAAGTAAATAAATGCGTGCGCGATATAATCGATATAATAATTCGGTCCCTCGTTTTAAGTAAATCATGCGCACAAAATAATTCGGTCCCTCGTTTTAAGTAAATCGTGCGCACGATATAATAATTCGGTCCCTCGTTTTAAGTAAATCGTGCGCACGATATAATAATTCGGTCCCTCGTTTTAAGTAAATCGTGCGCACGATATAATAATTCGGTCCCTTGTTTTAAGTAAATCGTGCGCACGATATAATAATTCGGTCCCTCGTTTTAAGTAAATCGTGCGCACGATATAATAATTCGGTCCCTCGTTTTAAGTAAATCGTGCGCACGATATAATAATTCGGTCCCTCGTTTTAAGTAAATCGTGCGCACGATATAATAATTCGGTCCCTCGTTTTAAGTAAATCGTGCGCACGATATAATAATTTGTTAGTTAATTGTGCACTCAAAACAATAATTATTTCCACTTCCTGTCCACATTCTCATAAACCTGTTGCTGTTATGTTATTGCATGTTATGTTACTGACAGGGACACTTTAATTTTAACGTTTATTTTGAGTTGGGAATGAGTTATACACACATTCTCAAAAGCCTTGCAGCATTGCATGGAATCATTTTAAAAGACATAGGCATCTACATCGGAGAGAATATGTACAGGAAGTAGAACGAATTACTAGTTCATTCGCACTATTTTATTTAAAACGAAGGAACGAATTATTATACTGAGCGCACAATTTACTTGAAACAAGGGCACAAATTATTATTTCATGCACATGATTTAGTAAATCGTATGTACAATTTACTTTTTTTCTGCATGTCATGTGTGGGCCCCGTATTTTGTAAATATTAATTTTAGATATGCAGCATTTAATTTTATATATATTTAAATAGCAAAACTGTTCAATATTGTTAAATGCGAGTACTGTGCCAGTATGTCTGTGTACCTTCATCATCCTCTTCTCTGAAAAACTCCTCACTGTCATTTGCTGAGTGTGATTTCTTCATCTCAGCGATTCGGTTTCTGGGCACTTTCCGGCGGAGTGACGGTGAGAAGAAGGAGGGTCTGTTTTTTTCCGGGGTCGGGGGAGTGCTGAATGATGTCACCTATGAGGAAAACAGGGCTATCAATTACTTTAAAAAAGTAAATTAATTACATCATATGTAGTTACATCATTTTCAATGCAGAGAACAAATGTAAATGGTTCAGTATTTATGCATCACTTGAAAACGTCTAATGAATTGGGAACAGAAAATGGGTTTAACTGACCCTCTCATGAAGAGGGGAGTCTTGGTCCTCTTCAGTGCCGCAGGGTGATGTGTCTCCAGTGGACACTCGACTCACAGCCATCTCAGCATGACCTTTCCCCTGAGGACCCTTCATCCGCACAAACTCCATGTTGTTGTACTTGTAGAAGCCGAATGACATCCGCTGGGCCATCTTAGCTGCCACACTTACCTATAAAAACGTACCATGAAATACACACCAGAAGCAAATGTAACAAATGTTTGGACAAATGTAAAAGGAAACATACCCGGTTATCATAGACCTTCTTGAGGGCCTCGTAGCGGATGGAGCCCTGGAAGATGACACCCTGGAATGTGTTGCTTTTGTCACTGGCCACCAGCTCCACACAAACCATTTCACCTTCTCCAACAGTCATTTCGCTGAACACCTGCCCAACACACACAACAATCACAGCCAATGATGACAATTACACCACTGGTTATACAGAATTACTAATTATTAGGGCTGTTAGTTAATTTGTTTATGTTGTACAGCTCACCAGTGGTACAGTTCCCACCGTTTTGTTCAACAAATGTAATTTTAAATGACACAGAGTATAATCAAAGTCCCTTTCAAGGAAAGTCTGTTCACTCGGCGGCCATATTTGCAGCTCAAACGAGACTAAGTCCCTATCTAAATGAATGGGGGAATCCTGAAATCTCAAAAACCGCTCGCTGAACTCACAATTAAATTACATATTTCAAATCAGCAACAAAATCTGAAATGAACTGCCCCATGAATGTTGTTTCCTATGTTCAAATAGCGCTAAAAAGCTTATTTTACAGGCTAGACCAACCAATGCGCATGCACAGCTCCAACATGCTTATGACTGGTCCAGCCTTAGGTTTCTATGGGAACCAGAGATTATAACGGCCGCTGTAGTGACACAATGACTTTACCAATCAGCGATTGGCTCTTTCATTTAGAAGGCGGGACTTTTCCACCATATTGCACATTGCAGTTTCTCCCATTCATAAGTATAGGAGTGAACCGTCTTTGTATTTCTATAGTCTTTGGTATAATTCAGCAGCCACCCAGCCCTGTGTAACAGGAGGAAAGCACACTTTGTCTTAAAACTGCATGCAGTGCAATGTTTATGAGCAGAAGCATTATCTTAACATTACACAGCATGACACACCATGATTTTAATCTGATCAGCATGGTACAAACAAACCATAAGCTAGAACTATCATGACTGTCTGGCAGTGAGAAGCAGGGTTATTATGGTTAACTAAAACAAAGACCTTAAAAAACATGTTCACTTCTTGAAATAAAATAAACATTAATGGAACTAAAATATATATTTTTTAAAAAGCCTTAAGAACTTTTATTTCAACTAGCTGCAAGGCAACATTTCTGCTTTTCATTTAGCTTAAACTGAAGTATAAAACTTACTAAAATGTAACTAAAAAATTTAAAAATAAAATCTAATTTAAAATATTAAAACCAGAATAGCATACAGTATCAATGACACTAAAATAACACTGGTGAAGTCAATTAAAAATAATCTTATGTTGACGTGTTGTCACACATTTTACTTGAATTTCAAGACTATATGTGCATCCCAATTCATGTACTTATGCAGTATTCTCTGCCGTTTTGTAGTATAAATAGTAAAAAGGCACCTTAAATACATGGATGATGCACTTAAAAAAAAAACAAAGTGTGAAACTTTGGACACTTTGGAACTTTTGGACATCATCTTCTGAAACCAACATACAATTCACTGCTTGAACATTTATGATTTAAAAACTCAGTGTGAACTAGGTAGCAACAACCCCAGGAAAACCACGTAAACCTGTCCAACTTGTTCATACATACCTCAGAAAGATATGACTTCGATATGACCTCAGAACATATAGTTTATTTCCTTATGTTTGATGACACACTTGTCTCTTCTTTGATTAACCTGATGTTGCAGTACACAGCTCTTGAAATGACCAGCAGTTTCGATCTAGCACCATAATGTGATTTGAGAGCTTAAATAAAGGTTACCTCCTCAAAGTTGTCAATCATGAAGAAGATGTTGGGGTAGCTCATTTTTGACTCCTCCCCTTTGCTGTCCATTGGGTGTTTGCTTGGAGAGGCAAACACTTGCTGTAAATAAAAAAATTAATTAAATTCATAGAAATAACATTAAATCATTTAGCTATGATATGTCTGTGTTATCACCCTTACAAGGAAGCAAACTCTTCAAGGACTAGTTCATGTCTCTTTTATAAGTTTGTTTAGTTCGGGTTTCGGTTTAGATGTTTATGATGTGGAAAGAATGTATTATAAAGATATTTATCAGATATTTTGGAGATGCTTGTGTACTATCTGGTTGTGTCAGTAGGGAAAATGTCAGCATTTTTTACCATGAATTAGTGTTGTGATTGTAGTCTATGGTTTTTCTAATAACAGCTGACTGAATGGTTTAACTATCAACCTGTTACGAGTAAACTGATAAAACTTTCATGCTTTAAACTTTAAGTATTAAACTACAATGTGCAGTTTTATAACCATACAACCTTAGCCTAGTAACAGCCAGACTGTTACTATGACTTTGTATGAACAAGGCATTAGATTAATAAAGCATGACTAAAGGCCCATTCACACCAAGCACGATAACTATAAAGATAACATTAAAGATATAGTTCTGAAAATGGTTCTCAATATTAAAGAATAGCAGAGTCCACACCACAGCTATGCACAGCAAGGCACAGAGAAACGATATAGCTGGAATCACTTTCAGAGCGATTTTTTCCAGCTGATGAACGATACAAACATTGACAGCCAATCAGAATCCATCCTGCTATAACGAGCTCGAGAATTTAAAGTGGCAGACGAGTGTGCGCTTTGAATAAACAGACGATATTGTCCACTGGTGTGGACGCTAATGTCGTTATCTTTATAGTTATCGTTCTTGGTGAGAACGGGGCATAAGACTGTCAACTCTGTTACTTAGTTGTTTTTTTTAAACAACTGATTTCTAAAACGCACTTTAAATGATCTAGTAATAAACACCTTCTGGTGTCAATCTTCAGCTAAGGCTAATAACTACAAGACTCTCAACCCTGTTACTATGATTTTGTGCCGTAAACACCTGATAATTGACAAGTATATACAATTCCTTACATAATAATCACCTTCTAGTATCATAACCCTGAGTTTAGACTAAAGATGTCTAACTAAACTGTAAGACTTCCTACTGTGTTACCTTGCGTCTGAACTGCATAATTATATCCCAACACACAAACTGCATAAATGTTGTCTCACCTGGGATTTCTTTTTGTGGATGTGGATGTCTCCTGCATCTGAGCGTGTGCAAACTGCACATGTGACCACATAGTGCAGCTGTGGGACAAAAAGACTATAAGCAAAACTACATCAAAAAGACATTATGAAAACTTCTGTCGTAGAGAAATAGTCTTTGGTTTATTGTTTATATTTTAGAGCAATTAATTGTGTTTACATTGCGCCTCATAGCGTCTGATCACTGAGGTTTGCTTACGTTCTGCAGGATGAGATTGAGATAGACACTCTCCTCCCAGTCGATGTCAGGATCACCGAGTCCAGGCAGCTTTTTAGAGTCTCTTCTGTAAACCTCGACCTCCACCTGAAACCAACACAAGTCACAGTAAATCAAATCCCAATTCAGATGCTTCACACTTTTGCTTTGATAGGACAGGGATTTTTGGTGGAACATCTGATTCTCCTCTGCATTCAGTTTAGTTAGTGCTATATGGGACATGTTAAAACAGCCAGATGAAACGGAATTGTTCTCATACACTTATTTCTAAACTTTTTCGGTGAGCTCAAATTTTCATAACATGACATTATTAATGTAGGCAAAGATTAACCATCTTGGAAAGTTTGTTTAGCTTTAGCAAGCACTTTTAAATGCCAACTATTAAAGATGCACCGATTGCATTAAAGATGCAATTTTCTTGGCTTTTCTTTTTTTGCCGATCCCGATTTTCTTTCTAAGAATTATATTTGACAGCATATAAAAACAAAAATCTACTTTTTTTTCAATGCAAAAAATTTATTTACATAAGATAATTTTTTCTCTAATCTGGACTAAGTTACAGATGCTCTCTCACTTAATCAACTCTCAAAATAAAGTGCTCTGTGACTCTGTGCTCTGTAGAAATGAGTAGCTGTATTTAACAAAACAGATGCCACTTCCCACTGTTTATAAATGGGCATTTTTCCTCTAATCTTATTAAGTGTATGTGTCATCTTTCACATCAAATCAATTAATTCAGTTAGAATAATAAGAAACTGTTACCATTCACATGAAATCAGTATCAACAAACTCCATCTCTCCACTGCAGGAAACACAGAAGCTGCATCTGAAGTGGCATTAGATGCATTTACACAGACTGTTTGATGACGCTGAGGTGCCATAAATGCATTTACACCGCAAAATTGCAAATGCATAAATGATGTTATAAGATTTGTTTTAAATAATTTTTTAATATACAAATAAGAAATGATGGGGAAAATGCAATTCTACTTTTAAATATGAAACCAAACCAACAGTAGTTGGCGGCAAATTGTTTTAATGAGTGAGTCATTTATTCATTCATTCACCGATTCGTTCAAATGGCTGATTAATTCAGAAATGGGTTACTGAATCATTGACTCACTTGATTCATGTATTAGTGAACTAATGAAAATGCTACAGTTTATACGTTGCAGTGCTCAAAAAAGCTAGGGCATGCATGAAGCTCTCTAACTAATAGGTGTGAAATTTTCAGATCCATTCTCTCAGTTTTCACCTCTACACCTCATTCAATGAGAATTAATAGGTTCATCTCACCTTCTTCCCTTCTGTGTTGTCTGCACTGACGTAGGAGAGCTTGCGGCGCACATAGAAAAGCATATCATCCTGACGTGGTGCACATTTCTCCATGAAGTATGTGGAGAACATCCATGTCCAGAACACTATGCGGTCATCCTTGAAGCATCCTTAACAAAAAAACAAGAATCCAGTTTAATTCATTTCGTACAAGCGTTTTAATCAAAAGGCTCCTGTGCAAAATTTCAGCCATATCTGCTGCCTTTTCTTTGTTAGAAACAAAAACTTACTGCAAACGTATTTTTTTGGTCAGATTTCACCTCAGGAAGCAAAAACTCTGACCATTATTGTCAGATGTTATTGGTGATTTTCAATGTTATTGCAAATTCAACAAACAGTTAAACATATTACAGTAAAAATGAAATTAAAATTGATCCTATTTACGTGCTTAATAATACACATTCTTGGTCTAAACTGTGAAAAATGTATTAATGAAGTTTCTAAATTTTCATTATCTTTCATCAAATTTTTTTATAAATTGCTTCACCTCTGAAATGACTTTCATTTTCCCACTGTATGGAAAATATTAAACAAATTAAAATTGTCATTTAGTTATTGTTTTAGCAATTCTTGCATTCATTCCAGTATGAAAAGCCCACTTTTCACCATCAAATTCCCAAAGAATAACATGGATACATAAATAAATGAATATATGATCACAAGATTTGAAAACATTTTTGAAACAATTCAAAAGATATTTAATTCATCGTCTTTATGTCATCATTAGCTGCAATTGCAGCAACTGTACGTGTGATTAGTGACATCTTTATTGATGCAAATGAGCCATTTAGATTTGTTCAATGTCAATCCATCGAGACTGAGAGTTGATCAGAAACCTGGAACACTTCCAGATCTGCACCAGCACCCTGTCAGCTAAAAAGGGGCTACCGTAGTGCTTCAGTAACTCCTAACATGACATTTACTTCCATAGTTATCAATCTACAAAAAAAAAGAGAAATGATCACAGGACTTGGACTTCCACATCCCCATTTAGAAAGAGGAAGATACTGCTGGATATCGGATCAGTTCTGCCTGAGGATCCATTACTCAACAAGTTTAAAGGGATAGATCACAAAAAAAATGAAAACCATGATTTACTTACCCTCAAGTTGTTCCGCTGTATGAATTTATTTCTTCTGCTGAACACATAAGATATTTTGAAGAATGTAGGTAACCAAACTGTTGCTGGTCCCCATTGCCTTCCATAGAAATTTCAGCAGAAGAAAGAATACAGATTTGGAACAACATGAGTGTGAGTGAATGATAACAGAGCTTTCAGTTTTGGGTGAACTATCCCTTTAAGCTTGTTGAGTGGTGGATCCTCAAATAACTGAACAAATATTTATCAGTATATAAATCCTACTACTATGTTTTAAATCCATGAGCTAAGATTACTTTATCTTTCATAACAAACAAATGAACTGACCAGGACAAGTCTGAAGTCAAGATATCGCAGTGAAGTCCAGTATCTCTGACCTTTAAACAGACGCTGTAGATCAACTTCAACACTATCTAAAAGCACTGCCCGCCAGCACAACAACATTGCAACCTACTTCATTTTTCTCTTCAGTTCTTTTAGAGTTACTGAAACATTTCAGTTCTTCTAATAACAAATGGCAACTTCTATAGAATTTAATCGGAGTAGATTCATTTGAATTGTAGATTCATAAGTAATTTGAGGATTTTTTTTTTTTTTGTAAAGGCCATAAGGTCGAATTTTAATGTTCTGGGGCTTTTATCTAGGGCTGCAAAACAATTAATCGTGATTAATCGCATTCAAAATAAAAGTTTGTTTACAAATTATATGTGTGTGTACTGTGTATATTTATTATATGTATATAAATACACACATATATGTATATATTTCGAAAAATATTTGTATGTATACAGTATATATTTATACTTGTTTATAATTTATATTATATATAAATATAAATATTTTTATATACAAATCTAACATATTTTTCCTTAATATATACATGTGTGTGTATTTATTTATATATATATACACTATATTGCCAAAAGTATTGGCACCCCTTCTAATGAACAGGTTTGACTACTTTAGTAATTTCTATGAGTACAAATCTTAATGTTAAAGCATATAATGATATTCTAGGAAATTGTGTGCTTCTAATATTATAGCAACAGTTTGGACTCTTTTCTATTCTAACATGACAATGCCTCTGTGTATAAGACAAGGTTCAAAAAGAAAATGATTGATTGAGTCAGTGTGGAAGAACTTGACTGGTCTGCATAAAACCAAGTCCTAATCCCAGTTTAACACCTCTGGTGTGACTGTAAATGCAGACCTTGAGCCAAGAACTCATCACCAAACACCAATGACTTGTACATATGGGTACAGTCATTTTAGACACTTACAAAACTGTTGCAACAGAGATGGAAATACAATTTTGAAATACATGAATTATGTTCCCATCGTTGTTGCCACAAATTTGGAAGTGCATTTTTCTGTTCTAAAGAAGGGGGTGTCAAATACTTTTGTCTATATAGTGTATGTACAAGTCATTGGTGTTTGGTGATGAGTTCTTGGCTCAAGGTCTGCATTTACAGTCACACCAGAGGTGTTAAACTGGGATTAGGACTTGGTTTTATGCAGACCAGTCAAGTTCTTCCACACTGACTGAATCAATCATTTTCTTTTTGAACCTTGTCTTATACACAGAGACATTGTCATGTTAGAATAGAAAAGAGTCCAAACTGTTGCTATAATATTAGAAGCACACAGTTTCCTAGAATATCATTATATGCTTTAACATTAAGATTTGTACTCATAGAAATTACTAAAGTAGTCAAACCTGTTCATTAGAAGGGGGTGACCCAATACTTTTGGCAATATAGTGTATACATATATACATACATACATAATAAATATACACAGTACACACACATATAGTATGTAAACATAAACTTTCATTTTGAATGTGATTAATCGTTTTGCAGCCCTCCTTTTGTCCACTGGTAATTTGTGGAAATCTTTTCAATATTTTGTTGGGTACATCATATAGTTTCCAAGTTACTTTTACTGCCTAATTCCTAGTACTGAATGCTTCCATGAGTCACACAAACTGAACCAATTGGACTGAAAGGTTTTCATGACATCACAGATCTGTTCTTTAAACAGAGCTTGCTTGGTTAATTGGATCATTTCAGGATAACTTGGCATAAAGTTGCAATATTTACTGCTATAGATAATAGATATAACAGGTTTCCTATGTGTGACCCTGGATATCTTTCAATGGTAACACAACTGGATGAAGGGATGCAACATTTTAAAATATGATTATTCAGTTAATTTAGTTAGTGGAGTTGGTTAATACTGTACTTTTACAACATTTATTAATATTGGTTAATGGTAATATCTACATTTTTGCCCTTTTAGATCTTTAACATTTTATGTTATGTAAATTAACATTAGTCAATGTATTATGAAGAAGCACAATATTATAACTTAGCATAACATTCTTCTAGAATAATAAAAGCTGCAAAAATTCATGATTAGTTTATAATACATAGTGCATTATTAACTAACGTTAATGGAATGAACCTTTTAAAGTGTTACCAAAAAAGACATGTGCCACCAAAGACAGCAAGAAATACGTGCCATTTGTAACCACTAACCAGAGGAAGATGTTCACAAAAGCAGAAGTGAAGAACTGTGCAAAATGCCAAACATTAACAGTGTGTCAAAAGAGAATGAAATATTTAAAAGGGACCAATCATCAAAGAAAGATGACAGAGAGAGAGAAGCACAAGGACCACATCATAATCAAAGATGTTCTGAAATGACTTTCCGTTGTGCCGTCTGGCTCATTTGAGAGAGGAGAACTGAAATATCTAGAGTATATGGTTTAGAATGAATAAGAGCGAGTCACTGAAACGTGTTTGTTGTGAGCTTAGATGATGAATTTGTATGTGACTCAAGTTACTCAGTAATCACAAGAACTCTGACCCTGACAACAAGACACAGAGAGCAGCTATGGGATCTCTCCTTAGGGAATTTTCAGGATTTCAGTACAGAATCTGCTCTTAATGGGGACAAATAGGTACAATATAAACGAACCAGGGTCAGTAGAACCTCAGCTTGCCCTTAACTTACCCTGTAGACACCACCTAACATGACCAAAAAATCATCAAAACCCTTGCCAATAGGATGGAAAATCCCCAAGCCAAAGGGAATGTCAATTAAATCAAGCAGCCAAAATGTAGTTTAACAAGGAATTTTATAAACATTTGGTCTAGTCGGTATAATACATTACACCACCATGCCATTTTCAACAGGTGTTAGCTAAGAAAGAGTTGATTATTATGATTTAATCAACCATTACATCTAAAACATTACACTGACTGACAGACATGGAGTCATAAAGGACAGATAGATAGATAGATAGATAGATAGATAGATAGAAGACAGGACTATGACATCACAGGCGCGAGAGAGCGGCGGCACGCCTCGTGAATTATGATGTCATAAGGGAAAAGCATCAGCTGAAACAAAAGCAGATGACCGCGGCCTGTTTTCGCCTTTGATCGTCAGGATAAAACCAAGTTCTGCGGACGTGAATGAGGACAGGAGCTGTGACAGGCTCGAGGAGTGAGTGTTGACGGCTGAATGTACTGACCCAGTCCGCTGAGGTCCTGTCTGACGGTCAGGCGGTTCCGCTCGTCCGCGATGGCCTTCAGCATGTGCTGCAGGGACTGGTCCGGTTCGGCGGGATCATCGCTCTGACCCGAGAGAGCTGCCATGATGCGCGCCGATGTCATGACACGATCTCACCGTACATGACACAAGCCGAGCACAACAACACAAGCGCTCTGCACTTCCGTCAGCGGCGACGCGTCGCGTCGGGAACACCCCGTGCTCGGCTCGTGATGTCACGCCGTAGGGCGTCACTTAAAGGGGGGCACTTCTAATATTGCCTCTCACCTCATAGGTGTTTTATATGGAACAGTAAATTATTTCTTAATCACCTATATATATATATTAATTATATGAATATATGATAATTGATAATGTAAATACATGTAAATATTTTCAAAATATATACTGAATGTGTGTATTTACATATAAATAATAAATATACACAGAACACACACATACTGTATATTATGTAAACAAACTAAAAATCGTTTGACAGCACTAATTATTAGCTTTTCATTAAACTCATAACCCCCTGCTGTTCCTTCAAAAACCCAGTAATCAAAAAGTAGTCTGATTAGGTTACATTACCTAAAAGGTGTAATGTAATGTATTACGTTACTAACTACAATTTTTTCATGTAATTTGGAATCAGTAAGGGATTACAATTTGAAAGTAGGCTAATCTACCCAGCTCTGTCTGTGTGTGTGTGTGTGTGTGTGTGTGTGTGTGTGTCTGTGTGTGTGTCTGTGTCTGTGTCTGTGTCTGTGTGTGTGTGTGTGTGTGTGTGTGTGTGTGTGTGTGTGTGTGTGTCTGTGTCTGTGTGTGTGTGTGTGTGTGTGTGTGTGTGTCTGTGTGTGTGTGTGTGTGTGTGTGTGTGTGTGTGTGTGTGTGTCTGTGTCTGTGTCTGTGTGTGTGTGTGTCTGTGTCTGTGTCTGTGTGTGTGTGTGTGTGTCTGTGTGTGTGTGTCTGTGTCTGTGTCTGTGTGTGTGTGTGTGTGTGTGTGTGTGTGTCTGTGTCTGTGTGTGTCTGTGTCTGTGTGTGTGTGTGTGTCTGTGTCTGTGTGTGTGTGTGTGTGTGTGTGTGTGTGTCTGTGTGTGTGTGTGTCTGTGTGTGTGTGTGTGTGTGTGTGTGTGTGTCTGTGTGTGTGTGTGTGTGTGTGTGTGTGTGTGTCTGTCTGTGTCTGTGTCTGTGTCTGTGTGTGTGTGTGTGTGTGTGTGTGTGTGTGTGTGTGTGTGTGTGTGTGTCTGTGTGTGTGTGTGTCTGTGTGTGTGTCTGTTTGTCTGTGTGTGTGTGTCTGTGTGTGTGTGTGTGTGTGTGTGTGTGTGTGTCTGTCTGTGTCTGTGTGTGTGTCTCTGTGTGTGTGTGTGTCTGTGTGTGTCTGTGGGCGGGTTTATGTGGTTTATGAGGACACAAATTTGTATAATAACATGGGTATGACAGAGGTATTACAATTTGAAGGTGGTTTATGAGGACACTGCCTATGTCCCCGTAATTCAAAAGGCTTAAAAAACATACTAAATGGTGTTTTTTTGAAAATCTAAAGATGCACACAGTCTCCTGTGAGGGCTAAGTTTAGGTGTAGGGTTGGTGTAGGGCAATAGCACACACAGTTTGTTCAGTATAAAAACCATTACGCCTATGGAGAGTCCCCGTAAACCACAAAAACCAACATGTGTGTGTGTGTGTGTGTCTGTGTGTGTGTGTATGTATGGGTTGTTGACGTGACATGGCATTTTCACTGTCCCACAAGATAAAAATGAATATAATTAATATTGTCGTTATTTAAAATGCTGTAATTGGTTAAACATGTATTTGTCCTTCATGGACCTTTTGTTATAAAAGCTGCAGTGTTATTCGATTTTTAAAATTTTTGAGCCAAATCTCAAAATTGTCCTATGGTGTGACTGCCTCAAGCATGGTTCAATAAATTACAACTTTTATAAATGAAAAAGAAAAGCATAAAAATTGTAATAAATACATCCGGCATAATTGTACAAGTGTCTATTTTAGTAAATGGCAATAATTTTTTTCATCCATACATTTCTGAAAGCGTTAGGAACTTGATACATTCTGTCTCTGAAAACCATGTCCTCTGGTGTGACACCATATCCTGATTTTAAATCGGCCAATTCCAGAGAAAACTTGAATTAGTTGAAGGACCCCATTCAAGATCATGTTACTGAAGCCCCCTGTGAAGCCCATGACATGAGCAGATGGTCAATTTTTGTCTCAGAATTGTTCAAATATTTAACTTTTTTGGAAAAGTTACGTTTTGTTGTCCTTTGGTGTGACACCCCTAAATTATATTTTTTAATCAAAAACTGCATGTTAAACTACATAATCATGGAAAATTATTCAAATGTGTCTTGCTAACTGCTAATGACAGGTTAGCTTGGTAGAGCAAGGTCATTAATTGACAAAAAAAAGTCTGAAACCGTCCTCTGGTGTGACAGAACGTCCTCTGGTGTGACGCCTGTACTGTCACACCACAGGACAAAGATGTCACACCACAGGACAAGGTCTCTTTAAAAAGCACTTTAAACAGTTAAATAAGATTTGTTTAACTTCTTTTTATTCTTTTTTGATCATTTTCAGTGTTCTTAACTTAATTACATTAAACTATTTTCTGATGTTTTTACAGAAAACTTTTACTGTTATAAAGTGTCATGAAAATAAGCATAAAATGTGATTCTTTGTTTTCGAAACAGAAAGAATTGAGGGAGAGAAATTAGTGGAAGAGAGAGGACACAGAAATCTATAGAGAACATTAACAGGGATCCACGCAGAAGGGAGGAAATGCTAAGAGAACGATGCAGAAAGTAAATACAATACAAATGATGCCTTAAAAAGAGTAG
Source organism: Schizothorax lantsangensis (assembly GCA_027422415.1). Taxonomy (NCBI): domain Eukaryota; kingdom Metazoa; phylum Chordata; class Actinopteri; order Cypriniformes; family Cyprinidae; genus Schizothorax; species Schizothorax lantsangensis. The sequence goes on from CM049849.1 coordinate 7,850,174, forward strand.
CCATATAGCCACATCTTAATGAATATAGTTTGAATACCAATCATATTTAGCTGTGCATGCAGCGGGGGGCTAGAAGAGTTTCAGTAACACACTGATTGACTAAGAGACTGAATTTTGTTGGTTAAAATCATTTTTTGTTTTGTTTAAAATACATGTTGATATTGTTTGTATCAAAATTAAACTTTCTTTCTCCTTTGACATGTTCAAAATTAAATAGAAATAATTTAATAACTACCACTTCTGTCCTTGTGACGTAATGTCCTGTGGTGTGACACATACAGTATAAAAGAACCACAGATTTGTTTTTATCTGGGAAAGCCGATTAGTCACCAGAAGAGAAGGACGGCAGCTCGCGTAAGTGTTGTAATACTTTTTCGCAGTTCTGTTGTTTAAATTATTTACTTGCTGCTAGGAAGGAATACTTCGTTTCCTACCTATTTCTATTGTGCATTTTCGTTGAGGTTTATATGTTTGATTGTACTTACTGGTAATGAGAATAATTTGCACCTCAGCTAAGAACGAGCCTGTGTGATTGTGCGAAGTGTTTAGTTTCGTATACAGCAATTAGCAGTCCTTTAAGGTTATTGGCTGGGCTGAGCAGAAGCCGGCCTCAGCTGTTTTCACTCTAGTCTCCTAGACTGTATTTATTTGATGTCAGAGCGCTGACGCGGAAGCGTCTGCGGAAGCGTTCAGCCATCGTGCTCAGCCTCCTCGTGTGAAGACCAACGAGTGTAAAGACCAACGAGTGTAAAGACCAACGAGTGTAAAGACCAACGAGTGTAAAGACCAACGAGTGTAAAGACCAACGAGTGTAAAGACCAACGAGTGTAAAGACCAACGAGTGTAAAGACCAACGAGTGTAAAGACAGACGACTTTTCCTGTGCGACTTCAACCAAGCAACGACACCGAGCACACACTTAAGTATCATTTCTATCTTACCTCACACACTCTCCTTCCGGTTCTCTCTCAACCACGCTCTAAAAACACACGCAGACGGCAACGTAATCCTGCTAACCTGCGCCGTCGCTACATCTTCTGCTACCCAATCTTTCTTTCTCTGTGGGTCTTTGGAATTGCCAGTCAGCTGTCAACAAAGCTGACTTCATTTCTGCTTTTTCCTTACAATCCACTCTCAGCATCTTGGGCTTGACTGAGACCTGGATTCGTCCAGAAGACTCCGCTACCCCGGCTGCTCTCTCTCACAATTTCTCTTTCTCTCACACCCCAAGGCAAGTTGGCCGGGGTGGGGGCACTGGTCTGCTCATTTCAAACAATTGGAAATACTCAACCCACTCTCCCCTAGGCAATCACAACTCATTTGAATCTCATGCGATTACTGTAACGGCTCCTATAAAACTCCAGATAGTAGTAATCTACCGTCCCCCTGGCCAAATTCCAGCCACCTTCCTAGAGGAGCTGGACGGCCTGCTGTCCTCTTTCATGGAGGATGGCACTCCACTCTTAGTCTTTGGTGATTTCAACATTCACCTAGACAGGCCTTATGCTACAGACTTCCATTCACTCCTAGCTTCATTTGATCTCAAACGCCTTACCACTACTAGCACGCACAAATCAGGCAACCAACTTGATTTAATTTACACACGCAACTGTACTACAGATAACATTCTGGTACAACCACTACATATCTCTGACCATTTCTTCATTACATTTACCTTACATTTTACTACCCAGGTGCCACCAGCTCCCTTACCGGTTACTTTCAGACGTAACCTACGCTCCCTTTCCCCCACCCTTCTTTCCTCTGTAGTATCCTCCTCTCTTCCCTCACCTACCCATTTCACATCTCTGGATGTGAATGCAGCTACTGACACTTTATGCTCTACCTTAACCTCTTGTCTAGACGACATTTGTCCTCTCTCCTCCAGGCCAGCACGGGCTGCCCCTTCTAACCCCTGGTTATCCGATGTTCTTCGTGAGCATCGGACCAAACTCAGAGCGGCAGAGAGAAAATGGCGCAAATCAAACGATCCGTCGGACCTGACTAGGTATCAGTCTTTGCTTTCGTCTTTCTCTACTGAAGTCCACACTGCCAAATCCTCACACTTCCACAACAAGATCAACAGCGCTCCAGACATGCGTGATCTCTTCAGAACATTTAATTCTCTCCTCTGTCCCCCTCCACCACCGCCCACCACTTCTATAACAGCTGACGACTTTGGCACTTTTTTCACAGACAAAACTAGAACAATCGGTAACCAGTTCTCAACTCCACACACACAGGACCTCCAACCAACCACATCCACTGCTCAAACTCCCATCTTCTCCTTCTGTCCCCTCACCGAGGCGGAAGTATCCAAACTTCTCCTCTCCAGCCATCCTACAACATGTCCTCTTGACCCAATCCCCTCTCACCTTCTCCAAGCAATCTCTCCCACACTCTTACCGGCACTCACACACATTATCAACACATCTCTCCGCACTGGCATCTTCCCCACAGCGTTCAAGCAGGCCCGGGTAACCCCACTGCTCAAAAAACCTACATTAAACACTTCTCTTTTAGAAAACTACAGACCTGTCTCTCTCCTTCCATTCGTAGCGAAAACACTCGAACGAGTTGTCTTCAACCAGCTCTCACTGTTTCTTTCACAGTACAACAAACTGGATGCTAAACAGTCAGGTTTCAGGAGTGGCCATTCAACAGAGACTGCGCTACTCTCAGTCACTGAAGCCCTGCGAGTCGCAAAGGCCGATTCCAAATCATCAGTCCTCATTCTGCTCGATCTTTCTGCTGCTTTTGACACTGTCAATCATCAAATCCTCCTGTCCACCCTCTCATCGCTGGGCATCACTGGGATTCCACTTCGCTGGTTTGAATCCTATCTCACCGGTAGGTCCTTCAGGGTGGCCTGGGGTGGGGAGGTATCCAAAGCACATCAACTGGTCACTGGGGTTCCTCAGGGATCGGTTCTTGGACCCCTCCTCTTCTCCACATACACTACATCACTGGGACCCATCATACAGGCACATGGCTTCTCCTACCATTGCTACGCCGATGACACACAGCTCTATCTCTCTTTTCAACCAGATGATCCAACGGTAGCTGCACGGATCTCAGGCTGCCTGGCGGACATCTCGGCATGGATGAAAGAACATCACCTACAGCTCAACCTGGCAAAGACTGAGCTTCTTGTCGTCCCTGCCACTCCGACTCTACAGCATGACTTCTCGATTCAATTAGGCACATCAATAATTACCCCATCAACTTCGGTCAGAAATCTTGGTGTAATCTTTGATGACCAGCTGACCTTCAAAGATCACATTGCAAAGACTGCTCGATCTTGCAGGTTTGCGCTACACAACATCAGAAAAATCAGGCCCTTCCTGACAGAGCATGCTGCGCAACTTCTTGTCCAGGCCCTTGTCGTTTCTAGGCTGGACTACTGCAATGCTCTTCTGGCTGGTCTTCCAGCAAACACAATCAAACCTCTACAAATGATTCAGAATGCAGCGGCACGACTGGTCTTCAATGAGCCCAAAAGAACCCATGTTACACCTCTCTTCATCTCACTGCACTGGCTACCAGTGGCAGCTCGCATCAAGTTCAAGACACTGATGCTTGCATACAGAACGATCACAGGCTCAGCACCCTCCTACTTCCACTCACTATTACGAATCTACATCCCCTCCAGAAGTCTGAGATCTGCTAGTGAGCGACGCCTTGTGGTACCATCACAGAGAGGCTCAAAATCACTCTCCAGAACATTCTCATTCACCATTCCTGGATGGTGGAATAATCTTCCCACCCCTATCCGGAATGCTGGATCCCTGTCAATCGGCACTACTTGACTTCATCCTAAACTTGTTCGAAAAAAAAAATAAAAAACACCTTTCCCTTTATCTTTCTCTCCTTCCCTTGCTAGCTTGTACTTATTTGAACAATGACTGAGACTTGGTGTTATGAGCACTTCCTCTGTCTGATTGCCTCTTCAAGATGAATCGCTTTATGTACTCCCCAATTGTAAGTCGCTTTGGATAAAAGCGTTTGCCAAATGACTAAATGTAAATGTAAATGTAAATCTCAAAATATCTTTAAAAAACAGTTGAGTATTGCAATAGGGGAGATACAAATATCACTCAACTTAAAATGGTATAAATTTCAGCAGTTTTAAACAAATGACCGCAAAATTTGTCTTGTTGTCAAAGTTTGTCTTGAAATTGTCCAACAATTTCAGGAAAAAATTATGTTAATTATAATTTCATATTAAATAAATAGCACTATATGAAAATAAGTGTCTAACAATGAAGATAAATCTCTCTCTTGGTATATATGCATTATTAATAGTTTTTGTTTTCTTCATTTTGCTATGTCACACCATAGGACAAATTTATGGTAGTTCACTAAAAATGTTTTAAAAAAGCAGTGAAAGAATGTAGTTAGTGACCCTTTACATTTTCTCAAAGATCAGACTTCACACTACATAAATAAATGCATTTTTAATGCAACTAAAAAGTTAGGACACCCTATTGAATTCCATGGTTTTCTGTCTCAGGAGATAATAAAAAATGATCTGGTCCTTGGAAAGTCTTCAGCCTCAGATGAACAATATCACATGACATATCACACCGTGTCATTATTTGATTAACAAAAATAAAGCCAAGATGGGTATATATGTGTGACAAAGATACACATATATACATACATAAGCAATAACTTGAAGTAATCATTTTCTGTATGACTTTATCAGTCTCTCACATCATTCTGGAAGACGTTGCTCCAGTTTATTGAGGTTTGTGGGTATGTTTATACACAGCTCTCACCACATGATTTCTGTCAGGATGAGCTCTGGACTTTGACTGGGCTTCTGCAACCCATTGATTCGTTTCTTCTCAGACATTCTGTTGTAGATTTGTTGGTGTGAATGTGATCATTGTCCTGTTGCATCACCCAATCTTGGCCAAGCTTTAGCTGTTGAACGGATGTCCTCACATTTGACTCTAGAATACTTTGGTTTTGGAAAGGAGTTCATGGTCGACTCAATGACTGTGAGGTGACTAGGTCCTGTGGCTACAAAACAAGCCCCAAAATCATCAGCCCTCCACCAGCATGTGTGACTTTTGGTATGAAGTGTTTGTGCTGATATGCTTGTTAGGTTTTCACCAAACGTGCTGCTGTGCATTATGGCCAAACATCTCCACTTTGGTCTCATCTGTTCAAAGGTCATTGTTCTAGAAGACTTAGGGTCTGTTCAGATGCAACTTTGCAAACCTGAACCGTGCTGCCATGCTTTTTTAGATAGAAGCTTTCCTCTGGCAAGCCTTCCAAACATGCCATACTTGTCACATATTTTTCTAACTGTACTGTCATGAATTTAACATGTTAACTGAGGCCTGTGGAGCCTGCGGGGAAGTTCTTGGGTTGTTACACGGTCTGATCTTGGGGTGAATTTGCTGGGATGTCCACTCCTGGGAGGATTGGTGTTTTGAATGTCTCCCACTTGTGAATAATCTACCTCACTGTGGAATGATGGACTTCAAATTATTTTGAAATGGCCATATTATTCTTCCCAGATTGATGGCAGCAACAATTGCTTCTCTAAGATCATTGCTGATGTCTTAACTCCTTGGCATTGTGTTAACACACACCTGAAGGCTCCAGAGCAGCAAACAGCCAAAACATCTGCTTTCATAGAGGTGCTCACTGATGATCAGTTAATCAAAGGCATTCGATTAGCAGTGTCTGACTGCTACTTACCCTCTTAATTCCTATGTTAACAGTAAGGGTGTCCTAATTTAGTCACCCATGGCTTTTCCATTTTGGCTTTATTTTTGTTAAATAAACAATGACACTGTGCAATATGTCATGTGTTGTTCATCTGAGGTTTTATTTTCCAAATTTTAAGACCTGGAAAGAACCATTTTTTATTATGTCCTGATAAGGAAAACCTTATGTTGTTTATTGGCTATTTTTCATATTAATAATTAACATGCAAGAAACTGAGCTCTCTCAAACAAAAGGCAATTGAAACTAACATTTCATGTTTTTATTTAGATTCTCTGTGCTCCCCTCTTGTGTCTGAACCTTGTATTACATTATTAGTTTGCTGGATGTATTGAATGTGTTTGATATACAGGCTTAATAAATATTAATACATAGTTATTAATGTTATCAATATTGCTAATAATAATAGTAATGATTGGTAATTAACATACTAAGCATTTTCTGTTAAATAATTTAAACCACAGTGTCCATTTTTTATCACATCTATCTAGATAGTCATATTTGTTATAATGTTCTATTGAATTGTCTTTTTTCTCTAAAGTGCATTAGAATTTTTTTATAGTATTTCTAAAAACAAAAGCAGAATTTAGACTGTAATTGTCTATTGTTGTGACATTGAGTTTTGTTCTGTTTTCTAATTTGCTGACAATATATTGTTCTTATGTGATTTCCAATTCTATTTAAAATTCACGGCACTGATGTTATTGGTTTATATCAGATTCACTATATCAGCATGCTGATTTCATACATAGACTACAAAAAGCAAAAAACGACAGCTGTCTCTGAAATATTTCATTTTTTATATCAATTGATGCCACATTAATTCAGAGAATGACATTTCAAATTCTTTTTCAACAATCTATGCTTTAAGTGGTTAGCAGATACAAAGAAAATGCAATGAATGAATGAAATATTCAAATGGTGTGCTGCATTTGTTTGAAAAACATTGTTTTGCAATGTAACATGTATGCGACAGTAAAATAAGTGGCAAAGACATGACAATTTAATTCATAAGCAGTTTTATCAGTGTTATCCTGGACATGTGGCTGTTTATATTCATATTAAACACACACACATCAATCAGCTAGTGTGCACATACAGCTCAGCACATCAGTACTCACGTACAACCTCACAAAATACTGAAAAATAATGACACCGCTCCAAAGCAACCATCTCATTGAGCGCTCAGAACATAGTAACACTGCCACCTATGAAACTTGTATGCACAGAAGGGCATAAGGCTTCCACATCAGAACATATCAGCACTTTATTTAGTACAGTGACATGGACGGTTTCCAACTGAATGCAAAACAAACTGGATGGTTGGAACATAGTATCCTTCAGAAGATTTTACTTCAGAAAAGTCTCACATAAATGTTGTCCATAACTTCATCTGCTGGTTTTACTTCTTACGTAGGAGACTGGGGCTAGTTGTCACAGGGAATATTGTAATTTTGGAATACAGGTTGAACAAGTAAAATCAATAGTACACTGATATTTGTAGTTTTTTGTGTGTATATGTGCATGTCAAAATGCTTTAAGAAGAAAAGGCATTTAACAGCCTAACATATTACTTCATACAGTGTGACAACATGCCCCTGTACTGAATTGACTGTTTTTGTTTCCAGGACAGTACCGGTGAAAATAACTCAATAGCTTTCTCAAGACTTTAAGGTTTATGTCTATACAGAAACTGACTTTAAAAATAAACCCACCCTGAGAAATAGTCACTAAAGTAAAAAAACTAAAACAATTGACAACTAGCCCAGGTCTGTTCTAATGGACCTGTAATTCTGAATATGAGTAGCACACATTCATTGCGTTTTTTTCACAATTCTTTTTTTTTATCTGCTCATATTAGGCCCACAACTTACTCCAAGCAAGTATGTAAACAAACACTTCTTCCAAAAATGATCAAAATGCAATTGGTAATGCAATGCAAGTGCGAGTGCATTCTCAGCTTTGCCACAAGGGGCTCTATAGAACATAAGCGTGAACGGTCTATGGTCCGTTCCAACCAATAAAATAACAGGAAATAAAGCAGCAGTCCTGTGGGTGAGGTCAGCTTATAAAGATGATCTCACAGGCATACTGTAATGCACACAACACAGACTGTAGCCTATTAAAAGCACTTCATTGATACACACGTACGCTGCCGAGATGCCTGTTGAAGAACGCATCAAGTTCTAAATATTGTGTACAAACATCTTCAAAATATCTGGTTCACAAAAATTCACAATCATAAATGTGATAAACTGCTGAATGTCAGTATAACATCAGACAGGAAACGTTTTAGAGACGTATGGCATATGGAAACTGATACATAGATGTCTCGGCAACGTTGAGTTTGTGTGCTGTCAGGGTGGCAAAAAATCAACAGGAGCCTGAGTCAGACATGTTGTTGGCTGATAGTCTGCGTACAAAGTAACTACAAAACACACTCATGACACGTTCTGCTACTGCATCAGCATCAACTCCACTATCTTTAACAAAAAAAGAATAAGTCTGTTAATTAAGCCTGTATTTAAGTGCATAAGTCTGTTAGTGTGGTGTGTGATGCCCTCTGATGGAGAATGAGTCAGTAACATTTAAATAACCATCTTTAATGTGTCAATGATGTGTTCACTTTGGCCTCTCATTACGTATTATTGCCAGTCTGATGAATGAAGATCCCTGTTTATTACATTTGTTCACATCTGCACTAAGAATGAACACATATCCAACTACTTCACCACACACAACAACTGTCAACACTGAGAAAGAAACCTTGAATCGAGAGAGAGAGAGAATAAGAATGAGAGAGTAAATTGTTGTACACTGTTGGAGCAAATTGTTGATATAAAGAAAGACAGACAAACAGATATGAACAGATTGTTAGACAGGCAGATCACATAAAGAAAGAGTGAGAGCAAGAGAGAGTATATAAGAAGATAGACAGAGAGATATAGTTAGATTGTTCGACACTTTGCTAGACAGAGATGTAAACTGACAGATTGTTAGACAGACAGACAAATATAGCCATTGTTAAACAAATACTGTTGTCGGCACAGATAGCCTTGTGGGAAGCGTGCTGACATACAGCGCCATTGCGCTACAGGCGTCCCGAGTTCGAATCCCGACTCGAGGACTTTCCCGATCCCGCCCCCTCTCTTTCGCACTTCACTTCCTGTCAGATCTGGGCCCAGTAGCATAAAAGGTTAAGACTAGTCTTACAAATTAGTCACACTATTTTTTTCTTTAAAACTGGTCATCATTTTTAAAATTCAGTTCCATAAAAGTATAGATTAGTCTAAGTTGAATCCAAAAATCAACTTATTTTGTCATGTACCTCTTGGCTAACAGCTAGTTGGTCAAACTCGTACTTAAGACACTGTCTTAACATAGAGGCTAAGTTTATGCAACTGGCACCTGATCTGTCTTATCATAATAAAGGCAACAACAAAAAAAGCCAAAAATAAAATAATTAAAACAAAAAAAGTTATGGACAGACAGAGAGATATAGACAGATTGTTTGATAGAGAGACTGTTGAGATATATTGTTAGAAGGAAAGAGACAGAGAGAGATGCAGACAAACAGATGTAAAGAGTTAGATGAGACAGACATATAGACATTGTTAAAGATATAGCCAGACAAAATGGAAGAGAGATAGACAGATGCTTGGATATAGTTTGTTAGAGATATAGAGCGATAGATAGTGTTAGATAAAGGTATAAACAATGTTAAACAGAAATAGGCAGAAAAACAGGAAGGTAGATATAGATAGATGGTTAGTCTGTTAGACAGGAAGGTGTAGACAGATATAGAAAGATTGTTAGACAGATATAGACATCAAACAGAATGAGATATAGGCAAAGAGATATAGATTGTTAGACATACAGTTTGTTAGACAGACAGAGATATAGACAGATTGTTAGATGGAGATATAAAGATACTGGTAGATATAGACAGCGAAACAGACTGTTGATTGTTGACTGTAGAGATGAATAGAAAGAGAGAGAGAGATAGAGGGAGATAGAGGCAGAAAAACTAGACAGAAAGACATGAGATTGATAAATAGGTAAGCAGACCAAAAGACAGACTCTCAAGGTCATTGCACACTGTGTCCGAAATTTTCGCATGTTAAAAAATAAATACGACCTCCGTTGTGTCAATCACGTTTACACACTGCCTCCGAAACTTTTGTCCGTCATAAAAAAATTCGGATCAGGTTCGATTTTCTGCGTTTTCGCATCCGTAGCATGCATTTTGATAGGAAAGGATGAGGAATACGAAAAAACGGAAAAACGCACGCGAAAATTTCGGACTCAGTGTGCAATGACCTTTAGAAAGAAAGATGCAGACAGACATATAGCTAGATAGACAAACAGAAAAATAAACAGGCAGAAATATAGACAGATGCTTAGAAATAGAGGCAGAGAGAAACAAAACGACTGGCAGACACGCAGGCAAATAGTTCGAAAGGCAGAAAGACAGGTTGACAGACAGATTCAAGGCTTTAATCTGAAGTGCATCAGTGTTGTTGTCCATCATTTAAGTAACAACAGACCTTATTTATTCTAGAAGTTGCCATTTGTAGGATCTGCTTGCCTTCTCACAAAAGTTAATCAATGACTTCTAATCAGCAGTTTATTTCTTGGCACCTTTGTCAAACACCACTGATAAACATCTTATCGGATCCCTGAATGAATGGATGATCACGAGCCGTGCCTCCTAATGACCCTGCAATCTGAGTTTCACTGAACACATCCATAAAGGCGCTGTCACACAGCACTCCTTCATCAGCTCATGGCAGTTATTTTATCGGTTCGCTGAAAAACGTGCTCGGCTAGCTGTTGTTATCCACTGTCATGTATTTGAGCGCGGCGAAACCGTAGCGCCGAGACATATTCTGCTGAAACTCCTCCTTCAGCGTCTTCAGACAAGCACGGTACTGTTTGTTCGAGCGGAACTTGGTGATGTCAAAACTGGGCGCGTGGGGCATGTGGATCATGTAGGCGTTGGGCAGAACCACAAACTCGTACTCCTGAAAATAACACAACAAAGATCAGTCAATTCCCAGAAAATAAGACCATCAACTAAATAAAAAGAGATTTAATGCAGCCGTTTTACATCACAAAGCATAAAATATTACTAAAAATGTCATTCATAGTTCAAGACCATGTATTGACTGAAGATAGGAATCATTTCACTCAATTACACTGCGGCTTTGTATATATAAAATATATATATATATTTTTTTTTTTACAGAATTTTATATTTTAAGTAGTGCTGTCAAATGATTAATCGCGATTAATCGCATCCAAAATAAGTTTTTGTTTACATAATATATGTGTATACTGTGTATATTTATTATGTATATATAAATACACACATATACAGTATATATTTTGAAAATATTTACCTGTATTTACATGTATATATTTATATTCATATAATTTGTATTATATATAAATATATTTAGTATATAAACAACACATTTCTCTTAAATATATACGTGCATGTGTGTATTTATATATACATAATAAATATACACAGTACACACACACATATTACGTAAACAAAAACTTTTAATTCTAATTTTAAGATTTTTGTTGAGGGAGTCATTAGACTGATAACTCATGAGTTCAAGACTAGAATTCATGACCATTAATCCACTAAAAAGAACAGTACTCAATTCTGACTGCCATCTCAAATCATAAACACTTACACAAAATATTTTTGGTGTTATAGTAATAGTTCGATCACATTGTAGAGAAGAGAGAAAGATGTCAAATTTGCCATCATTCCCTCAGTCATTGTATTAGAAACACTCACACAGCAGCATTAACTAGTAATTTAAAGGCAAGTTTATATTACAAAATATAGTGTTATAAATGTACAGTAAATTTAAAAAAATTATACAATAAAAAACTTTGCTACATTTACAATGTTAATAACAGCAAAAATGCATTATTGCAATCTGTGAAAAAGGTCTATTAAAGGAACAGCTGATGAAAAAAATGTAAATATGTTGAAAATTTGCTCACCCTCACGCAATTCAAGATCTAGATGAGTTAGTTTCTATATCAGAAGAGATTTGGAGAAATTAACCATTACATCACTTGCTTACCAATGGATTCTCTGCATAAAGTTCCAACAGCTGATAAAAACAACTCAAATTTATCAATTAACATATCTATCATTAACATCTTGTAAATTGAAAAGCATTGTTTGTAAGAAACAAATCCATCATCAAGTGTTTTAACATTTAAGTCAATCCCTTCAGTCCTCTCACGTCAAAATGCACCAACATGTTTGTTTAGAGCTGAGCTTTTGGACTGTTTTTGCTTGTAAACAGTACTTGATCTGTACATATTTCTCTCCTGATTCAGATGAGACAAGATTTTCACTAGAGAATCCAATATTGTGAATAGAGAAATCATATTTTAGACAGAAGCAACGATTTGAAGTTAAAAATGCCTTGATGGATTTATTATAAACACGCAGGTTTTCATTTCACAAGACATTAACTGATGAACTGAAGTCGTGTGGATTACTTGTGGATTGTTGTGATGTTTTTATCAGCTTTTAGGACTCTCATTCTGACGGCACCCATTCACTGCAGAGGATCCATTAGTGAGCTAATGTAATGCAGAATTTCTCCAAATCTGTTTCAATGACAAAAAAACTCATCTACATCTTGAGGTGAGCAAACTGTAATTTTTGGGTGAACTATTCCTCTAAAGAATATAAGTGTTACCTGAGCGTCCAGCTCCATGATGTGAGCTACTTTATTCCACCCAAACCCCACGAAGCGCCGGTCGTACTCTGGGCTTTCTCTTCTGACCATAACATACGGCTCAAAGTCGGCCTCCCACTGAACTCGGTATGGTGTTGTAGCAGTTCTCCATTTGGCAAAGTCTGTTGGAGCGTGACCTTTTGTCCAGACATGATATCTGTGGACAAGCAAATGACTTCACTTTATTAAGTCAATATTAACTTTATCAAGTCATTGTAAAACTGTAAAGAATTTACTAAATGTGACCCTGGACCACAAAACCAGTCATAAGGGTACATTTTTAGAAATTGAGATTTATACATCATCTGAAAGCTGAATAAATAAGCTTTCCGTTGATGTATGATTTGTTAGGATAGGACAATATTTGGAAAATCTGGAATCTGAGGGTGCAAAAAAATCTAAATATTGAGAAAATCGCCTTTAAAGTTGTCCAAATGAAGTTCTTAGCAATGCATATTACTAATCAAAAATTAGGTTTTGATGTATTTACAGTAGGAAATTTACCAAATATCTTCATGGAACATGATCTTTACTTAATATCCTAATGATTTTTGGCATAAAAGAAAAATCAATAATTTTGTCCCATACAATGTATTTTTGGCTATTGCTACAAATATACCTCAGCGACTTAAGACTGGTTTTGTGGTCCAGGGTCACAAATAAATAAAATACGTTTGTGATTGGTTAGTTCAGTCTGATTTAAAAGAATCATGAATGATTCAGTCAATTAATCACCTGAATGTGAACAGAGTGCCCATGTCGAGCTGTGACAGGAGCTCTGCTTTTGATTTGGGAAAGGACAGCCGATAACGCAGAGTTTCAAATGCCGGAACCACAAGAGCCTTTTTAGTGTTCCCCATATCAAGCTGAACAACCGATTTCCTGAGACAGAAACAAGATGTATTACTTGTGGAATTTATTGTATTGGATTGTACTCATGTACACATCACATTCACAACCTAAGAACATTTTGTTGGCACCAAAAATGAAAAACATGCTTTAATATACAGTATATGGGTTGACACTCATTTCAGAGCAAAATGAGTTTTGCAATCAGCTTTTTACAATAGCATTCGCTTAGTATCTTACTTTACTTTGTTTGAAGCAAACATGCACTCCAGAGTTTGTTTTCAGTTGCAGATCAAAAAAATTTTTTTTTCTCACATCATATTTAACAAAGTGACAATTTAAAAATGTTTTTTAAGCACGTTATTTAATCAGAGGCAAATTTCTCCTTTTTTATCAGTATTACATTGTTATATTGTCAAGTTCAGTTGTTGAAAACTGTTTTAGACTATTTTCTTTAAAGAAAAAAAAAAGCACAATAATGTTAACAATATATGCAGGGCCTTAAGTGCAAAAATATGTTTTGTTGAAATAAGTAACATTTTCAAACACTAAATAATTAAAAAAAAATAACAATAATTCACAAATTGCACCTGAGAATGACCCACATCGAGTTGAGAAATTTTCTTTAGCACAAAAAGTTTTAAAAGAGAACTGTCATGTTTTGTTGAATTATTGTGTGTGATTTATTGTGGAGAACACCAAATGGAGTGATAGTACCAGAATTTACTCAGTTCCTATGAACATTATAGGTATCAGTTGTGATGAGATGAAACCAAAATTGACCAACATTGTTTTACCATTGTAAATGTAGGTTTTGTCTCACCTGAGGTACTCATAGAGTCCATACATGGGCAAAAAGTCAATATCCGACAGAAACATGTAGGGTGTGTTGACCTGCCTCATAGCAACATTACGCAGCAGGTTAACGGGGTAGAACTGGCCTTCTTTATAGACTATGTGGTATCCCACGTTGCTCCTGCTCATCAGGACCTCGGAGCCCTGAGCGTATCGCAGAAACTGCTGGGCTTCAGCGTCTGAGAGGTAGAGGGCCAGACTGATAGGCCCTTCCCAGTGTTTACAGATGGCCTCTAGCATCTGAAGTCTGGAACAAAGAAACACTCCAGTAACTGACCAAAAACATAACATTTGGTTTATATCCTTCTGCTTCAATGACAAAAGCTGGTGCTGACGTGAGCGGTTTTGGAGCTTATACTGGATATATTTCTCTTTGTTTGTCAGCATATCATTCCTACGTACCTTATGGTGTTTACATAGTAAAAAAAAAAAACTATTCATAACTTTACGTTTATTTCACATAATGTGTGTGGTTCATTATGATGCAGCATATTAACTTCGTGTGGCAAGTTAATCGGTATACCAATAAATAAGTTTACAGCAGCATTCATATTTTTATTTATTTATAGTAAAAAAAATCTTCAAAAAAAATATAAATCGCTACAGATTTTTCAGACCTGATCATACCCTAATATTTCCAGGTTATCTCAAAACTGTGGAAAAGTATACACAATAATTTGACATACTAAATGTAAATAGACTGCAATTCTGTCCCTCAGAGCCTCACTTTCATTCAAGTCAAACTAGATGTGGTTTGTCTAAAGTACAAGTCTACTCTGACAACCTTAATGCCCTTGAGTGCTATAACTTGGCTGTCAAAGAGGCTATGCCCTCAAAGATGACAATGAATAACCCTCTGCCACTGGCACTGACTGATCCGTAGGTTATCTGGGATTCTGGAGTAGCCCATACATGCCTGACTAAACAGCCAACACTCATTACACTGACTGCAAAAGCTGTGAAGCTTTGACTCAATACATCTGAATCAGGTTTATTTCCAGAAGCAATTTGCCAGTTAATGTCATCAGTGTGATTAATGATGACAAAGCAGCTTATTTTAAATGAGTTCAGCCCAAAGCGTGAATGCCACCGAGTATGATCAGAAGTAGATTATAGGATACAGTGTGGTTCATTTAGCAGCAAACTAATCTCAGTGTTCATTTACAACATTAACACAGCCACTGTTACAGTTGCATGTTGATTCAGTTTAAATAATATTCCATTTCCTTTGCAGCAACAAAACTGTAGGACTTATGATTAATGATGAACCATTTTGGGCCATATCTATGAAGTCTCTAAAGTGACATTTGTCATTAAGGACAATTGAAAGCATTCAAAATCTTCAAAACACTTCAGTATAGGGATCAATTCTCACTATTAACTAGTTGCTTATTAACATGCCTATTACTAACATATTGGCTGTTTATTAGTACTTTTATAGCACACATTCAGCATAACCATATTCTACATCCCTAATCCTATTTGATACCTAAACTTAACAACTACCTCACTAACTATTAACAAAAGTCGTAATGGTTTATTAATAGTGAGAATTGGACCTTAAAATAAAGAGTGACCAAACAGCCAATTAAAACACCTAGATTATTTATTATTAAATTATCAGTCATGTTAGACAATACAGAACCCTCAATGTGAAACCCTCTTTCACATGTGAACAAGAAAAATTCACACAAAATAAAATTAAATAAGTACTTTACATAGACTTTTTTTTAGCACTGCAAATGTCACTTATGGTGCTCCCTATATAGACTTATTTAAAATGATTATATTTATTATTTTATATAAAATTTATATATTAAGAATTATTCTCTGTCCAGTTGTATTTTTGGTCACACTTTATTTTAAGGTCCAATTCTCCCTATTAACAAACCATTAATTACGACTTTTGCCTCAATCAACTCAACTCCTAATTTGCTGCTTATTAATATTTAGTAAGATAATTGTTCATTTCAGGTATTGGGTAGGATTAGGGATGTAGAATATATATAGTCATGCAGAATATGTGCTTTATAAGTACTAATAAACAGCAAATATGTTAATAACAGGCAAGCTAATAAGCAACTAGTCAATAGTGAGAATTGGTCCCTATACTAAAGTGTTACCGTATTTTTTTAGTACCATATCAGTACACAGTATGATAACTGTCAATTATGATATACAATGATATGGCAGAAAATTGGTATACCGCTTCATCCGAGTGTTAACATGACTGTGTAAAGCTCCCTGTAAATAGTGCTGTCAAATGATTAATCGTGATTAATCACATCCAAAATAAAAGTTCAAAATATATACTGTATGTGTGTATATTTATATATACATAATAAATATACACAGTACACATACATATATAATGTAAACAAAAACTTTTATTTTGGATGCGATTAATCGTTTGACAGCACTACCTGTAAATCCAATTTTTACAACTTTGTTGCCATGATAACAAAGTTATCCCTAAATCCACTGTAAAATCATGATTTCCACATCTTTAATAAACAAGTTTTAATAACGAATTACTACGTGCTTTTATAAAATTATAAGCTACAAATTTCTGCTTTAAAATAGTCCAATTTTCTTTAAAGTGCCCCTATTATGCCATTTTTAAGGTTGCTAATATTGTTTTATGAGTCTCCTAAAACAGGTTTACATGCATCCAAGGTCAAAAAACAGTTTAGTTTTCTCAAAAAATAGCTTTAATTTTACCTCATTTCTAAATGATTCCTAAACGACTCATGCAAAGCAGTTCGAAGAATCAGTCTCTCTAAACCCCTCCTTTCCGTGAGCACTCGCTGCTGTGATTGGTCAGATGGCGCAGTCCTTTGTGATTGGTCTACTGCGTACAGCGCGAATGACAGCCATGGGCGGACATTATGCAAATGTGTTACTTTCGTGACGTACAGCCGTAACAGAATAAGATTCGAATTCCTAACGACTCGTTTAGGCGATTGCGAGCCGACTCTTTTTGTTGTTAGACAATAACTTTACATATCGTGCACTTTCGGCTTCACAACTTTGCAGAAAGTTTATGTTCACATACTGCTACATGACACACTGCATGAAAGGTAATATTCGAAAAGGCATAATAGGGGCACTTTAAACAAGGGACAAATTGAAATGACTTTTTGTTAATCAACATTACGCCACAAATGCTGTCGATTGAGCTTAATTTGTATAAATGAACCCAAATATTCTCTAAGCCTCTTTTTAGCATCATGTATTAAATATCTGTTGGTGAGGTGATTTGTGCGCTATTGATGTCTTTAAAAAAGTAAATGCAAGTATGTTTTCTTACCTGTCCATAGACAGCTGGGCCACCAGTGTCACGTCAGTGTTATCTAAGGCTGGTTCGTACTCATAGTGCAGGAAATAGACATGTGTGCGGTGGACTGTGAAGCGCTCCCGACGAAACTCATAACATGGGTCATCTTCATCCAGCTCAGACAGGGTCTTTTGGAGCTGCAGG
Source organism: Schizothorax lantsangensis (assembly GCA_027422415.1). NCBI lineage: Eukaryota > Metazoa > Chordata > Actinopteri > Cypriniformes > Cyprinidae > Schizothorax > Schizothorax lantsangensis. The sequence goes on from CM049849.1 coordinate 7,867,879, forward strand.
GATATTAAGAAAACGAGTGTTATTCCGTCATGCTGCCTGATCAAAGGAATCATTGCAGACCTCTGCAACAATAAAAGCAGCAGTTGGCGACATGAAGCACAGTGAGGTGAAACTCACATTCTCTGAGTTGTGGTCTGTTTCGCTGGGACAGCCAAAGAGCTCTCTCCTCAGCAGATTCCCATCATACTCCAGGAATGTCAGGTAGAGATTCCTGAAGAACTCCACGTGTTTGTTCTTTACACGCAGTTTCTTCGGAGAGTTCCAGTGAATCACCTGCACAATCAGATGCAGAAGTTCACAAATGTAGACCGTGCCTGACCTCTGTCTCAAACTGAACTGCTTGTGTTTCTTTATGTAGAAGAAACATTTCTACATTAAGCACACATGTATATACAAGTTGTTTGTCCTGGCAGCTAATCATAAAATTGTTGTTTGTGTCAGCTCCACGCTGATGTCACCTTGAGGTCGGACACATCTTTGTAGCACTTTTCGGAGCGGGTGTGATCCGACAGCTGAACATTCCAAAAGCAGGGCAGCTGGTGCACCAGGAACGGGTTCTGCTTGATCACAGCGTTGAAGATGTCCTGCAGGCACAAAGTTATTCTAAATGACTCATAAAACAGATTCTACGACTGCTAGTATTAAATCTTTTAGCAGAAATGTTCTAAATCACCTTGATAAAATGGTCCTGATTATTTACCCACAAATCTTTGCTGACAATCAAATGCAGACAAACAACTTTCACTGTGATATGAGGTTCCTACATAAAATTATTTACATTAAAACATATTTCACCCAATCTTTGTGTTCAATATGTTTTGTAAGTATCGTGGGTTTAGCTTAGCAACTTAACATCAAACTCAACTGAAATCAACACAGCAGAGAAACTATGTATGATGCATGCAATATACCAATGTCCAAGTGAAGTTGCAAATTCTGTCATTAATTACTCACCCTTCATGTCGATCCAAACCCGTAACACCTTCGTTCATCTTCAGAACACAAATTAAGATATTTTTGATGCATTCCGAGAGCTCTCTGACCCTCCATAGACAGCAAGGATCCTAACACGATCAAGGCACAGAAACGTAGCAAGGACATCAGTAAAATAGTCCATGCATCTGTGGTTCAACCGTAATTTTACGAAGCTATGAGAATACTTTTTGTGCGCAAAGAAAACAATAATAGCATAATTTATTCAACATTTCTTCTCTCTGAGTTACCGTCTTCCGCCATTTTGGAGAGTACCCCAGTCAGTAGAAAGCGCGCGCATGCTGAGCGCAAACAACGCTGATTACGTTGATTACATTCTGGGGTACTCTCCAAAATGGTGGAAGACAGTAACTCGGGGAGAAGAAATGTTGAATAAATTATGTTATTATTGTTTTCTTATTGTTTTGCGCACAGAAAGTATTCTCGCTGCTTTGTAAAATTAAGGTTGAACCCCTGATGTCACATGGACTATTTTACCGATGTCCTTGCTACGTTTCTGTGCCTTGATCGTGGTAGTATCTAGCTGTTCCCAAGATGAACGAAGGTCTTATGGGTTTGGAACGACATTGAGGTGAGTAATTAAAGATTTTCATTTTTGGGTGAACTAACCCTTTAAATTGTTAATATCTATTTGTTAATATATAATTGTTAATAGACAGCAGGGCAGATTAAAACAGAGCTCATGTGTTTACTTGATCAGCGAGTGACGTAGACAGCATGCTCATGAGCTCTCTCTCTGCCGTCAGCCGCCACATCTGCTCCCACTTTAGCTTCCTCAAACGATCCAACAACAGCAGAATCACACCTTCAACACACACACAACATCATTTGTTGGCCATTACACTAATTCACACTTATAACATAGTGTCCGGTTCAAAATCACAAAAACGTGATTAAATTCATCATGAATTTTAGTATATATTCTAAAACTGATCTCCCCCTTCAGGTAAGTCAGATAATTAGAAACCTGGCTGGCGTACCGGTGTTAAAGCCTCTGCCCAGCGCTGGCCATGGCCGATGGTTCTTCCACAGGTTCCCCAGGTACCAATCACTCTGATTCTCCACCAAACCAAGAACCTGCTGACCTTAAATGCACAAACACCCCCACAGTGATATTAATGCATCTGTATTTAATGATCGGTAGCATCTAAGCTATGGTGAACTATGGACAAAAATCTGTGTAGTTCATTTAAAGCTCTCACATCTATTTTGGAAACGAAATCTTTTAAAAATCTGATTTAAAACGAATGTACTCTTTTGTATTCATGTTGGATTCATATGGTTTTTGAAAACTTCAATGATATTTTCAACACCATTTTCTTGATACTGGTGCCCAGTATCAAGTAAAAAAGTAAGTTTCCTTGCACATTGAATTAGAGCTGCACGATTCTGGACAAATTGAGAATCACAATTTTTTGTCTCAAACAGTGATCACAATTCTGAACTAAACAAAATAATGTATAATGTATAATGTAAATATTGCTGCAGTCTACTTAAAAGCGTTTAATTAATTTGAATGAATTATTAATATATTTTATATTAATATTTTTTAATATATAGGCTGTGTATTTAAAATATATTTAATACACCAATTTTTAATATTAAAATTATAAAAAGTGGTTTGAATGAATGATTCAATGACTTACTCATAAATACTTCACTTGTTTCATTACTGGATGAATCAGCGTTTTTGAACGAATCTCTTGAATGAATGATTCAATAACAAATACATTTTTTAACAGTCACTTTTTGCCACCTATTGGCGAAATGATGCAATCGACAAAAACGTTATTTGAAGCACCAGTTACTTTCAAAAGATGACTTGCTCTATTTTGATTGCTAACATATCAGTGTTTATATCTGAACTATAAACTTTCATCCCAGTATTTCTGTGATACATGAATGACTGTAAGACAGAAATAATACCGTGTAGTTGAAAAGACTGTTTGTGAAGCTGTCTCTTACCCAAACATGGTAACTGTCTGCTCTCTGTGTCAGCGGCAGTGCGAACGGAGATTTGAATGTTCCGGTATGATTTTTCAAAGGTTTAATAGACATGGGCGAATAGTTGTCATTTAAAAATTGGATTGCATGGGTGTTTGAATCGAGATTGTGAACTTTAAACGATTAATCGTGCAACTCTACCTTGAATACATGTGAGTGTATACATCCGAAAAAGATAAAACGTAGTTTGGGGAGTCGCACCACATGACATGAAGAACAGAACAAATGGTCAATAAGACAAGGACATCTCTAGCTTTCCTAGCATCTGTCCTTCAAGACACAATAATCAAATGTATTCAACAAGACTAGAGTGTGTTGTTGTTTCTAAGCAACAGGATTTCATGTCAAAGGCTGGTACAGGTCGCCCACCCGTATCTGGTTGGTGATGTGTGTATATGCAAATCACGGGCCATTGCTCTGTTGATAAAAGCTTCAGGCATGAGATCAAATGTAGTTAGTCACAAAGGCTGGTTCATTACTGAAATCATTGACGTCTTTGACTGTGGTTGCTGCGGTCAGTGTCTGGTGGAATAATCTGTGACATTATTGATCTGAGCTGCAAACACGTGCCTCATTGAACATTAACGATTGTTAAGGTTGTCTTGTTAAGGCAAGTATTTCTGTGGGATGCACACAGTTTTTAATGGGAATCTTCTGAAAGTTCTTGCATTATTTAATTCAAAACATTAGTGAAGTACAAATGACAAATACACTTAATCATTTCAATTGAATGTTAAGTCAAAAATACCCTTGAACTTGTGGAAGACGACCCACAGCTCAGCGATGTCAGTGGCAAAGGTGATGTCAGTATCCAGGACGATGACCTTCTGTAGATCAGAGGGCAGCGTCTTGGTCAGCACCAGCTTCATTAGGCCGTAGATGCCAGAATAATGCTTGTTAGGGATCCAAGACACCTCAGACTGACAAACACAAACAGAGCAAATATAAAAAAATTAAATGAAATCAAAAACTTCAAGACAGCAATAAAGAAAAAGCAGGAAACAAATAATCATAAAGGAACACCAATGTATGTAACATCACAGCCCTACAGAGGGTAATAGTTAGGTTCTGGAAGAAAACATATATTTTTTTTAAGTCTGAAATTATTTTTGGAATAATTGTACGATTAGCAATTATTAACAGTTTTGAATTTATGATTTATGATATTGGTAGTATTGAAAGTAGGGGTAGGCAAAGAGTTCTTTGTATAAAAAAAAGTATAAACTTAGGACAAACAAATATAAAAATAGCTGAATCCTCAGCGAAGAACCACCATAATCCTGCAGAGTGATCTACCAATTAAACAAATTACCCTGGAAAACAGAAATAGAAAAAGAAATCTCTGAATTGGCATGAAGCACAGTGGATAATTTAGTCAAATCAGGCTCTTTAAACTTTCAAATTACTTTATATTTGTACACAAATTTCGATTTAAGCTTCAATTGTCTAGAAGTCAATAGTTTCATGCTTGTTATATTTGTTTATTTTTATTGTCATACCAGCATCTATGGCTATTTTTATAGGAAGACCTATGTATTAAAAAAAAAAAGTTGTAACAGTAGTAATGAAAAACAACAAGAAAAACAAAATGACGTTTTTTGGTACATTACCTTTCAATAAAAACAAATGAGTAAGTCTGATATGACCAACTTAGCAACTAGTGAAACAGAGATTGTTCTGACTATATAATATGCAATGATTCAAGTGATAAGTAGTTATTCATTCATAAACAGTGCTTTAACTCAGTGTTGTGATTAATTTCAGAGCTGGTTGGTTTGGTTTAGGAATCAGAATCTTTAAGAATCTTCTGAAAACCCTACATAGAAAATGAATAGAGAAAAATACTTTCATCATCAATTCTGCTGAAAAAGTGAGCTCTACTGAGCAAAGCAGTAGCCACACAAACCTTCAGCTCATCAGCGTCATAAAAGTTGACGTGAACGGCCGGCACCATCCAGGTGTGGAAGAGATCGGCCAGGATCTTCCGAGCGATGGAGTCCGTGATGAAATGGAAGTGGAGTGGGTTACGTCTGACACACAGAGAGAACAAACATTTCCTGTCTTTTAATATTGACTAGTTCACCCAAAAATTAACAATTCTGATATCATTTACTCACTTACTCATTACTTTTTATTATATATATATATATATATATATAAAAAAAACAGGATATTCTGAAATTCACCTTCTATGCCAAGAAGGTCATTAGTTTGAAATAGCATTAGGAATAAAAGATATCAATGTCATTGCTTTTATCCTTACAAATCAAGATGAGTGTAATACTGGCACCACAATAAAGCCATAAGAGCATTATAAAGTTATTTGACTGCATGTGATAAAACAGTGAAAAGTAATTGTATACACTACATTACAGGAGGGTGTATAAGCAGAGAGCAATATCAGTCAAGCTGATGATGAGAACTGATTCTAGCTTTACTACTTTTACATTGTATTGTAGAACGAAAGAATGGTAATTTCAGTCTGGTCAATAACACTTGCAAAGTACTTGGACAGTCGAGCTCTGTTCAAAAACTTACTGAGCTATGTTGTATATATACAACTTTATAATGTAGCATCCTAGTTGATTACAAGAACGAGTAGTAATCATATTTATCCTTGCAGATTTAAGAATGTAATGGGAAATCTTGGGAATTATTTTTTTATATTCTAGCTCTGTTGTTAGGAATGAATTACATGGGGCCTGTTCCATAAAACAAGTTTACCAAATAAGCCAAGCTTATTTCAGTTAGTCTGACTTATTTTGAACCAAATCAACTGACAATAAGTCAGACTAACTGAAATAAACCTGGCTTATTTGGTAAACTTGGTTTAAGAAACAGGCCCCTGGTTGTATTAAGCAGATACAAGCTGATTGTATTTTTAAAATGGAAGTTAAAGGGATAGTTCACCCAACAAAAAAAAATATTCTGCTATTAATTACTCACCCTCATGTCGTTCCAAACCCGTAAGACCTTTGTTCATCTTCAGAATACAAATTAAGATATTTTTGATTAAATCCGAGAGCTTTCTGGCCCTCCATAGACAGCAACACAACTGAAACATTCAAGGCCCAGAAAGGTAGTAAGGACATCGTTAAAATAGTCATTGAAATCATTGAATAAAGTCGTTATTTTTGTTGTCTTTGCACACAAAACATATTCTCGTAGCTTCATAAAATTGAACCACTGATGTCACATGGACTATTTTAACAATGTTCTAATTATGTTTCTGGACCTTGAACATTTCAGTTCTGTTGCTGTTTATGGGAGGGTCAGAAAGCTCTCGGATTTAATCAGAAATATCTTAATTTGTATTCCGAGGATGAACGAAGGTCTTACACGTTTGGAACAACATGAGGGTGAGTAATTAATGACAGATTTTTCATTTTTGGGTGAACTATCCCTTTAAAAAAATGGCTTTTTTATCATTGACGTTTAGGAGTTGTTCTGTAAGTTTCTGAACTTGATGTTGATTGCACTCCATTTATGATTTGTTTGTCCATTTTTAAAATACAGAGGACCACAATGGAAATAAGCCTATGGCTTTTTGTGTATATTATCCTTGACAGTTTTTGAAATGTGTATGAATTAGTCTTTATGGGTTTGTTTGTATTATGTTTTAAGTTTAGTCAAATAAAACAAACAAACAAATACTGCTCAATGTAGGGAGCAGTGAATATCCTATGAATGTGGACAGACACAGACTCTAAATTTACCTGTGAAACAGAACTGACTTGACCAGTGTGACAACATCTCTGCTCGCATTGTACCCCGCACACACAATGGCAATATGAATGGTCTGTGATGAGAAAGACAAGTAGTATTTAGAACAGTTTGAAGCAGCATAGACCAATTTGGAGTAGACGTCACAGTTGCATCACTTGCAGCTGCGCGCGCATTGTGGTGGCAGAAAAACACTGGTAACAAGTGGAGGGAAACGGGTAAAATCCATGGAATAAGAGAAAAAAAAATGTATTGTGCCTTTGGATGTAAGAATCGGAATGCAAATCATTTTTATAGAATACTGTCATGAATGACGCCATTTGAAGCTAAACGCAGACGTTTAAACGGACAGACTATGGATGAAACCTGCTCTGATTACTCTTCTTTTAAAGCATAATTTTGATTTAAACAATAGGTCAACATAATATTCACATAAGCAGTTTATAGGGGACATTGTATTAGCCCTACTTTTACAGCATTAAATACTATTTAAACCTATAATATTTTACATAACAATTCTGATTTTTTTTCTCTCAAATGCAAGTTTATATCTCCTAGTTCAGACTTTATAACTCAAAATTAGCAAATTTGTCAATTCTGAGGAAAAAAAGCCAGAAGTGTGGAATATAAACTCATGACTGTGAGCCGAGGGGAAAAGAGAGAATGACGAGTTGATTTTTCTTATCAGAAATCTCGGCATTGCGAGAATAAAGTCAGAATTTTGAAATACAAACTTAAATTTACCTTTTTTATTCTTTTATTCCATGGCTTCCATAGACTTCTACTTGAAAACTGTAATTTTCCGCCACCAGATAGGCTCCGCCCACAAAATCATCATCACTGTTTGCAAACACCGAATTGGTCTATTGATGCAATCAGTGTTGGCGCCACGAGCGGGCCTAAGGGGGCCTGGCCCGCCCACTTCGGTCCCTGTGTTCCCTCACCTTGCCGATTTCTACCGAGGGGGGAACCACACCGGGACGTGATTTCTACCAAGGCCCCCTCTAGAAACGCAAATGCCCCCCAGTTTGTATGGGCTGGTGCCAACTCTGTATGCAATCCATACATTTCAGTTCACAATTTCTGACACTACAATTTTATCAAATCATATCTTAGTTAAATTCACAAAGTAGGGAAATACCAATGAACAGAAACTATGTTTTCTGAAAATAAAAAATAAGACTATATTGCTATACAGTTTCTAGGGTCTTCTCAATTGTTGCTAGGGTGCTATTATGCAGTTGAAGAATGTTCTGTGTGGTATCTAGGGTGTTGTCTGATCACTTAGTTAAGTCTCATCACATCTCTCCTCAACAAAACATATGATTCGAGGAATCTGAGGATGAGTCAGTGTAAAGTCTTGATTCAGCATACTAACCTCACATTTGTTCACCACAGGCTGAGGCACACAGTCCGAGCTGTTGCCCGAGGCTGCTCCTTTTTTAGCCTCGCTATCACCTGTACCCTCTTCTGTGGAATGGGTGTGTAACTGGTTGCCTTGGCGACTGTTGCTATGATGGCTGCTATGGGTTGGAACCCTGGGCGACAGGCTAATCTCTCTCCGCAGCACATGGTTATGTTCCTCCACATCTCGTAGCCGCAGCTCCAAATCCTGATGCTCACCGGCTGCTCCGATCAGCACAGATGACTGAGGATCCAGCGGCGACAGAGGCAGTTTGACTGAGGGGGAAACACAGAGACAGTTGAGGATCACTAAACATCTGTCCAGCAAAACCGTAACTACTTCACTAAATCTGACAACTGTCCATTTTTTGATTGCAGATGTCACTTTTTTAAGGAGTCTAAACTGGGAAAAAAAAAACAGCGTGACCAGTGTTGTCTGATTCACAGATTAATGACTCTTAACAGATTATTTTAATCAATCACACATACGCATATTAAATATTTACTTTATAAAAGATATATTATAAAAATAAATATAATAAAGTTTTATGTATTTATTTTATATTTATACATTTTTACGATTACCAATAAATAAATTCCTAAATTCCCAAGTAAAAAAACTCAATATTAAAAACTCATTCACTGTGTATATAAAAATAGGATTACACGCTGAGATACTTGCAATCTTCTTTTACTGATACAAGCATTAAAGCATAAAAGTGCTCAGTGCATTTAAAATCCACAACAAAAGTTTCAGTCACGCAGGACCTTCCACAGTGTTCACATTGAAACATTTAATCTTTATATACAATTACATTTCAATTCAATCAATCATTTACAGACCAGCTACTCAATTGGCAGCTGACGAATACTCAGAGAAAGAGGAAGAGGATGAATGAATTTATAAATAATTAATTAATTAATTTAAAAAAATCAACACAACTACATTCACATTACAGAAAACTAGACAAATTAATATCTTTATTCAAACCATCTGACTGTACAGTATCAAGTCGAAAAATCCATTTACTTTCAGTTTTTAATAATTTCTCTTCCATACTGGTGTAACAACACATTGGAAACACATATATTCCACAAAAAAAATATATATATAATAATAATTAACTGGATGATTTAATGTTAATGTTGGGCAAACTGGTGATTTACTATCAGCTCTATTTATAGCACTTCTGTATACATTAATACAAAATCTCAGTTGTCAATTGGTCTTTCCCACATATTGAAGAGCACAAGGGAAAGAAGGTAAATATACCAAACATGAAATAAAATTATTTCAAATTTCAGTAACTCACAAACGTTTGGACTTTATTTTAAAATATCATGGTATATTATTTCACAAGTCAAGTTTTCTTTATTTTTATAGTGCTTTATACAGTTGAGATTGTTTCAAAGCATCTTCACAGCATTAAACAGGAAAGTAACAGAATTAATTATGCAAACTTCAAATATGAGGCAAATCTGAATCCTGTAATTAAGCAGCTAACAAGACAACAATATCACTATTTAGATCCAGTCAGTTCAGTGTTGATTAACACATTTCAATAGGCTTTAGAGCATCATACCATATGTGATTTTACAATCATAATTCATAGTATGACATAAAAAGATGAGTATGGTGCAAAACCCAATAACTCAACTCACACCACAATGGTAACCATCAAAACTGCAACATAACAGAATCCCCTATAAGTGTGACAATTTAAAATCAGTCAACACTAACAGATCTCTCACTATATTAATCTTGTGTGATAATACACAATCACTTAACTTCAATATTTACACAACTAATACAGTCCAAAGCAACACATGATGGAGAAAAATAGATTCTCTCTCTTTGCGGGCATTTGTTAATTTTGCCTATAGATCATTAGGTTTATCTATGCAACTCACTCAAATTCTTAAGTTGTTAAACATAAATATGAAGAATATTCAAAGAGAATGAGCAATAATTGTAGTTCCTGAAACAGATCAGTGTAACCACTCTATTCTCAAATATTTTTATTAAAATGTACCAAAAAAATTAAGGATCTCTTAAAAGTATAATTTGTTAGTCAAATGCTAATTTCTTTTTGTGAAATTAAGTCAATTTTGAACTAAATTAACTGTTGGGTTTATTTTAGTACGTTCAACTCAAACAAGCACTCAAACAACTCAAACAAGCACAAAATTTAATTAAGGCAGAACAGGTTTTTATTATTGTGATATTTACCATTGCACTGAATTATTGTTTGAGTGTATTTGATATTATAGAGGTTGCTTGCTCGTATGATGTTTAAAAGGTTTAAAATATGTGCTGATAACGTTTCACAAAAAATGTTTGCTTACCATTTGAAAGCAGCAAAAGTGTATGTAACCAAATTACATTTATTAAATTTGTCTTTAAAAAGGATATTCAGCACAAACTGTGTTTTTACAGGTAAGATATAAGAATGTACTGCAAGAACACTCAAAAATGACCCTAGAGAAACAAACTTCAATACATTATTTGAGCTGTTCAACATCAGTGAGCATGAATCAGAAGCATAATAATTAATTCACAGTTAATAAAGTGACAGCAAAGACATTTAACTTTCAGCCAAAAGTCATTAAAAGCCACTGGAGTAAATCATCAATTTTAGACAGGCTAGAACGACTACATTCAGCACACTGTGTAAAAATGCTTCAATGGCCCTAGAGTACTTTACCAACTAGAAAAGTACAAGACTAGTGGAATGAACACGAACATGTTCATATCACTACATTTTGCAGCACATTACACAAAACATTGGCCAAAATCTGAGATGCTGATAGAATGTTACGTCAACATTTAGCAGATGCACTGAAAAAATTACTCGCATTTCTTTACAAAACTATTACTACTTTACAAAATTAAACACAACAACCAACTTTATAGCTTGTTTTTGTATGTTTTTCAGATAAAATCAAACATGAAATTGTCTTTAAGTTTAATGGTTGGTGTAAGGATAAAAAATTAGCATGTTTACACGCTCATTCTCCAACCAATTAGGCGTAAGGCAACAGGACATGATCAGTGTTAAGTCATAAACGGTTTAAGCATAATCTGATTGACAGCTAGATTTTTGCTCAGTATCCAGATTTAATTTAATCTGTTTTTGAAGGAGAAGTGGTAAAGTGATGTAAACCACAAACCTGAGGGGAGAATAAATCTGTTAATCTGTCAGTTTACTTCCGACATTTTGAAATACTCTGTGGTTTTTAATGCTTTAATATGACAATTCACATAACGAATGTAAAACCCAGATACATAGAAGATTTCAATAAGCTGATTGTTGGTAGCTAGCAATGTATTGGTGTGCATCAAAACATGCTCGATGTGAAATGACATTTAATAATTGTTCAAATGTTCTTAGATGTGTAAATGTATTGTTTTAACAATAAAGGTATTGTTTCAGAAATGACAAAAGATAATAAGAATTTCAGTCGCAAAGACAATACAAAGACAAAACAATTGCAACTTAAGATCATTTCATCCATTATTTATGCCCATTAGTGCCTGTTAATGTACAGTATATAACATATAGAAGAAATTTGTCTATCAAGTCTACCTGAATTACCCTGTTGCAACATGATAACTTAGATTACTTGGATAGCAGTCAAAATGTTGGTAGTTAAAATTTTAATAAAAATTTGGTTAAAAACTCATTTTAGAGAATGCATATTTTCAAAAACAGATCAAATATAGACAACATGTAGTGAAAAAAACTTGAGGTGACAATAAGCATTCATGCTTGAACTCATCTTGCTGATGCATCATGGCAAAATAAGCCTTTATTTCACACAAACTCACACACACACACAGACAAAAAAATATGTATTTTGAAAAGGCAGATTTTGGGAATTCCAATTTACAGATTATAGGCCTAATGTTCAAAATATTAAATAAATAAAGACTTTTTTAAGCACATTTTTTTCAATGCCGGTAATGCCAAATTAACAAGAAAATTATTTACAAATGAAATATTATGTGACAGTGCTACAAGATTACAGATGAAGACAGAGGAGAACGGGTCAACAAACTTAGTCTGGTTTCATTAATATCATCAATTTGCAACTTAGACACAGTTACTGAACTGAATCAACACTGAACTGACTCGAGCCGAATAACGACACTACTCTCTTCACTGAATTGAACTCGTTTTATAATTGATGAACTTTACACAGTTATTGAACTAAACTGAATCAACACTGAACTGACTGGAGCTGCACTATTGCCTTTTTAGAGACTTATTTAAAGCAGAATTTGGATCTGTCTTATATTTGACCTTCACTGATATCAAAATCTGTACATTATGTTATTATGGTAATACAACAGTCAGTAGGACTATTCTAAGACACTGAAAGACAGTGTCCCAGAACTTAAAGAATGGGCCAATGCAATGGTGGAAATTGCATCTTATAAAAGTAAATGGTGTTAGAGAGGAGGGGATATCACTCTGGGATGAGTTCTGGATGCATACAACAGTTAAGGATCGGAATAAATAGATAGTGATTTATTGTTTTATTTTGTATCTCACTTGTACCGTGTGCCTAGAAACCTTGTAACCCTTACGATTGCATTGTTGTACACATGCCTGCTAAAAACCTTCCAAATAAGCAATAAAACACTTTTTTTTAAAAACACCCACAACGCACAAAGTAAGATCTGACCTTGGTTTAATTAAGTTAACATTTGTTACAAACATTATGTGCAAGAAGGAGCACATGTACATGTATTGTGTTCAAGAATATATTGTTTCTGAATAGAACTTCTTATTACGTTTATGTAGAATTGTGTAGAATAGTCTCATTACCATTGTTCACATTTCACGAATTACATTATTATTTTCCATCTAATGTAACTATCTACCAAAAATTTACCAAAATGTTTCATTTACGTTATATTTGAATCAAATAATTTAAGTTGGAGACCTCAGAAAATGTGTCTGTGATGTACGGTGTCATACCTGTGAAATTTGCGGATGACAGATAGAGCCAGGTGAGGGCTGGGATAAAGATCAGGGCGAGGGAGGCAGCCACAAACTTCCTGCGCCCGCGACACATTCCCAGCATCCTCTGCAGCCAGAGGGTGTCTGATCAGAGACCTCTATGTGGGCATCAGCTGTTTGGACGGGGGGTACATGGCACTGCTCTGTAAGAATACAAAAAAAAGTGTTAGTGACAGCACAAATATGTTCATAACAAAATGCTCATCTACCAGAATACATAAAACTTTGTGCAAATGTCACCAAAATGAATTTGAGCATTGCCAGCCCAAAGAGTATCAAACAGCCTTTTGCTTTGAATTCAAAAGATTCATAATGTGAAGCTGTTTGGTCAAGCCATTTTAAGACAGTAAGGCTGAATCCCAATTCTATTTTATACCCCTTCCCCTACCCCTCCGCCTACCACTTCCCCTTTGTCCCTTGAAACAGAGTGCCAAGGGGTAGGGGTGAAAATATTCCCCTAAGAATTGGGACACCACTACTATACCGTTACACGTGATCATACGTCATCTAGCTCCTACAATACACACATACTGGTGTGCATTAGAGCCTTACCGTTCTATATTAATGTGCTGTTTACTGACACACACACACACACACACACATCTCGGAGATTGTGCAGCTCACACATCCAGGAACAAGGGAACTTTTCAACGCTGCCCCACGACTTTTATTAATAACAGTTTAATAGTGAATCACTACATTATATTTTCCAGCAATGAGAGGATAAAATCGGTTTCTGAAGTTAAACTCGCTCATTGTAAAGAGAGAAGTGCATACACGCAAATTTCATCTCTCATATCAAACGATATGACGTTTAGCAAACTTTAGCGATTTTTTTCAAACATTTCTTTGAATAGCATGACCGTAAATATGAACTCACGATTGAATGTAACAAAACTAATGATTACTTATTCATTAAAATCTTTATTAATGCCAATAATGCTTACATTTATGTGTCTTTTTTTCCGCTCGGGCAGCCATGTTGCCGCTGTAGCCAGTTTACACGGAGATAATTCATACCCCTTCGTTTGTAATGTGGTCCCGAAAAATCTTTGTTTGAAGGGCTATCTGGCCCTTCCCCTTCCCCCTACCCCTCCAACCAAAAGAGAATCGAAACACCCCTACCCCTTCACGTGAACGCGCAAAACGGAGGGGTAGGGGAAAGGGGAAGGGCTAAGGGGTAGAAATGGGATTGGGCCTAAGTGTACATGTTGTTTGGGACAGGGCCCAGGTTTCTAATTAAAGAGAAAATAATCAAACAAACCAGAAAATTAACTATATTTTGACACAGTTACTGTGATATACTGTGATAAAAGGAATTCACACTACACTCTCAGAAATAAAGTTACAAAAGCTGTCACTGGGGCGATCCCTTTTTATAGGGTACACTTTTATACCTATTAAGTTCTAATGTGCACACTTTTAAGTACTAAGGTACCAAAATGGACCCTTTCGGTACAAACATGTACCGTTTAAAAAAGGTAACGTCCCAGTGACAGCTTCTGTACCTGTGTTTCTGAGAGTGTACCTAAATTCAAACCAAAAACCTTTCAGTCAGCAGCCAAGATCTGAAACCACTACACAACATCAACATTAAAGTGCCCCTATTATGGATTTTTGAAAATTACCTTTCATGCAGTGTGTAACACAGCTCTAAGTGAATGAAAACATCCTGCAAGGATTTAAATCTGAAAGTGCACCGTGTATAAAGTTATTGTCTCTCAAAAGAAAGAGTCGACTCTGAATCATTGAAACGAGTCGTTTTTAAAACGAATCCCAAGCCGTTTCATTTTGACATGAACATGAAACATTAGCATATTGCCGCCCACTTGTTGGTCTGAATGAAAATGCAAATTCATTCTTTGCCACTAGGTGCCACTTTTGCAGCGGTAAAATAAAGCAGCACTGCGCTCACAAACGCTGCTTTATCAGGCATTACAGGCATGATGAAATGAAAATGAAATCGACCAATCGGACCAATCAACGCAGATTAGCGTCACACAAAGGAGGGGTTTGGAAAAATTAATCATTGAGCGAATCGTTTGGGAGTCGTTAAGCAAGTAAGGTAAAAAAAAAAAAAAAAGCATATTATAAGAAAGTGTTTTTTGACCTTGCATGCATGTCAACCTGTTGTTGGGGACTCCCAAAACCAAAATATGAACCTTTCATTACCCATAATAGGGGCACTTTAATGAACTACTACTATGTGTGTTCAGATTTCTTACTGCAGTGCTAAAGAATAGGCTGAAACATTCATCATGAGGTTGGTTTAGCGTAGATTCAGCAGCTGCTGTGTCAGCATTAAAGACAACATTCAAGCTGTGGAAATGCAAAGCATCATACTGTATGATATGCTGTTGAGACTAAATCTGTTCAAAATCTTATGAACTAAAAATACTGGTACTTTCTTCCATTATACCAATCTCCCAATAATAAACACCAGATATTCCTGCCAACAGTACAGTTTATGTACTACATTCATGATAACACTACTGAGCTGCTTTAACAGAAAACTGTGATGAATTTTCACCCTTGCTTTAACTTTATTATTAACCTTCATTTTAAAAACAGTGCTATAAAGAATTTAAAATATATAGTCTGCTTTGCATTTTGAGTTGAAAATCTTTGTGCCTAATATTTTCATGCAAAAGTTGAACACTGATCTTCAATCAAACACGCCAGTCGGAGTAGATTTCCATTTCCAAATTCAATCTAGAAAAATGGTATAGCCTAATAATTAGAAGGAACATCTTTTAAAAAACAGTACAAATATGTATATACTCAATCAGTAAAGCAATCATTTAAAAAAATAATCAAAACCAAATCCTCCTCAGTATTGACAGTTTGAAGAGCAATTCACTCCAAAAAAAACAACTTACACTTAAACTATGATAAATCAATGTAAATATTATTGCACGAATATCTTAAGGAAACAATCACTATTTTAAGTGACTGATTTTGATCACTTAAGAACTACCATGATACCCACAAAGTCTGAAACTACAAATTACAAGTATAGCAAAATGCCACGAATACTATTAATGCAGTAAAACTGTGGTAAATTAGTAGCACTTAAAAATTTTTGAATAATTATGTTGAGATGGGTTGATTGAACCCACACAATTGTAGTTTCCTGGTAAACACAGTGTTTATAAACTATTTCAATATTGTGCAAAAACAATACACAAATTAAAATGTCGCAGGTAACGTACAATAAAGAAATTAGCCGTAGCAAGATAAAGGAGTCGGCCATTTTATTACAAAAGTGTTTAAAATGTATTTTCCTCACATCATGAGTGGTGATTTGAGATGTAATGATTATGCTCAAGGTTCAGGGGAAATGACGCAAACATGTCCTTTGTTGAACATTGTTAGCGAGCGAATAAAATGAGAGTGAAGTGTTTAAAAAGAGTTTTTAAGGATGAGTCAACGAGAGCCATGTAGTGGCATGAAGAAAAACATTCATATATTATGATTTACAGAGGACTGTTATATCAATGCATGCCGTCTCACCTGTGATGTTGAATCACTTGTGACTGGACGAGTCCTTTATTGTCACTAAAATAAACCAAAAAATGATAGCCAAACAGATGATCTTCAGTATCTGTGCGATATGAATGAAGAACTAACGCCTCTAATGTCAATCGTCTTCACAAATCCAGTCAGAATCAGCGTGAGAGACAGCACAGATATGTCAGTGTCTCAAGACGCGTTTGTGTTCATTTCAGATGCAAGATCAGCGCGTAAAATGCCGCATGCTGGATTTGATTGATAAGGTTTATCTTTAGTAAAGATCTGAGGGAAATATCGTCTTCTGTTTCCCTGCACGCTAGTTGTTTTTGTGATATCGATGCGTATGAACACTGCGGCCTGTAATCCACACAACACTCCCTGTTTGTTTCCCAGCCTCCTCCAGTTCTCATTCCCAACATATCCTCCAATCACTGCCTCAGTCCACAATCCACAATCCAGTCCAGGCGAATGTTTTCACTACGACCTGGAACGAATGGACTGGATTCAGTACAGCGCACTATTCTGCTTACTATCATGCTGCACAGTTATTTGGTATACTGGACAAGCTACACCTACATCTTAAATGAGCTAAGATAAACGATTTTTATTTGTGTGTGACAGATATGTTTGTATACCCCTTGTAGTTTTGTCTTTCATGCTTTTAGCCACCCTTAGCCATATGACTACAGATTATTGAGACCTGGGTGTTCATCTATAATAAAAACATTTCATGATAGTTCCACAGTAAATGACATTTATACTATTTAAAAGAAGATATGATTTAAAAACAAACATGATTGTAGATAATCACTGTATAAATGACTTGAACTAAAAAAGTCTGTATGACTATATAACAAACTAATTACACAATTACACCTTTATTACAAAGACTTCATGAACTGCAACAGATAGGGATTGCAAGCATGTCATAGAAGAAAGAATAAGTTGTGTTATAAATGAGTGGAAAATGTATTTATTTTTGTCAGTTTCATGCATATAAATGCAATATGTAAATAAAATTTACATATTTTAATGTACAAAATGACACAAAAAATGAATAGGTGGGCAAAGTAGCAATCAAGCCTGGCCTTTTTTTCCCCTAAATCTTTTATTAAGACGTGATTTCATGAACCTTGCAATTATTCAATAATCCAGCAATTATTAAATTTAAATACATCTGAATTAGAATTGATGCTCATTTTGAAAATATGCTAACATAAACACTTAAAACACTGAGGGCAGGAAAGTTTGTTTTAAACTGGTCTTAGATTGTTCACTAAAATGTTGTTTCATGCATGCATGCAAATACTTCCTTTGGATACAATTTACAGAAGAAAAATACTTGTTTTCTTTTACTTTTTATTTCTTCAGTAGTAAGAATTGTCATTTTTCTTTTTATTAGGCTATAACTGAGTTTGTCTCCAATGGCTGCACGGGTCATTCTCACTGTTCAGACATGACTTGCCTTTATTTTCCAAAAGATTTGTTCACTATAGGAATTTCGAAATGACCACATAAAACTACAACAGGAAAACAAAACTAGAATATCATGCACTACACAGAGGCATGTTTCTCTGCAAGAAGTATGCTAATGATGAGATGATTGAGAGGACATCCTCCTACTTACATCACTTCATTCACCTGCCCTCACAAGACGAAGGAAGGGAAAAAAAGATGTTTTTACTTCCAGACAGAAGATGAAGATGATAATATGCTGACTGAACCCAAGCTGAAAACTCATGTTTAATGTCAACTGCAGAGACAGACTGACATTACTTCTGCAAAGTAAGTTTATCTGTCTGTTTATTTGTCCTAATTCAAAATAGTTTAATAAATTGGAGGAAATGTAATGTTTTCATGTTTTTTCCCCCCAGAGAAATGGGATCAGATTATGGTGTCATGGACCGAGTGTCTCATCCCTTGACATATGGTTTATCTTTGAACCGCCAGTATTCCCCCTTCAAAGATGCACTGAAAAATCCCCAGAATTACCAAGAGCAAGTCAACAGTCAACGTTACTTTGGGTGTTTTTCCTACCTTTCCTACCATGGGAACTTCAGTGTGCACAACTACTCTTTGGAACCTGCATTTATCCACAAACGTAACGAGAGAGAACGGCAGAGAGTTCGATGCGTCAATGAGGGATATGCGAGACTCCGTGAACATTTGCCACAGGAATTTGAAGATAAAAGACTCAGCAAGGTAGAGACACTACGGGCTGCCATAAACTACATTAAACACCTGCAGAACCTTCTGGAGGTCAGTCTACCTCAGGGAATGCCAGGACTGTCTTCAGAGAAGGGCAGAGGAACTCAAGGACTATAGTGTGAGTGACAGCATTGATCTGAGCTACTGAAAACTGCTTGCCATTGAATTGTTTCATTGTTGATGGCACTTGATGCTTATTAGATGATTGTACACAAACGTAATGCTTTCCAGATGATACACTCTTTAACTGAGGTCTTAGAGCTGCTTGTATGGGTTTGACCCCGAAAATGTTCTTAGCTTCCTCTCAGGAAAAACTAAAAAAAAAAAAAAAAAAAAAAAATTATATATATATATTTCCATTTCTGTGTAAAATGTATGTTCTGACTAAACTTTTATTCAAGGAACAAACAAATAAAAGAAAGGTTAAATTGGCCCTATGCTTATTTGAGTTATTTTGAGGTTATGAATTCCCCTGCTGAAAGTCTTAAAGTTGGAAAGCTACATTTGAAAGTAAAACACTGGTCTAAATGTCATCTTGTCAAACTCAAATGATTTTTACAGTGCTTTTCACAAAACACATTTTCAAAGCAGCTTTACAGAAAACCATGGGGTTATTGTCTTAATCTTTATGCTTTACAATCACATTTAACAGTTTAGAGCTTTTTAAATGTTTTTTAAATATTAAACATTTAAAATATGTAAAAATGTATCTTTTAAAATATATTTCTAAATATAAATATATTTAATGTTTATTTAACCCTCTGGTGCTTCTCATTTGGGAGTCCCACTTGTGATCTTCATGGTCAAAAGACACCTAAAATTTTGTTTTTTAGGTGTCTTTTGACACCTAAAATAAAACAATATAACACATTTTGAGATAATTTCATGGTACTAATTAATATTTATGCAATCTTTATGATCAATTTCTTCCCATTGAAAATAATACTAATTTTAAAATATATATATTTTTATATTACTTTTCAATTAATGCAGTATTTCATGTTAAAATAGTCAATGCATTTAAAATACAATTTTTGAAGCCTGATTAGTGCCATCTGGTGGGAGTAAAATAAGAAAAAAACATCTGCAATTCCATGGTTTAGCCCATATATTCCTATATAGTTCTATATAAAATCCCTATTAATTCTCTAATTGTTTTTAGACATAAATACATATTTTTATTAAGCTGTGGGTTTAGATATATATTTAGACATTCTCAAAGACAACTTTTTGTAAAGGTTTAGATTTCTTTTTCTTTTGAAATGTTGATTTGAAGCGTCAGTTTTTTTATTATTATTACTACAGTCAAACCTGAACACAGAGAAAGCATTTTGTTACACAAAACATAAAAATTCTATAAAAGTGTAACAAAAATGAACAGGAATGATTTATCAGAGCTTAATTCTTCTGGGTTTGATCTGATATCAGTTTTCTGACTCGTTTTGGCTATATGGGTCTAGCCATAACAATTTATTTGAGTGTGTATAATTGTGTATATGTGTGTGTCAGTGAGTGTGTGTATGTGTTTGTGTGTGTGAGTGGATGTGTCTGTTTTGCACTCTTGATATTTTAAAGTGTAACCCCTTCCTTGCAGTCCACTTTTTTTACTGCATTTTAGTTGAATTATTGCTTTTATTTTACATATTTGCTGTGTTACCGTCATGTGTGTGTGAGTGGATGTGTTGGTTTTGCACTCTTGATGTTTAAGAGTTTCACCCCATCATTGCTGTGTATTTTTTTCTGCATTGTGGCAGATTTGTAGATTATACACACAAAAATTCTCAAAATGTTTGTGTTTTTGTTGATTTCCCATTCATTTCCTATGGTCTGTCATTTTTGACCGAAGACCACAAGTGTGACTATTTTTTTATGACCACTTAGCCTGCTCGAATCATGCTCTTAATTTTTTTGTGTGTTCACATTCCAAATGCCATAAAAGTCACCAAGTTTCATACCATTCCGATGAAGCTGTGATTTGTAAAAATTCAAAACAGATTTTTTTTCTGTCAAGGTGACCGAAGAGCACCAGATTAATCATAAAAGTATTTTCTCCTTTTAGGATTATATCTTTGATGAAGCTCATTGTCAAACCCAACATACATTGAACTTATGAGGTTTTTAAAAACAAGCAATGAGAGGTTGTGGTATATTGTGAACATAGTCATGGTTAAAGAGTAGCCTTAGGCTTCTATTGTTAGAAGTGAGACTATATTCACGATACAGCACTGCCTCCAGTGTCTAACAGCTTTTATAAAACTAGCAAATTGCAATAAAATACACAAATGTAACACTGCATGATCAGGATCAAAGCTGTCTAATTTCCCCAATGTTTGCATATAAAAAGCACAGACAGCAGAGGAAAATTACATGGAATGATAAGCAGCCACTTTATGTAAAGGCTCTATATCAGTCATATTCATGGTCTTTCTTCTGATTTTTTTAATACATTTTTTAAAGGGGTCATCGGGTGCCCATTTTCCACAAATTGATATGATTCTTAAGGGTCTTAATGAAAAGTCTATAACATACTTTGGTTAAAATTTCTCAATGGTAGAGTAAAAAAAACACCTTTTTTCCCCTGTCAAAATCAGCTGTTTTCATCAAGCCGTTTTTAGTCCATGTTGGTTTAAATGCTAATGAGCTCTGCTGACCCCGCCCCTCTCTTCCGTGGGGTGACGAGCAGTACTGTTTACTTTTGCCGCGAAACTGGCTAACTAGCACATTATTGTTATACGTTATACACACTTCTTCTGTAGATGAAGCTGGATCACAAATTATTCGCGCGAACATAGATGCATTTATGTAGATTGGGGATCGGCGCATTCACTTCAAAGCGAAAGTAACGTTAATCCTCTGCGTCTTCAGCGGCTCAGATGTCGGGAGTAAATGACTGCTATGTTCATTATTACATCCAACAACTAAACACTTCAATCGCTTAATCGGAGACATCTTGTCTTCCCCTGCACCAGAGTCGACACAATGGCGGACAACTCACAGCTCTCTCAGGGCGGGTCTAAGGTAAAACGGCTTGTCAATCAACTATCATGGGGGGGGCAGCACAGAACTATGTCTTTCTGACAAGAATCTCAGAACAGCCTGATATGAGAAAGGGGATTTTAAAAAAAAACACTGGGTGGATTTTTGTCATTATAGGATGGATGTGTACACACACTTCCAACACACATTTATGTTCAAACAACTTGAAAAGTGAATTTGGCATCCGATGACCCCTTTAAGTAATGTTTTCAATCTCTTAAATTCGGATAAATCCTTTTTTGTCAGTTGTTTTAGGAAGTGTTTCTATTGTCGTATTTGAGAACTAGCCTCATTTAGGTTTTACTAAGTTAGGTTTTTTAACTAAAAGTATGTGTAGCAATCTGAATTCTTGGGTAATGAAATATCAACTATTCATTTATTATTTATCTTACTATCAGATTATCATGCAGCTTGTGAACGACTCTAGTGCAGTGAACTATTTATATAATTTGAGTATCAATATCAATGGCCTAATTTGAATGAAAGGCTAGAAATGCTCCTGATGCTACTGTATCTTCTAAGTTTTTATGGCAGGTGGTTATATATTTCTAACTTTCATTCTAATATTCTAATCTTCTACGCAAAGAAGTTGATACAGTGTTAATATTGTAAGAGAAAGAGTCCTTTGTGCTTAAATTTTAGTGGACCCATTTTTCATTGTGCTAAATAGGGTTCCGGATTGATATTGGCTTCTTGTGTGTTTGTGTTATTGCTTTTATTATAATGTTATTATCATATTCACCATCTCTTCCCCCTAAACACTCCTCAAACACCCACAGCCTATGTGGACATGCAAGCCCCTCTGGATAATATGTTCTGGAATGTAGTAAAAGGAAATGGAGGAAGTATAAACCACATCAAGCTACAAAAGCCCTCCTTCGTCTCAACTTATTCTTCACGCTTTAGCTTAACTACAGGGAAGTGGTATGCATGTCCTTTTCTTGCTAATGTACCAGCAAACTCTTAACTGCAGCAACTGCATCAGTGAGAGACAGAAAACCAGCAAAAGAGAAAACCAATGAACCATAAAGGCTGGAAGAACGCTCTGTCAAGGTGGAATGAGAGTGTCAACAAAGCGCATTCATGGCTTCCGTGTGAATAGGAGCTGGTAATTAACAGAGTTGCTGGTACCCTGACTGTAATGGTTCAGTGGCAGGCAGAGGGAGGGAGGAAGTTAAATCACATTGCTAGCACAATAATAGCCTTCCTCAAGATCACAATCACAGAAACACCACCAAGCTAGTAACAAAAAAAAAAATGTTATTGGATTTTTTTGCACAAATTTGTAGAAGTGCATGAGTGCACAAGATCTATCAGATGAAATATGAACCAAGTGTGAACAGACCTTTTGCTTCCTGTTGGCAAGATTTTAGTTAAAGTTCAGATTGAAGATAGCATGAATATGTCAAAGGAATGGAAAAGAATAGAATATGGAATAAGAATGGAATACTTGAAGATTGATTACTAAATACAGCCCAGTAGTGTAAAAGCACTACGCTTTTTGCATCAATATTTATTATTTATTATCACTTTTATTAGAAATGACATTTTGAGCATGCTGCACTTCCTCAGACTTTAAATATAGCCTATACAAATATGTGGCATCTTAAATAGTTTGTCACATAATTATCCCACTGCAATGGTTCTTAAACTGGTGGCCATGAAGGATTTCAAGTGGTCCACTAACTTTATGATTTTAGGAAGTGTTTCTGTTGTCTCACTTCATTTATGTAACTGACAATAATACATCAGGTTATATATATATACAATAGCCTATATGTTTGGTCCTACTTCTTCACTAGAAAACAGGTCGCTCATTTAGGTTTTAGCAACTAGCTAAGGTTTCCTTGCTAAAAATATGTGTAGCAATCACAGTTATGCATCAAAGTGTTGAAATCTTGGGTAATGAAAAGCCAATGTATTAATTTATTCATTTGAAGCAAACTAGCAGTCCAGTTAAATTAACTGAAATAAGTCTAAAACATCAACACCAGTGGCTCAAGACAGGACTGGATATTGAAAAAGACCCTATGAAATTTGTATTGTTATCATTATATAACAAAGTATTTAAAAATTATTTAAAAAATGGTTTTAAAGATTATATAAAGAAATTCAGCATAAAACAGTTTTAAAAAATCCTTAAAACCAGTTGCTAAAGTTATTGCAATAATGGCTCAGAAAAGAGAACTTAGTTCTGAGAAGTATTTCATCCCTTTAGATATTTTGTGTGATTTACATTTACATTTACATTTAGTCATTTAGCAGACGCTTTTATCCAAAGCGACTTACAGATGAGGACAATGGAAGCTATCAAAATCATGTGATTTATGTGTCTAAAAACCTTCTGAGGCGACTGTAGACCATGAGCTGTATTTGATATCTACAGCATGTAGTCACATGTAATTGTGGAAAGACAAGGAGTCATATTTAGTCTTAGATAAGCAAAATGGCTTTGTGTGTGTTTTGGTGTAAATGTATTATATGATCAGCAGATAGCTCTTATCAGCTGCTGGAAATTCATTGCGAGACCACCAGGGTACGAACAGTAACGTGTTGTGACAGAGGCTTTATAAACACAGCCGGCAGAAAAGAGGGCACAGCAGGAAGATCTCCGAACATGTGCTGGTACCATTACACTAATTCAGTGGCATCGTTTGTTTTTCTGCACCTTGGTTTAGAAAGCATCCCATTTCCAAGACATTGAAATCATTTTAAACGTTCAGGCCAGGCTTTCTCAAGCCAACATCAACATTTGTCTTGATCAACATTACTCATCTAGTTTATGAATGTACTGTTCATTATAAACATATTATATACATATATATATATACTGTATATATATACACATATAATATAATATAATTAAAATTAACATTTTTTATTCATTGTTAGCTCGTGGTACCTAAAACACAAGGATGATAAGGATGTTTTTTGTAGTATTTTGTCTTTATTTATCTTTTATTTAAGTAAACAATTGAATACAAAAAAACTGAAGACAATGTACTCACGAGTTTGCTTCTTCATTGGATCCTGAGAAATTTAACATTAGACCTTACATTAGATCACAATCAAAAGTTATTACACTCGATGGTGAGTTTTGAGTAAAAGTGTCATAAATTACCATGGTCTTAGAAAATGTTTTATAATAAAGCAATAAGCCCCAAAAAACTTTGGTTTTACAAATCACTATAAACAGTGGCTTCAACTGTTATACCTGGCAAGGTCTCATCAAATAAATACACAGCAACAAAAATGTAATAATTTACTGGTAAAGAATTATTCTTCTACTAAGAAATGTAGTTCTTTAGCAATATTTAAAAAAGACTTTAAATAAAACATGAACAAACTTCATTTTGTTTCTGTGTTCATTCACCAGAGCCCCACGTTTTATACATTTAAAAATATATTATTAATCTTTTTGTTTTTGGGTTCATATTATATGCCAAATAACACAAAATTGATTCATATATTAACTGATTCGCTAATCAGTGAATTATTTGGTGCATCTTATGGTTAGACAGAGTTATGGGGGGGGGGGTGGAGAGCGAGCTTTTGCAATTTGTGAACATAGATCAGAAAAGATTATAAGGGAGAGGAAAGATTGATCAGAGATGCATCAGAATTGGGGAGTCAGATGACATCAAATACAGGCATTTTATTTTACAGTGATTCAAAAGCCCGGTCTCATGAAAATACGTATAAATAGTATGCCAAATCAGATGGATGTTTGGCATGCATATAAAAATACAGGCTATTAATCCTACCCATCGTGTATACAGTGAGTTCATTCTATAAGTACTCCCGGTCTCATGTTACGACAATACATGTATTAAAATAGTCACTGTTTTTGCCAAATGAAAAACGAAAACTTGTGTGTGATCGATAATTCGCAAAGGATGGACTTATGCTTTTTGGCAGTGCATATAAAACGACAGTACTTTTTGCAGTACAGTATTGATAGGCATCTATACCCACTTGCCAAATAAAAATTAAGTAAACTCACTAATCCTAACCCATGCGTTGTATAGGCTACACACCCCAAAGTCCATTTTTGCATACCAATACCATGAGTTTTCATTTTTATTTGGCATACTATTTATACGCTTTTTCATGAGATCGGGTGGATTCAACGACCACACTATCGTAAAGGCTAAAAACAGGCTTTGGGAACCAAAACATTTACCTGGTGTAGACCTACGCAGGATCCCTGAAAATATACAGCTTACAATTACAGTTGTCAATAATAATAATAATAATATGAAAAATTAGTAGCGCTGCACGATTAATCGTATGATATCGCGATGTCAGTCTGTGCGATTATATGACGGCAGTCACGGCACAATGTTGCGATTTTATTAAATAAATAAGTGCATGTGTGGATTTGACAACACATACTTTCTGAAAACAGTTTGCCGGTTTTCCGCGCCGCTAACAAAAAAAACAAACAAACAAAGAACAGTAGGTCTCAGCAGCGCACATGTGGCGTGTGTGGTCATGTGACTACTGCAGACCAGAACAAAGATGGATGCGGAGGAGAGCGACACTAAACTGGTAGCCAAAAAAACCTCTACCTCTGTTATATGGCGATATTTTGGCTTTAAGATTACCGACACTGAGCAGAGAGAGGTACTGTGCAGCATTTGCAAAATTAAAGTTGCTACATCACGTGGCAATACGACAAATTTATATCAGCACCTGAAACAGCACAGAGAAAAATATGATGAATGCATGACGGAGAAAGCCCAGATTAGTAAAGAGACAGCTGAAGGAATCAAGACGCAAGCTGTTACCCGATCAAAACAAAAGATAAGTACAGATGTGTTTGCGAGTCTCAAGCCGTATGATAAGTCTTCGCCTAGATATAAAGAAATCACAGACTCCATCACGCACTGCTTGGCAAAAGACATGATGCCCATACACACCGTCAGTAAAGTGGGCTTTCAGAAAATGATCCGCACACTGGACAAGAGGTACCAGCTGCCCTCGCGAAACTACTTCTCTCACGTAGCGATACCTACGCTTTATAACTCGCGCCGTGGCGAAGTTCAAAAAGAAATGGCTAAGGTGACGTTCTTTTCAACCACTACGGACCTGTGGTCAAGCAGGACAAGTGAACCATATATTAGCTTGACTGTGCACTTTGTCGACGAGGAGTTTGAGCTGAAAAGCCGCTGCCTGCAAACATCGTATTTCCCCGACGACCACACCGGAGAGAACATAGCCTTGGGCTTGAGAGAGGCACTGGCTGCGTGGGACCTCTGTGAGGCGCGTCAGGTCGCTATCACAACAGACAACGGCACCAACATCGTCAAAGCGGTGGAGCTTAATCAGTGGACTAGAATCCAGTGTTTTGGGCATAGACTTCATTTGGCCATTGGTAAGTTAAATTGATTTCATCTTTTGTTATTAGGCTACTACAGCAAATATTTTAAACAAATGTACTTTTAAGAGCAATTGACTATGGGGTTAGGGAATTTGTACTAGGGATAGTAATCGTAGTCGGGTTTACGATTTTCTTCCTTGGGGTCATATAGGCCCCAGACATTTAGAGAGCGATTGCATAAAGTAATATACATTTTTAATATTGCAAACTATATATAATTTTTTTCGTTTACTTCTCAACTTTACATGCATGCGGTGATTTTGTGGATATTTGGTACTTTTTTTACCTATTTACTGCACAATTACTCAACTACGCCATCAACTGGCTAATGAAAAAATATTTTTTATGAAAAAAACCCCACTGATGATCTAAATTAAATCTCAATTGTTTTTGGACATTGCTCTATGTGTTAGGGATAGAATACTGCCATCTGCAGGTTATTGGAAAAACTTTAGGAAAGGGCAATGACCACATATATCTAGCAGATGTTGTGTTGTGTGTGTGTTATGCCATGTCTACCCCTTCACATTGTTGTGCATTTGTCTGATTTTATTTGCCAAAATCTAAAAAATGCCCCGGACACGTGAGTGAACGTGCTTGTTCCGTGTTGCATTTGTGCTCTAGTACCAGTCCTTCATTTATGTATGAAAAGTTTCAGATTTATGCCAGATTTGTTGATTTTATATGCCAATTTCTATAAAAATGATCTCTGTTGCAGTCACATAGGTGTGTGTGTGTGTATGAGAGAGAGTGTGTTCCACTTTGTGTTTATGCTCTTGGACCAGACCTTTATTTAAATGTAATTTTTTTCTGATTTAAACTGGATTTACTACTTTGCTTTGTTTTTAGTTTTTTTGACAAACGAAATGAAAAAAAAAAAAATTTGTAGAACTTTAGACTTTCTGCTAACAGTAAGTAACTTTTCAACTACGTGTCAACTAGCAGTCATTAGAGTATTAGTAGACTGTCTGCTTAATATCTTCTAACACTTTATTTTGATGGGTCCACAACATACAACATACTGACTATGATAAACTTTGCACGTATATGTCAACTTATTCTACTAACCCTAAACCTAACCTAACAGTCTACTCTGAGAGTTAGTAGACATGTAGTTGCAAATTAATGAGAATTAGTTGACATGTAGTTACAGAGTTACTTATAGTTAGTAGAATGTCTAAAGTGCTCTATCAAAATAAAGTGTAACCTTTTTTATTTACACACCTTTAGAACAACCAAATCAAGTCCATATTTTTTGTGTGTAACTATTTACAGTCTCATGCCCCGGAGATGAAGGGAACATTTTTTAAAAATGAATGAAAAGTCCAGTGGGGTCAGCTGGACACCAAGGAGAGCTTAAGGGTTAATAAAATAATTTTAAATACAATGTAAAATTCTGTGTGCCACAAAAGATACTAGGAGTGGCCCATTTATGCTATTAATATGGAATTGGGCATGTAATCAGAATGTGAATATTAAATGTTTTGCAATGTCACTGTAGTAAGTAAATGTTTTGTCTTTTTATCATTCCACCCTCTTATCATTCACAGAAAATGCTCTGAAAGATAATGCACAATGTATTAACAGTGCTACTGGGATATGCAGGAAGATTGTGGGCCACTTCTCCCATAGTTGGAAGAAAAGAGTGGCCTTGAGGGAAGCACAACGAGAGCTCAACCTCCCAGAGCATGCCATGGTGACAGACTGCTCAACACGATGGGGTTCCACTCAGAAAATGATAGCAAGAGTCCTGGAGCAGCAAAGTGCATTGTCCAAGGTTCTCTCCACAGACTGCAAAATGCAACACCTACTCCCTTTGTGGCAGGACCTGGAGGTCTTGGAATCTGTAAACAAGGCACTAAGCCCACTCCAGGACTTCACTGATGCCTTATCAGGTGAACGTTATGTGAGCATATCTTGCGTGAAGCCTGCTCTGCATCTTCTGAACACCTCAGTGCTGGTTAAAGACGAAGCGGACACTGACCTGACCAAATCACTGAAATCAAAAATTCTTAGCTACCTCAACAACAAATATGAAGGCACGCAGGACTTGCTAAACTTGACCACTTTCCTAGACCCAAGGTTCCGAACACAATACATGTCTGCAGAAGTGACCGAGACCTTAAAGGAACGAGTCATCTCTGAGTTGATGGTGAGTAAAACCACAGAGTTTACTTAACTGGTAAGAATTCCATGTAACGAATTTCTAAAACAGGTGCATTTTTTTTTACTTGTTTCAGGAAATTCACCAGCAGCAGACTGTAGCCCAAAGCACTGCAGCGATAGAGAATGATAGTCTGGATGTGGAAAGTCCACCTGCTGCTAAAGCCAAGAAGAAAACTCTGGCAAGTTTCTTCAAGGAAACCGCATGCACAGCACCAAGAGCATCGTTGTCAACCACATTTGATCCCATGGCACAGTTTAGAGAAGCAGTGGCTGCTGAACTCAATGCTTACATTTACATGCCACGTGTAGACCATGGAGAAGATCCACTGAAATGGTGGAAGTTCCACAAAGTATACTTCCCTAGGCTATGTAAACTAGCACAGAAATATCTGGGCATACAAGCAACAAGCTCTGCATCAGAGAGAGCTTTTAGCACTAGTGGTAATGTTGTATCGAATCATCGCTCCTGTCTGAAACCAGGCAAAGTGGATATGCTTGTTTTTTTGGCAAAGAACCTCTGATGTGATAAGTAGATCTTTTTAGAAAGAGGATTTGGAAGTACCAGTTGGTCATAAAAAAAAAAAGATTTGGTGGTTTGAGTTTGATTGAGTGAACCACAATTTTATATTCAGTTTCCTTTTCAAAAGAGTTTATACTGAGTATATGTTGCATCCTGCATAAATGTCCCTGTTTGTTTGGACAAAATGTTAAAAATATCTTGTTTATTTAATTTAGCTATACTTTTGAGAAAATAAGTTTACATTAATGCAAATGTGATTTCATTTTGTAAAAAAAATATTTTGAAAACATTTTCTAGTTTTACAAATACACATTTGACCATTATCACTAATCTGTGTGTGCATTTTCCTTGATAACCAATCAAGTTGACTCATGGTACCATTTATAATATCGCAATCGCATATCACAATATTGACCTCAATAATCGCAATATGAAGTTTTTCTCAAATCATGCAGCCCTAGTTTTTTCTTAAAAATATTTAATAATAATAATTTCAAAAGCACAAATTCAAAAAGTGCCACTAATACAGAAAAAACTAATCTAAAACCGATAAATGCCTTTTCTTTTCTTTTTTTTACTACCTATGCAATGCATCTATTTAATTATACAGATTATGTTTCTTACTGTGTTATTTATGTTGGTATGCACAGTTGGTGAAAACTGTGAAAAGAGTTTTCGTTGGCTTAAAAGTGGGTTTAGAATGGGCTTGTGGTTTTAGAATTTCATACAAATGCATTACCACTGAATCAGCATTACATTTGAAATGACACATTACAGTAATAAAATGCATTTATCTATTAAAGCCTGTTACATTTGTTAGGTGCATATATCAACATATACAGAAACATATTCATTTCTGTAGCTTTTGAATTAATAGTATGTTTTAAATCTGTCACTGATTTCAGTCTGGATATAAATATTCAAAACATCAATATCGCATTCATTATCGCCGAATCTGATGTATCGCCTTCGATAATGAACGTGATATTGCGTAACTTGTCTGTGAATTATGGCTCTAGTAAATGCCGCTCTATCTGAAAGCATGTGATGGAGATTAACTAATAATCACAGAACCAGCTTTACTGACGAGATGCGCATGATAATCGCATTTGATTATTTGCACAGCCTTATATGGGTCCTTTGACCATGGTTTGATTACTGTACAAGCTCCAAGCCAGAAGACTGTGGTCGTTCTGGTGGTGCTGGAGCCAGTGAAGGGGGCAGAGCCCAGTGCTGCCATCTGCTTTCAATTGAAAGTAGTTAAAACTGGTAGCTAAATGTCAATAGAAGTCATCATAATGGCAAATTCACTGATCTATATAAAGATGAATATAGATCAGTGGGCAATATGAGAACTTAGATAAGGTTTGTCCAAGAAGTTGCTACATTTGTCCCTAAACTTTTGAAAAAAGTCTCAAAAGGGGTGGGGAAGTTGCTAAATCTAGCTACAAAATTGCTAAATTGGCAACACTGCCAGAGCCAGAGAACCGGATGGAGCCAGCGGAAGAAGCAGGAAGCCAGGTGGAACCAGTGAAGTAGGCACTTGCGGTCTTGGCCACTTGACAGTCTTAAAAACGCCAAAGCACAGTGCCCTTAATGCACACTAAGTCCACGCTATCTCGATTACCTCTCCGGAGCGCTATTTGAGGCCATCATGCATCATGTTTTGGAATAAATCATGATATTTTTGCCAAGATTTAGCAAGAGGTCACAGAAACCTAAATAATCAGATATTATTACATATAATTTGGTAGAAAAACAAAGTGTTGCATGTTATATTTTGGTGCAAAATGAGTAGTGGTGATATTTATTTTGTACAACATTTGCAACTGCTTTTCATCACTTAATTAGAAGCTCCACAAATTAAATTGTGTCACGTTATAGGGACTACTGAACAGACATTTAGATGTTGATTTTAAAATGCAAAGTATTTAAAATAAAAATATAGCTATGTAAAAACTTGAATTTTTTTCTACACACGATTGTCATCTCCTCACTTGGACACTTGGGGCAAATACAGGAAATCCGTCATATAAGTAGTCAAGTGCAAAGACCGGAAGTGTGGGTATTGGACAAGGGGTAGGTAGGACCAGTGGCAAAGAAGAAGGAGCTTGGAAGCTGGGCGGGACCAGAAGAGAAGGAGGAGCATGGCTACTGGAGGAAACCAGTAGAGGGGGAGCGCTTGGAAACAGTTATGCACCGGCAAAGGCAAACACGCCTCAGAGGTGGGAGCATGAGTGAGACTCCACTCCAGGAAGTATAACTTAAACAATATTCCCTCCAGGATGGACACAGCTCAAAACAAATAGGGCTACAGGCTCTAGCTCTGGGACAACCTTCTCCATCAGTGGAGGGTCCATGGAGGGCATAGGCTCTGGCTACTGCAAAATCACTTGTATTAGTTTAGATTTAATACAGTCATGATCTTGTAAAGACCACCAACTGAACAGAAAGTATATTGTTAGCAGTGTTTTGTGAACATATTAATTGAGGGGGTAAATGTTTAAATTGCTTGCCATTATATTATGTATTTGGAAAATATAAATATATTATTAAAAATTAAAATGCACTGCACTGAAATTGTCACAATCAGAGTTAGTTTCGTTTTCGTTTTCATGGACTGTTAGTTTGTATTCCTTATTTCTTGTGGTCAAAACACAAGAAGCAGGAAGGAAACATTCGTTTGTTTCCATAGTTGTTGATTATGTTGTGTACCTATTTCTTGTTGGGTTCTTCATTATCCTGTGTATATATGCCCTAACTTTCCTCTTTGTTTGGTGTCTTTACATATGTGAAGCTGTTATGTAAAATTTTCAGCCAGTTTGGAGTATCTGCAAGATCTGATCCACCCAGAGGACCAGATCTCTGTGTCTGGTCAGAAGTGCCCATTCCCCACGTTCCAGGGCCTGTCCATCCAGAGGACATCCCAGCACAAACACCTATGGATTCAGATTCAGAACAGCTTTACGTATGTAAAGACAATGCCAAACAAAGACATAGTCTAAGTGCATTTATACACAAGATAATGAGGAACTCAACAAAAAAACAGGTGCACAACATAATCAATAACAACTGTAACAGTTAAAAACAAAGTAGTGATCGGAACACAAGAAACACGAAGGACACACATGAAAACAAGGATTACAAACTAGTAGTCCATAAAAACTAAAACAAAACTAAATCTGATTGTGACATTTTCAGTGCAGCTGGTTTAAGTTTTTTAAATATATTTATATTTATAAATAAAATATATTTATATTTTTCAAATATATAATAATATAATGACAAGCAATATAAACATTTACCCCCTCTTTATATGTTTATATGTAAATCAAAACTAATACAAGTAAATTAATTAGTTTTTCATAATATAGTTTTTATTCTACATTATGGCTAAAATTAGTATTGCAAAATCACTTGATTTTGCAATACTAATTTTAGCCATAATATAGAATATTCATTGTTCAATTATACTTGAATTATAATACTTCAAAACCTGTTTTGTATAAATGTAGGTATTTGAATCACTACTAACAAGTCAGATAAACAAATATATATATATATAAACTATTAAACATTATATCTGTAATTCTCTTTCAGTTAAATAATGGAAGACAGGGTGGACTGGGTGTATACCAGAGCTTAAATTAATTTTAACATTCAGTCTTTTCAAAGCATTTTTAACAATTTACAGTTAACTGCGTGATTTGAATGAAACCCTTTTGTAATTCAAGTTGAAAATGTGCGGATGTCATCAATCAGGTGTGCTGTAAGACACCAGCTGCTGAAGAAGTTGTGCCTTCTCAAGCTCCAACATGGAAATCTGTTGATTCTTCTGGTTCACTTCCTGTATATGAAATCCACACAGTGCTTGTTATGTTGATAATAAATAGGACTGCACAACAGAAACAAAAACAATAAGAATATTATTATTATTACTGATCATCACCTTGACCAATGTGGCATTGCTCCACCGGAGGTCCCAGTCCGATCCTCCACTTTCCTCTGGGGCCAGATTGTTCCAGACACAGGAGTCACTCATCAGATTACCCAGACTGCCATTCACACGCTGCATACAAGACCGCATAGCGCAGGACCACCTGCCCTATAAGGTACAGGTCATTTACAAATTTCTTAGGACAAAAATGTAAAATAAATAAATAAAATAAAGTACAGATAGGAAAGGCAATGTTTCACCAGCTGAACCAATGAGACACCTGTAAATAACAGTACAACATATTGAACAAACTGTACCTCCATTCCTCATATCCTCACCAACCTTGTAGACCAACCTTTCTTCAGACATTAGCTACAGTATAACCTTAATCAAACACACGTGACCAAGCTTACCAAGGACTTCAGGATCAAAAGGGATAGTTCACTCAAAAATTTAAATTCTGTCATTAATTACTCACCCTCATGTCATTCCAAACCTAAGACCTTAACGTTTCATAACAAAAATCCAAGAGCTTTCTGACCCTGCATAGACAGCAACAGAACTGAAACGTTCAAGGCGTAGAGAGGTAGTAAGGACATCATTAAAATAGTCCATGGGATATCAGTGGTTCAACCGTAATGTTATGAAGCTACGAGAATACCACGACGCAGGTGCATGGTGCTGCGGATGCAGGAGCTAGAACCAGGATGTGCTGTGCCTTGTTTTCAATCAGAGGAATGCACACGCATGCATGGTACTGTCTTGAACGCTCGGCAGAGAGTTACACAGAAGAGAAGAAATTGTTGAATAAAGTCATGATTTTTGTTTTCTTTTTGCACAAAAATATTCTCGTAGCTTCATAACATGGACTATTTTATCAATGTCCTTACTACGTTTCTGGGCCTTCAGTTCTGTTGCTGTCTATGGAGGGTCAGAAAGCTCTCTGATTTCATCAAAAATATCTTAATTTGTGTACCAAAGATGAACTTACAGAAGGTCTACAGAAGGAACAACATGAGGGTGTAATTAATGACAGAATTTTCATTTTGGGTAAACTAATGGTTTGGCATTTAATGGTTTTAGGTTTGACCCAAAAATGAAAATTCTGTTATTTACTCACCCTCAAGTTGTTCCAAGTTTCTTTCTTCTGGTGAACACAAAAGAAGATCAGTATTTTGAAGAATGTTGGTATGCACCGACTTTCATTTTTTAATACTATGGAAGTCAATAGTGACCAGCAACTGTTAGGTTACCAACATTCTTCAAAATAACTTATTTTGTGTTCAGCAGAAGAAAGAAATTCATATAGGTTTGGAACAACTTGATGGTGAGTAAATGATAACAGAATTTTACAATTTTTGGCTCACATATAACTTGTTTTCACATGCGTACAAGGAATTTCAGAAATACTTTTGATACTTGTGCTACCAAGTTGGGATGATCAATGACAAACATGGATGACAAACAGATGAAAGTAGGATCAGTCTTCTCTGGTCGATGTCATAACGACACCATTATTTTGGCAAAATACATTTTTCTTCATTGATAGCCAATGTTAGTATAAATAAAATTTCTCAAGCAAAATTGCACACAAAAAATTCTTATTTCATAGTAGATATCAGTTACTGGTTATATTTTTGGAGGGCTCTGGTTTAGGTTAAGGGTTAGTACAGTAGCCTGTTTTAACATTGGTTGTAGGCCAGTGGTTTTCATTCCTGGTTTAGGCACCTACAGCACTGTACATTTGTATGTGTACCTTATTTAACAAACCTAATTTAGATCATCAGCTCATTGGGAGATGAAAAGTTTTGAATTAAGTTAAAATGTGCAGGTATTGAATTGAAGTCTGCAGGAACGGGCCTCCTTATACTTCAGTTGTATACTCTTGCCTTTATGTAACAGCAGCATTACTCAGGTGTGTTTTGTGAAGGTACATACCTCTCCATCCAAGTCTCCTGTGCTGAAGCTAACTTGCCTTTTTAAATTCAGCTTCAGGCGATTCTGGTACCACAGCTGTGTTTGTTCCACAACCTGCAGTCCAGCCCACAGGACGTCTTTTTGTCTTTCCATGTCTCTACGTCTCTTTAGCTAAAAGAAGCATTCATTTATCATAAACATTGAAACCCCACACTACATATTAACTTTAAGTGTTTTGGCACATTACAAATGTCAGAATTAAGCATTACGACTGGAGCATATAATGATATACAGATTAATCATCTGATATTTGGCCATTTTGAGATTACTGCATTGGTCGATAACCTGTTTGGCCGATTAACAGAAGTTTTGCTCCCCCTATGGAAAATATGCAAGTAACTATTGTGTAAAACAAATGTTTTGATAAGCAAAAAAAATCTTATTTGCATCTCATTTACTATGCTATTGGAGATCAGTCACCCAAAATGCCTTGGCAATCATTGCATCCCAAATGACCCACTATACACATGCATTTATACACTGTGTACTCAGCATGCAGCAGTGTATGAATTACACTACTGTGCAAAAGTCTTAGGCCATTATTATTTTCACCAACAACAACAACAAAAATGGTTTTAAGCCAGTTATTTCTTTTTCTGTGTTAGTGGGAAATATCAGTTTACATTTCCAAACATTCCTTTTGCCATTAATTGTAATAATCCAGTGAGATTTTTTGTATGCACAAGGAGTCTGACAACAGCCAGTGCTCCACACAGAGATGTGATCTCCCCATCGAGTCCATGGAATGACATGAAGAAATTGAGACAGACTAAATACAGAAGAACTGTGGCAACGACTCCAAGACACTTAAAGACACCTACCTGCAAAGCTACCTGAAAAATTATGTGCAAGTGTACCTATAGGACAAAAGCTTGTTTTACATGCAAAGGGTGGTCACACCAAATGTAGAGTTGATTTAGTTAATAGAAGTTAATTGATAAATAACATTTATGACATTATTTTTGAAAGCATCCTTACTTTACAGCACTTTTCACAGTACTGCAGCTTTGCAGGTAATTTTCTTAAGGTGTCTTGGAGATGTTGCCACAGTTCTTCTGGATGTAATCTGTCTTAGTTTCTTCTGTTTCTTCATGTCATTCCAGATGGACTTGATAATGTCCATGAGATCAGTGTTGATATCACACTAGCTGTTGTCGGACTCCTTGTACAAACAAAATCTCACTGGATTATTACAATTAATGGCAAAAGGAATGTTTGGAAATGCAAACTGATATTTCCTACTGACACACTACAGCAAAAGATAGAAATAACTGACTTAAACACTTTTTTTGGTGAAAATAATAATGACCTAAGACTTTTGTACAGTAGCGTATACAAGATTATTTTGTCATTCATAATCGGAGTCTGATAGCCCTCCCTCCCTGTAATTAATGGCTGCGAGAATTGGGTGCAGAGAGTCCAAAAGTCCACACTTCATTTTTTTTCAGTGCATCACCAGGGTATTTAAAGTGCACTTTTTTTTCAGTGTGAACACACTACTTGCACTATTTATACTACAAAATGGCACTTTGGGACTCACTTATTTTTGTAGCAATGCCCTAGCAGCCAGAAGACCTCAGCAACCATCTAGCACTTGCCTAGCAACAACTGACAAATGCCTTGGCAAGCATTTAAACTACATAAGGCCTACATACTAAAACATTTTCTCCTCATTCTGTCTAAGCCATCTAACCGTCAAGCCAAAAATATGCTCAACTAGATCAATATTAAACCAAACTTTAAGATTCTTTTTTTTTATTTGATGCATCTCCTCACAAATACTGCTTATAAGTTTCATCACTATAGACAAAACTGTCCTGTTTCCATCCCATGTGAGGAACATTTTTTCCTCCAAAATTAAGTTAATCAGAAATATACATTTACACACAAACTAACCACCAAACGCAACTTTCAGACGCCATCTTTATTTTTTTTAGCTCAACAGTCAAGGAATGGAACGCACAGGATTGTGGGATATCAAAGGCAGCGAAGGATACATCTATGCTGCCTCAAAGAGTATAGAATACCAAGAGGCGAAACTCAATAGAACGCTCCATAGCAACAGTTGCGCCCATGACGCCGCCATTTTGGACTGAAAACTACACAAAAACGGTAGAATAACAGGAGCCAGTCGTGCTTGACCAACTTACAATAAGACATTTAAAGTATATACAGAGTTTCGCCTCTTGGGCTTCTATACTCTGTCGGCACTCCACTAGATTCTTGCTGTCGCCATGGAAAGATTTGTTTAAAAAACCGTACATTAAACCTGAAATAGCTACAGCCTGAACGATGACAACAATAATGTACAATCACTAGACTAGTGATCATCAAATCCTTTTAACAGTTTATTTTACAGGCTTTATTTTAAAGTCTTCCCTTTTTTTTACAAAACCTTTTGCTCTCTAGAAACCATGTCAGTTTCGGTTACAAATATTTTAAGTTCAAGTGTTAGCATTATAAACACTGAATACCAACATATGAAATTAAATTAATGACAGAAAAAATAGAAATGTTGGATAATAAATATATAACAGGAATAACATCTTGACAGTAAACTGTTTTTACAGTATTATCTTATATTAATGTCCGTTAAAGGAAGACTGTAAACAAAACAAAAAAACGTTTTAATTTAAAAACAAACAAACAAGTAGCCTACAGCCACTTTCTCCAAAATTGTTTAATTATTTAATTATGACAGACACAACAATGCATCATGTTCTAGATCAGGGGTTCTCAACCTTTTGCAAGATGGGCCCCCCCAAAGCTGGTTCATTGCAGATGGGGCCCCAGTGCCCCCCCCCCACACCCCCCCCCCACACCCCCACACCACCTTGCATAGATAGATAGATAGATAGATAGATAGATAGATAGATAGATAGATAGCCCTAGGCTATTATTTTTAGGCCCACATTATTATTATTATTATTATTATTATTATTATCATCAGTAGCGGTAGGTAGGCCTATTATCATTACTAGGCTATTGTTATAATTGACAGTAGCACCAGACTTCTAATGTGAGCTTGCAGACATTATTATTATTATTATTATTATTATTATGAGTAGTAGTAGGCCTATCATCATTACTAGGCTATTGCTATATAATTATATGAGGTTACATGCTTTATTGTTGTTGTTGTTGTTATTATTATTATTATCATCAGTATAGGCCTATTATCATTACTAGGCTATTGCTATAATTGGGAATTGGCACCAGACCTCTGATATTAATTTATGCTTTATTATTGTTATTATTACTAGGCCTAATAGTAGGCATCATTTGCATTTTTTTACAGAAGCTTGCAGGTAGGTGATGTTAATGTGAGACCTGAGCCTGCTTTGCCTTGCAAAGATCCTCAATTATTGGCTCAATGTTTGATAAACATAGCCTCAAATCATCCTCGATTTGTGCACGATTGCGGTATTTCGTTTTGAGTGCAGTCATTTTTGAGAATCCTGCCTCACACAAATATGTCGACGCGAAAGGAAGGAGAATCTTCAAGGCGACGTCACAGAGTTCAGGATATTCCTGCATCAATGCTGCACAGAATGACGAAAGAGGGGAGGAGCTAAAGAGTTCCTTCAGTCTACTGTCACTCTTCAGCTCAATAAGCTGTTCCTGCATATCAATTGATAGCTCGTTTGCTGTGCACACAAACGGATCTCGAACCCATGCAAAAGAGCGATAATCCTCTTTAAAGTACGTCGCAAATTGTTTTCTCATTGCTGACAGGTGCTCAGACGCTGATTGAAATAGGGAGGAGAAATCGTGTGACGTGCCTGCATCAGTGATAAAGTCTGCAAGGCTGGGGAACATGTCGCAGTTCCCTCGACTGATGCGGCCATGCCAGAGGTCTAGTTTTTGTGTGAAGGCGTGCACTTTGTCTGCAAGGAGCAAAATATGAGTTTCGCGGCCTTGCAAAGACAGGTTGAGGCCGTTCAAGCGGTCAAATATATCGACCAAATAGGACAGAGACGCAAGCCACATAGTGTCATCCAGATGCTTCGCCAGATCTGATTTGATTTCTGTCAAAAACCACTTCACCTCCTCTCGCAGCTCATACAACAGCTGTAACACCCGCCCCCTGGAGAGCCAGCGAACTTCAGTGTGCAGAAGCAGCTGTTCGTGCCCTGACCCCATCTCCTGGCAGAGGACCCCAAACAAGCGAGAGTTTAGCGGCCGTGATTTGATGAGATTTATCATTTTCACGGATTGGTTCAGCACGGAGTCAAAAAGAACCGGCATTTTTTTAGCAGCTAGTGCTTCGCGATGGACCATGCAATGTGTCCATTTCACAAGTGGAGCTACTTGCTGAACGCGAGCAGCTAGGCCACGCTCACGCCCCGTCATTGCCTGCGCACCATCCGTGCATAGGCCAACGCATCGGTCCCAGGCCAAACCATTTTCACGGATAAAAATATCAAGGACATTGAAAATGGCTTCTCCTGTAGTGTGCGACTGAAGAGGCTGGCAAAACAGGACATCCTCCTCAATCGCCTTGTCCCGCAGATACCTGACATAGGTGAGGAGTTGTGCCTGCCCAGCAATATCAGTGGATTCGTCCAGCTGCAGCGCGTAGTAAGGACTCTTTTTTACGAACTCTATCAGTTGCTCTCTGATATCATTGGACATGTCTTCAATTCTCCTAGCGACTGTGTCATTGGACAGTGGTACTGCACCGAGTTTGGCTGCTGCACTATCGCCTATCATTATTCTGCACATGTCTTGCGCTGCCGGCAAAATGAGAGTCTCGGCGATTGTATGCGGTTTACCCAGTTTACCGATTCTTTTGGCCACTACATACGATGCCTTAGACACATCATTTTTCAGCTCAAGCTGCAGTATTGTGTCAGGGAAGGAAAACTTGGACTCATGTGTCACACTGTAAAGTTGTTCCCCCACCTACAGGGATAGGATAGGACACACGGACCAGTGAGGAGCCCAGGGAAGAACCGAAAGCAACAGGCTTCGGGGGACAACCCTGCGGTGAAGATTTCCTCATAGGCCTTTCCCCATCCATTAGTCCATCCTTTCCTCACTGTTCTTTAGGTGTCGCAGGAATTGAGAAATAGGGAAAGAAGGAACAACAATAGCAGACTATATTTGAACAGAGGATACAACCCTAATGTTTGCAGACTCTACAACAAATACTGCTATGTGCCGTTGTTCTCTTTTGTTTTGTTTTTTCTTCCTCTGTGCAGATACCACTTGATGGCCGTCCTGAGATCCATATGCACCGCCCTTCTCACCTGCGGATGAAGCCACAACCTCTAGAAGACAACTAGACCCATTGCCGAGCCAACTATCACACAAGAAAGAGAAAAGAAAGAAGAAAGAAAAAAAAATACACAACGCAGAGACTCACATACGGGAACTTCAGTCATCCATTAACATGATCAAGATTTTCGTACTATTAACCATCACGGACATCACGCAAAGTGTCCTGAATGCTGCACCGGGTTAATGGATCCAACAGAGAACTTGAACAAAATCCAACAAGACATTCTTGGTCTTTCAGCAAAATTACACCAGATGACTGAAGATAATTCTTCATGGTTCGGAAACTTGTTAGGTAAACCCTGGCTGTGGATCAAGGACATAGCAATTCTGCTCTTGTTTCTCCTACTTGCGTATTATCTATGCATCCACAGTATCAAGTGTTTCGTTCAGCAAATGACGCCCGCCTCTCACGAGGAAATGACAGTTCCAACCAGAAAAGAGTATTACCCGTAAGAACTTCACGGACCCTAATTGCATGTTTTGTTTCTGTGTCAGCATGCAATTACAGATAAGCAACACAGAACATATACAATGTGCCTGTAACGATTACAAGTTACAAGATTTAACTTTTAAGTGTCTAAATTTGTATTTTGTGAGAGTTATTAGAACTCTCAAAGGGGGAATTGTGGTATTACAAATTTATAAAATGATAAATCTAGGTTCCAATGTAATTGTATATAAACTGAAACATTGTGTTTAAATGTTTAACTTAGCCACTTCCTGACTCAATGTATATTCAAAGAGCCCCCTGGCCCAGACGTGGATTCGTTAGGTTGATTGAATTAGTGTCTATCTTTCGGAGGCCCCTGGCCCAGACGTGGATTCGTTAGGTTGATTGGATTAGTGTCTATGCATTTGGTTCCTGTACTGCATTTGCATGCTTTGTTTAGATTGTCTCCACCTGTTGTATCCCTCCCCCTTTGAAAGGTATAAACTCTGCTGTGCTGAGCAATAGTTAGACTTGGATGACTGCAGCGACGCACAGCGAGTTCTCAATAAAGAGTAACTTCTGCTTGAAAGATATCCCAACGTCTCCTGGTCTCTGCTTCGACGAGGAAAAAGTTCACAACAGATGATGTGTTTAGACACAGTGCTGTGCACTGAAATGGTTGCCTGTTGCTGATGGAGGCCATCAAGCTTTCTTTTAAAATATTCAGCCGGTTTATTTTTAATGCCAGCATGCTTTGTTTCGAGGTGCCTTTTTAATTTGCAGGGCTTCATACTGTCGTTTGCCAGCACCTCGACACACACGACACACTGAGGTCTCAGACCAGCCGTGACTGTAAACCCAAACTGCAGGTATGCTTCATCGTACCTTCGAAGCTTTTTTGCAGCTGGTGGTGCGTCGGTTGGCTTGTTGGTCCTCACAAGAAATTTCTCCATTTTTGTTATGTGTTTTCCATAAAGTTTAGGCAATATGTAACTGTGTGTGTGGCTATGTTGAGAGACGTATCAGGGGTTAATCAGTCGGGACTTAGGCACGATCTTTAATTAAACGAACAAAATAATTATTTTGCAGACAATTCAGATTTTATTTTAATACTTAACGATTGTAGTGTGTGTGTGTGTGTGTGTCTTAGTCGCGTGGGTAGTTTTAGCTAAGTGTAGCTACTGCCTAGCAGTTAAAAAAAATTACTGGCTAGGGCTGAGATTTGATCTAATCTTTAACAAGAAAGTTTGTGGGTTTAGTCTTTAAAAAGACTGTTGGGGTTTTGTAGTAAAGGCCTATGTAAATCGAGATTGATAACAGACTAGCGAGAGCTGGCACAAGCGAACTTGGCAAGAGACTAGAGTGAATGGAGAGCTATGTCGTGAGTCAATTTAAATGCAGTGATTTATTTTTGTGTGAGTGAGTGAACGTTTACATTTACATTTACACCCCGCTCTGTAAGCCAGGGCGGGAACGGCGGCGGCCCTGCGCATGCGCGATTCATTTGCAGCCTGGACGCGGAGGGGTGTGTGTCTCCGCTCTGACTGCTGCGCGAGGCTACTGAGAGACTGACCGCCTGTGAGTGCTTTTGGACGGGAGAGGGGCTCACGGCAGCACCCGCTGCTCGTTCAGCACAGTAGGCCTAACTGCAGAGTGATTCGTGCTTTCGAGTCTCCAAACACCACAAAAGTCTCCAAAAACACCAGTAAAAGTCGCTGGATTTGTCGCTTTTGACAAAAAAAAAAGTCGCCAGGAGGATGATTTGTTTGTGTTATAATCAGTGCTTGAAGTGGGGGAAAAAGGTGGCGGTACTCTCTTTGCATTGGCAAATCATTACATTTTTACAGTGAAAAACAAAACTTGGAGATATTGCTGTTACAACAATTTATTGTTATTTATTTATTAACAACATAAATGTATTTAAACATGTAGGCCTATGTGTGTGCGTGGCTGCGTGCGTGCATTTCACAAAAACTAAAGGAAAGCTTTAACTGTAGCCTATATTCTGACTAGTTTATTCGTTTTATATATATATATATATAAAACGAATAAACGAATATTTTATAATAAACGAATAATGAATAAATGAATAATAAACGAAAAACTAATATTTATTTATATATATATATATATATAAAACTAAATACGACCTCACGTTTTATACGTTTGTAGCCTCTGAAACTTCCGTCCGTCATAAAAATTAATTCGGATGGTTCGATTTTCTGCATTTTTCGCATCCGTAGCAAATATTTTGAGGGGTGTTTTTGACAATTGAGAGCCACCAAATGACGAATATGAAAAAACGAA
Organism: Schizothorax lantsangensis; assembly: GCA_027422415.1. NCBI lineage: Eukaryota > Metazoa > Chordata > Actinopteri > Cypriniformes > Cyprinidae > Schizothorax > Schizothorax lantsangensis. Next base: position 7,911,790 of record CM049849.1, read on the forward strand.
TACGACAGTTTCGGACTCAGTCAGGGTGCAAGGACCTTAAACTTTTGGCTTGCGCAGCTTCTCGAGGAGAAATCAAACAAATGAGCGCCGTTTTCTAAAGTCTATGAGCGCAGCACACACAAATAAACTAAATTGACATACTGCAGTTAAATTTCAAAATGTGGTGTTTTTATATTTATAACATTTGAATACAGTTCAGCAACATGCATCACACGACCTGACGACCAAGAGAGCTGACAATTGACCCACTTAATTTACCATCACCTCACGATTGAAAATGTGACACTGATTTCATATGACAGTTCAACAAACAAGTTAATAATATTAAGTCACTTACATTTTAGACGAAATAATGACTGTTTTGGTCTATTTTAGCAGCGAAAATAGATCCGATGAATCCAAACAAAGATCAGAGCATAACGCATCTCACAGCAACACTCAATGGTGTTTTGAATGATTGTGTTTTGAACGAATCGGTTGAGTCAAAGATTCAATGACCCATGCACAAACATCTGTCTCATTCTTGATGAATCGGCCGTTTGAACGAATCGTTTGAATGAATGACTCAATGACTCGCTTAATAAAACCGCTTATCACCTGCATTTGCGCTCACTATCGACAAACCAATCAAATTTGTTCAAAACTCTTTTTTTTAAATTAGTCCAAACACATTTTAATTTTTATTCAGGAGTTATGTATATACAAAACTATAATTTTTTATGACAGTAGTTTAGTGATAAAAAAAAAAATTGCAAATTTTTTTTTTTCAGGTTTTTTTTCCTCCCATCCTGTAGCCTACTCGCGCCCCGTTGAGAACCACTGTTCTAGATCATCATGATTGTAGTGTGTTCAGGGGATTAAAACGTACACGTGTAAAGTTTCATAAGCTCATTATAACTATAGTGTCATATCCATATAAATCATTATTATGGTTTCTATGGCAAGGACCTGCAGTTCCTAAAAGGATTTAAGTTTACTACTAGACTAAAAAAACAGTTATAGTTAGCAGGTGCATAAGACAGCGCTACGTCCCACTTCAAAACACACAATATTTTTACACTTTTGTGAATAATTACCTGTCACAGTCTTTGGGAAAATTATGAAAGTCAATATTTTCACTGTCACTCTGATAGTTTTTGAAGGGGATTGCCCAACATTGCGTTATTTTATTCCACTTTGACTTCTCTTTCGTTGTTATTCTGTCTATTTCTGTATAATTGTAAGGTTGTCCAGTTGGAATTTTCACCCCAAAATGGCGGCCGCGCTACCGAAGCGCCACCTAGTGGCTGTTACCCGAAAAGCATCAGAGTTTCGCCTCTTGGTATTCTATACTCTTTGGCTGCCTTCAAAAATCGATCAGATGAAAGTATCTCATGAGACAGGAAGTGAAGCTAACTTTGGATTCGGACGTGCCTTGATGCCTTCCTGCCTTGAAATGCCTCCGAAGGCAGCATTTTTCAGTTTCGGATGCAGCCAGAGTAGGCAATCACTGTTCGCTGAATCACGCATGCGCAGTATCATCAGCTCATCGGTTCTCAAAGAAAGAAACGGTTCTCGGTTCAGTGTACTGGTGATCCGAAAACCGCTGCAACCGGTTCTTGACTCGAGAACGAGAACCGCTCTAACAGTGGTCGTGTTCGTTCGTTACCCGGCTCGCTGCACACATGCTGCTCTGCTCAGTTCACTCAGTGTACTGTTTGAGTAAATTAATAACTCCGGGATATTGGTTTATTTCGAGACAGAGGGAGTGTCAGGCACGTTAAAAAAGTGAATAATTTAAGTAATTTGTGGATTAGTGCTTACTGGTCTCCAGTAAGTGAACCGTTTCAAACGATTCAGTCCGATTTGGTGAACTGATTCGACCGGTTCACTAAGAAGATCCGGTTAAATTGAACGATTCGTTCGCGAACCGGGCATCACTAATAGAGGATCATTTTTGATAAAAGTTTTCCTGAAAAGATTATTAGTATATATATATTTAAACTGAATTTAAATGAAATTATAGCTGGAACTTAATTGTTAATTGTTAACTTAATTTGAAACACTGCTGGGAAAAAAAGGTGTTTTTTCAACATCAGTTCTGTTTTTTCAACAGAATTGCCTGATACAAACTCGCAGTTCTGACTTTTTCCCCTCAGAATTGTGAGATATAATGTAAACATTGCAATTGTTTTTATTTATTTATTTGCGAGTTTATAGCTCGCAATTCTGAGAACATATCAGTCTTTTTTTCTCCTCAGAACCGGACTTTATAACTCGCAATTGCGAGTTTATATCCCACAAATCTGAGGAAAAAAGTCATAATTGAGAGATAGTGGCAATTACCTTTTTTATTTTTTATTCAGTGGCGGAAACGGGCTTCTATACTAGAAAACAATAACCGACTAGGGAAAAATAGGAATAGAAAAGCTGTCAGATTTGTGATCTAGAAAAATAAACATTACAGGTTTACAACTTAAAATGCACCACGCCTGTTCTGTGTATTCTCTGTATGCATGTTTCCTAAACAAACGCATTAAAACGCTTCATTTCTCCCATCATTCCTTCATCATTGTGCGCGGGAGAAAATCAAATGCAGCGTGTGGCTCCTCCCTGTCACGTTGCACATCAACGTGACTGGAGCTCTTGGGCGCGCGCCCGAGCTGTTCGTGACGAGAGCAAAACACCGAATGTGTGTCACGCGGGGGGGGGTCTTTAGGTCTTCTAAAAGAAGACCTAACGTTGCTTTCCACAGAAACCTCGCTGCAGCGTTAAGACGTGGAAAAGGTACGCTAATTTTACACGTATTGCGTTTTTAGCAGTAGTGAGATGAAAAAATCATTGTTATTTGACATGTTACAATTTAAATACTGAGTGGTGCTGCGCGGGTCACGTGACAATGGGCTGTCCTGCCATCAAAACAAACAACGTTACTGCAGATGAGTTTATTATTACTTCGCTGCTCGTGCTGTGTTTGTAGCTCAGGTCGTTTCGATTAGAAAGTGCATTAGTAACGTTAGTGGACGTAATCTCCCTCATCTAGAGCTCTGCTTTTACTCGAATGGTGAGTTTAATATTTCTCGGTTGTTTTTGACATGGACCATTTCTGCATGACTTACTCTTCACTGCAAAAGTACTAGGGTTCTATCTATCTATCTCACTGCTAGTCTGTGAGCATTAGCGAGATGATTTGAGATGCATGTCTTCTGTTTTATAAAGGTAATTGGCAGTGAGTAACAGGAGGTGTCAGTCATTCCTCATGTTTTCTATTCTCTCGTGTATTTGTGAAGTGTGTAGTTTAGCGTGTAGTAGTGTGTACTAGTAATTTGATAGGCGTGCCGCGCCTACTTTCTCGACGTAAACAAGCCTCACTCACAGATTTCTCTCTTCAGTGGTAACCATATGGTGTGATCGTACAAAATAAATGTAATTAGATTACATTTTTCATGTCTCATGTTTGACCCTGGACCACAAAACCAGCCATAAGGGTAATTTTTTTTTTTTGTACATCATCTGAAAGCTGAATAAATAAGCTTTCCATTGATGTATGGTTTGTTAGGAACCATACATCAAGAAATCTGGAATCTGAGGGTGCAAAAAAATCTAAATATTGAGAAAATCGCCTTTAACAGTTGTCCAAATGAAGTCCTAGCAATAAATATTACTAATCAAAAAATGAAGTTTTGATATATTTACGGTAGGGAATTTACTAATTATCTTCACGGAACATGATCTTTACTTAATATCATAATGATTTTTGGCATAAAAGAAAAATCGATCATTTTGACCCATACAATGTATTGTATACCCGTGCTACTTATGACTGCTTTTGTGCTCCAGGGTCACATATTTTTTATTTGTTAAATATAGCCTACATTAAAAGTGCAATTTATGCATACAGCTTTTAATTTAATTTCTGAAATGATATTTTTGGGGTATACCGAACTAAAGAAATTTTGATCATGACTGGAAACATCTATAAAAGGATTCTTTAAAAAGAGTAGGTAATGTGGCATAATCTTTTAATTAATTTTAAGCAGTTAATTTTATTTTAAGTCATCCAATAAAGTTAGGCAACTTTTGTCTTGGGGAATAAAAGAAAATAAAAGTTTACACCTTTGTATTCGAGGAGTAAGAAAATGTTATGTACATGGATGGAAAAAAGCCTTTGTAAAAGTATTCTTTAAAAAAGAAATTGAGTAGTTTGGCAAAATCTTATCTTTTGGACAAAAAATAAATCTTTTATTTTTTTATTTTTTTTTGGCAGCAGTTTTAAAGATTTTTTTTTTTATCTGTTTCCACCATATCAAACCCATCTAGCAATATCAGGCAACTTTTGTCTTGATTTGTTTATTTATTTATTTTAGAAATGTTTATAAATTCATGAAATCACAATATTTGTTGCTAGAAAAGTAAAAAAAAAACATATGAAACAAAATGTTAATTTATATTATTTTAATAGTTTAGGTTCAATTAACAATAACAACACAATACCTTAAATTCACATTTTAAAAAGTACACTCAGTTCTGTTCAGAATGGTGCATCATTTTTTGCATCCACAAACACACAGTTGGCATTTTTTCATCAATACAGAGAGTATATTTCTAAGATTTTTTATTTATCCTGACTCGTGTACACAGTGACCCCAAAAAGTAACTGGACAGTTATGTCACACTTACAGTGTCTGAATGTCTATGCTTTATGTGTTTTTATGTTTTTATGTTATTTATGTATTCACTGCACTTGTGCTTCCTGGACAACTGTGTGAACTGGCTTTGTACATCTACTAAAAATCACCAAAATACCAGCTGATTGAAAGACATGATTTTGTTATCTACTGTAGTAATAAAATGTGCTCAAATACCAATACTTCTGGGGCATTTCTATTCTTTGTCCCAGGAACATGTCCATGACACCAGATGCGTGTTATTTTGGGCTGCTGGAAGGGCAGGAGGAGGACATTAAGCCTCAGGCAGCAGTGGTTCGGCGGAACCTCTTTGGCCCAGTGGACCACCAGCAGTTGCAGCAGGACTTCCAGAGGCTATTCTGCATGAACGTGGAGATCGCCAAACAGCGCTGGAACTTTGACTTTCAAATGGACCAACCAGTCCCCGGGTGCATTGAGTGGGAGGAGCTGCGGTGCCAGGATGTGCCAGTGTTCTACCATAGCTGTGTGTTCAGGCCCGGTGTGGCAAAGCAAACGGTGGAAGCTTGTTCGTCTCCAGCTATGGCCACAGAGAAATATCTGGAGCTGCAGACCAGAGGAACTCTGAGGGGAACCAAGCCAGAGAAGAGAATGGCTGCATTGCTAGGGGTCAAACGCAGACAAGCAAGCATCACAGGTAAGACAGTAGATATAGTTGTCACATTTCATTCTCAGGGTCACTCGGTTATGGCCAGACTAATGTGATCGGGACTTTGTTAAAAAATATTAGTTATAGGCACTGTGATATTTTTATATTACAATTCTAAAATGTTTTTTTTTCTCTTTCAGACTTTTTCAGAGTGACAAAAAGAAGATTTCCTGATCACAAAGCTTCATCAGGACAGTAAACAGACATTGGACCTTTTTTGTATATTATCTGCACATGCAGCTATTCTAACTGACCAGCAAAGGTTTAATAGGATGTATATACTGTACATACACACACACATACACACACACATTTATATACACAAATGTGTATGTATATTTTTTTACTAAACGCAGTACCTATTAAAGGTACACATTTTATTGTTACTACATGGAATCATGAGATTTAAGTAAATGTGAAAAAAAGTCAAATATTCTGATTTTATAGTGCATTTGAATAATTCGAAGCAATTAATTCCAGTAATAGAATGAGAATTCACTCTTGTAAAATCAACTAATACATTTTAAATTCATGACCAAATGAAAAAGAAATCTTTTTTTTATATTTTATTGTTTCATGTTGTTCCATTAAAAATGTTAGGAATACACTATATAAATGGTGTGTTTCTTATTTTTTGTTGTGCACTGAATATACAGTATATATACACAAACAATTACTGTGAACGTTTACAGAAATGCACTATAAAAAGACTGTTTGGTCATACACTTTAAACTTCTCAGACTCAAAATTCAAATGCATTGATCTTCTTAAGTGGCATCAGTGCACACAATCTATAAGCTAACAGTGTCATACCATTATTCTGTTCCGCTTTTATTTATTTTCCTGTTTTTACATATTACAAAAAAGGGTAACGCTTTAGTTTGGGGACCTATTAACTAGTTGCTTGTTTGCATGCATATTACTAGCATATTGTATTACATGCATATTCGTAGTTATAAAGCACATATTAATGCCTTATTCTGCATTACCATATTTTAGGTTCCTTAATCCTACCACATATAAAAAATGCGGTAAACCTAACAACTACCTTACTAACTATTAATAAGCAGCAAATTAGGATTAGGCAAAAGTCATTGTTGGTCCCCAAACTAAAGTGTGACCCAAAAAAGTATGTAACCTGAGCCATTAATATTTTTCATGAAGCATATTAAAATGGGGGGGTTGATGTGACTCTGTTATTATAGAGATAGACAGAAGGTATGCTTCGATATCTTTGAAGTTATGTAACAAGATTTCTAATCATGTTTGAAAAAGGATATTGCCCGTAAAATATTATTTGGGTAGTGTCCGACCAATTTTCTGATGAGTGTGCATGAGGTCTTGCAGACCTGGGGGAAAATTGAATATGTTGACAAGCTACTTTTGTATGTATCTTAAGTTTGAATCTTAATTTTAGTATTAGCATATCAATTTCAAGGACGTTTTCACCAATCAGTTGTACAATATTTTTTTAATACTGTATTTTTGCTTTGTGCGTGTGAGATATGTATGATTATGTGCTGAATTAGCCATACATTTGTCATTTTGTGATATAAAGAGGCAGCTGATGCAATTAACCAAAGTAATTGCTCCACAATAAATAGGATGCTTAAAAGTAACTGTCATATTTGTTTTTTACCTTGAAGTCTTAGTTTTAGAATCATTCTAATGGTACACTGATTTCTAACAGAGTGATTGTCTTCTGTTTCTTTCACACATCCCTCTTAAGATCTGTTTTGGAGTAGGCTATGTAATTGTGGTGAGCAGGTACAAAATTCCATGTAAAAGCTTTACGGTAACAACAAGCGCACATATACAGCTACCCACTGTATATATTTAGTGATATATTTAGGACAGTGAAATCCACTCACAAAGCTACATACAGTTGCTTTAAAGCCCTTTGAATAGTTGTTAAATTAGCCACTAAACCAAACCCACATGCCGTTAAACTGCAGAATTTTCTTTATAGAGTTCAAAATTCAGTTTCAGCTTCTTTAAGATATACATGAGATTTTTTTTCTTGCATTCATCGCAGACACATGCTAGACAGTTCACTCAGTGACTTCCTCTTAAAGCAGTCTATAAAATTGTAATCTTTTACAAATGTATTCATAGAAATATATTAGTGCTCTACCTCATCAAATGACAAGGACCTTCATTTTTTACACACATGTATAAGAAAACAAATATGTAAAATGTAGCATTTGTTTTTATCATATTTTTTTCTTTTATGAGAAGTACATCAGAATAGCAAGGAAGTATCTTGTGCTTCACGTAAGGTTTACATGATGTTGTGTGTGTACTGTTCTGTTTTTAGAACAACTTTAACAAACAAACAAACTCACAGTTGCCATTCTTTTTTGGGGGAAGTATTTCAAGTGTCTCTTTATATGAGCAATTAAATATTGTATTATGCTCTACATGTCATAATGATGACATTACCCTACAGCTTCTGTTGCAGATTTGTCAACAATATTCGATTGTTTTGCATGGTGTCTTGCGAATTAGTAGCAATGTGTACCCCTATATCATTGAATGTTACTTATGTTAAAACATGTTAATACTAGCTTACTTATGAATTATGTATGTACGTGTTATGCAAAAATCACCCATAAAATATGTGTACAAAGCAATTTCATTGGTGTTTGGTGATGAGTTTTAGGCTCA